>CM033272.1:40390657-40990657 GCA_019343175.1 Oedothorax gibbosus | reverse complement strand
ATCAATTCAATATATGAATTATTACAGGGTGGTAACAGAACCTGGAAATCAGGGAATTCTCGGAACTTTTTTAATTCTGGAAATATCAGGGAATTCTCATGGAACTTTTCAAATTTCGCAAAAGATCAGGGAATTTTTTTCCATTTTGGATTACTTAAACAGCAGGTTTAGGTTGTACTTATGATCACTACTAACGGACACTTGATCAAAAGAAAATATTCTGGTTGGTCCGATTTGCCTAAAGGGCCAATCTTGGAGGAAGGATGAATAACTCTCACGAATCATGTTATAACGTGATTCTCTGATCACGTTCCTTCTTCACGTTCTTCTCGGTTCCTCTAAACTTATTCAGATTTTCGGTAGGTTAATCCATAATCCGGAAAATCTTAAGTCCCGCGATGTCTTTATTAAATTTTCTGTACTGTATTGAATTGTGTGTATTATATATTTTCTAGGTATTTGGTAAAATCAGGGAATTTTTTGTGAAAGTATTGTCAGGGAAATCATGGAAATATTAGGGAACTTTTTTTCTAGGATTTTGTTACCACCCTGTATTAAAATCAATCTTTATACATTGTTTTATTATTTGTTTTATTATTTGATTTGTTAAATGCATTAACTATCATAATCAATAACATAACAGATTTTTAAAAAGGGTAATTTTTTCAAAATTTCACGAAAAACTCTCCTTGCCAAAATTTAATTTGTTTATATGGCATCCGTTTGATATATATCTGTACCTTTGAATAGCAAGAGTGTAATGAACTATAAACTAAGTAATATACGCCAAATTATAGATTTTGAAAAAGGTGGGCTTATCAGTATCCTGTTTTCCATCCCTGTGGTTTTTATTATTTGACCGACAACATGTGTATATCTAGTGTGTATACCTTGATACAACCAAAACCTTTCTGACTTTTTTTTCCTGGCAACAGATTCCTGTGGAGTGGCAGAAGGCAGACAGCAAGAGAGTCTCCGTTCAGTACTTCGTATCTTTTCCCCATAATTGTGGGGAAAAAATTAAAGATACTCGTAATAAGTTAATTCCTGCAGCTTTTGATGTCTGCAACTTCAATTTCAAAACGGCATAATTTCTTAAATAACAAACAAAATTAATACAGTTTTAGAATCTTTTAAGAGTGGTTCTTCATTTTAATATCATTTAAAAAAATATGATTTTAATGCAGTCGGATAGGTGTGGAGCCTGCAATCAATTATAAATATCATGTTCACAAACGGAGCACATATCATCGGTCCAATGACAAACCACAAATGTGCAAATTCTAGGGATTGGTGGTTTCTGAAAACGGTGGGCTTATCAGTATCCAGTTTTCCATCCCTGTGGTTTTATTATTTGACCGACAACATGTGTCTGAGACAATATTCCCACTATTAAAATACCCTTAAATATTATGAAATTGTACACCTTTGTCAACCTCATTTACTTGTAACCTTGACACACACAGATAAAAATGTACCTTTGAAATAAAACCTCAAGATTACGTCAGATAGTACTGAGTCATGATTCTAGAAGGTTCTCAAAGGCCACGTGACCAGTTCGACTAATACAATTCGATGCGTTATTGCGCACTTCTGAATAAGCCAAGAACCTGTATGCACGCCCGAAAGTGGGCTGTGCGCCCCTTATAATAAAGACAAATCTTTCCCTGTCTGACTTGCTGTAATTATTACATGTATACCTAGTAGGTATACCTTGATACAACCAAACCCTTTCTGTTGTTGTTGTTGTCGTGTCCATGATGTGTGCAAAAACTAGATGGATCCGAAGCTGTCGTAGACAGCTTTCGCTATTTCTTCTGCATCTTCGGAGAGAATTAAAATTTCTGGGTCTTCAAAGCCAATCCTGAAGAGCCTGGCTTGAATTGCTGGGCAGCCGAAGATATGCAGTTGGACACCAGGACAGTTTGGGCAGTGTGTGGAGAAGCTTCTTTGTCCTTCCGTTGAGATTTTCATTTCTTTTAAATGTTTTGTTCGTAGTCTGGCTATTATTGAAGATATTGTACGGTTACAATTTAGAGCAGGGATGGAATATTTAAAATTATTTTTGATAAGTCTACGGCTGGCAACTGCATTGGCGTCAACGAGAGTTATGAGGTTAGATGATTGGGGGAAAGTTCTTGATTCTTTGGCAAGCTCATCGGCTTTTTCATTTCCAAGGATGTTAACATGACCCTTTCTGTTTTTCCTGGCAATAGATTCCTGTGGAGTGGCAGAAAGCGGACAGCAAGAGCGTCGCCATTCAGTGCGTTTGGGACAATGCCAAACTGCATGACGACATGGGACAGCCATTCTACATGCTATGGTCGCGCCAGGAGAGAGGCGAGTTTTTTCTTATTGTTAATAACCGATTCCAACGGACCTTTACGTAAACTTTGTTCAAAAATTGTATATTTATGTTTCTAGTTAGATTCCCACAGACCTAAATATAACTTTTCTTGAAAAATTGCAAATTTATGTTTTCCCCGTATTTATCCCTGAAGGGAAAATTTGCTACTTTTCCTCCCAACAAAAGGGATTTATTAGTTTTCCCCCCCCGACTGTTCCCTATGTTAATTTTTTCCTCGTTTCCCCTTGCTCTTGTTTATAAGCTGTCTGCAGGGCCACATTTCTAAATAGGCTAAGTAGGCTGTAGCCTAGAGGTGCGAATTTTTAGGGGCGGCAAATTTAAAGACTAATTAAAGCAGAATCTCATTAGCCATTAAAAAATTACTATAAAGATACTATTATTTTTAAGAAAGAAAACAAATAATTTACATTAATGCGTAAACCGTAAACGTATATATATAGTACTAATATTTAGTAGCAAAACATGGCCGCTGAGAGGGCAATTGCACCCCCCCCTCTCCTGGATTTGAAAGTTATGACACCAGTGTAATTGAGGATATTAAAAGTGATCAATTTTTAGAAAATAAAAATATCTGATTTTCTATTTCTATATTTTCTAATTCTATTGTATTTCAAATAAACTTATTTTCCCTCTTTTATATTCGTTGTGATTATTTTAAACAGCACATACCACCCTATTTTACGGATAACCAGCTATCTTTCCCCGAAGTGGATGAATATTGTGACAGGGGCGGCAAACCGATCGTAGCCTACAGGTGGCAAATCTTTAAATCCGGCCCTGGCTGTCTGTTGTGTGTCAGTCTTAGTTTTGATCGGTCAAAATTGAATAATGTTGAAAAATAGTAAATTTGTATGTTTTCCCTATTTTCCTATATTTATCCCTTTAGGGAAAATTCCTTTCTTTTCATAAGCACTTCTACATGCTCTGGTCTCGGTAGGAGAGAAAAGAGAGGGTTTTTTTTAAATCCTTAATAACTGATACCTACAGACTTTAATATATATTTTGATGGCTTTTAGAGCATGTAACTGTTTAAGAAACACACCCTCTAGTGCAGTGGTTCCCAACCTCTTCTAGACCATCGCCTCGTATTTGAGGTTGATTAACATCCATCGCCCCCTTTTAATTTTCATGTTATGTCTAATCATAATTTGAGTTAAAGTGTATCTATAAAACAGTTTTATAACACTTGCTACCATTTATAAAAGCAACCAAAGAAGCTTTATCCGGTCACTTTTAAATAAAATAGAAAAAACATAAAACACATATTTTTAACATATTTTTTTTATATTTTATATATATATTTTTATTTTTAAAGAACAAAAGTGAAATAATTAACTAAGATATTTTTACTAGTTTCTAGAAAATTTAAGAGTTTAAAGCTGGTTTGGCACCCTCTCACCTGATTGTCTGGTTTCCACCAACACACAGTTTTTATAAATTTTAATCTTATTCATTGAAAACAAGTTTCAGGCTTCATACTCCTCCTGAATTTCATATTATTTTTCTAAGGGGCCCTTATAACTCCTGAAATTTGTGTTCCATCTTCTGATATTTTTATCCCTCTCCTGATAAAAATTGTAGACGTGAAATCGTGAATCATTTTTTCCTTTCTCTGTCTTTTTTTCTCCCGTACTTTATTCGGGAATAAGTCTACTGCACATGTATAGTAAAAAAATAAAGTTTGGACATCGTTATACTTGTTAATGTTCCATATAATGCACCGCACAATTCTTTTAGGTGAAGATTTTTTTCTTCTGTTTCACCATTTGAGGTGCAGTGAAGTCACTAGACTAATATGATAATAAACACACATAATCAATTTTATTCCTCGTTACCTCCTGAATTTACATTGCTGCACTCCTGAAAAACTCCTTAGAAACTCCTGAATTTCCGTTCTTTAGATAGAGTAATGAACCCTGAGTTTGCATTTCAGCCAATTTACATATCCTTCAGAGGATGAAATCGTGTAGCTGTTCTATCTGTTACATGATTTAACTTTCTGAGACTGTTACGTGATTTAACTCTGACTGTTAAAAATACCAGGGTGCGTAGCGGTACTTAAAAGTGCTTATTTTTAGTTTTCGATTTTAAGGGCCCTTTAAGGTGCTTATTTTTACTATGAGTTTGTAAAAAGGGCTTATTTTTTACTTTAGGTGCTTATTTATTTTTTGGTGAAATGAGTACTTAAAAATTGTTTAAAGGTGCTTACTTTTTATAATTAACCTACTTTTTATAATGAACCTGAAAGGTGAACCTTTTTATAATGAACCCCTATAATGAGCCTCGAACTTTTTATAATGAACCTATAAGACCTCCTCGCTACACACCCTGGATACAGTTCAACATTTAATTTTTAAAAAAAGTTTTTACTTTGATATTCAATCTTTGTAAACAAAACTTATTTCAGTATTGAATCATGGAAAGAGAATTTTATATGCAAGCCTGGAAAAGCACATTATTTGTACCATAAACACGGCATAAGATATTAGCAATACGAATACGGATAAGCATGGAATTTCTCATCAGTGAGAAGCGATTTTAAATTGTATGTCCTCAAATCTAAAAACCAAATGATTATTTTTTTACAGGCGAACAATCTGCCCTTGTCACCGCTCTTCTGACCGATGATAACCAAACCTCCAAAAAGTAAGTTTAAAGAAACTGACGATATTTTTATTTTTCACGTCGTCCACCTATGACGCCTTGTAATGAACATTGAATTACCTGTTTATGAAGTAGCTCTAGTGCTGGCCAGGGGCTGGGGAGCCCAGTCGGTTAGGCGCTCGCCTAGCATGCGAAAGGTCCCAGGTTCGGGTCCGGGCATCACCAAAATAACTGCTGACCTATAAAATGTCAGACGAATAATACCCTGTGTAGAGGGAGTGCAGGTTAAATATCCTTCAAAGTCCTAACGCTGTGTACGATGTCGCCCTTAACGGTTGCGTTGGGTGCCTACTCAGGTGTCGGCTCGTCACCTGACTGTGGTTCTAAAATACAACGCCCGTCGCCAATAGCCCTCGTGTAGCTCTAGTGCGACGATAATTCAAACTAAACTAAAGTAAACACATATTCTGTGAAGAAATCCTGTTATTCCAGTGGATCACACAGCCATGGAGAACCACAAGTCCCACAGACAAGTGGAATACGTCATTTTGAAGCAAAAAATCAGACTAGGCTACATCCAGAATTTCATTAAAAAATTTAAATTGGAAGTTTATTTAAAATTTAAATTACTAAAAATTTAATCTATATTTAAATAACATGCAAATTCCATTTTTATTCAATATTTTCACTGTTGCCATTTTGTACGAGAAACTTTATTTAAAATAAAAATTAAACTCTTGAAAAAATATTTATTTTTGTAATATAATTCAATTTGGATTGTTGTAGTAGCACAATAGTTATTTTGATGGTTCATTATATATGTATGAAGAAAGATTCATAAAGATTTCTAACTTTGCATAAAGAATATGCAAAGTTTTGCTTTTATTTTTAACGCATGAATTTTATTAATTAATTTATTTATTTTTCGAACTGTAAACTGGTGGCTACATAAAGATTTTTATTAAAAAATATATCATTATCCTTCGAACTTAAAAAAAATTAGCAAACGATAAAGATTAATTATTAAATCTGCAAAAGAAGATTAAAGAAAATAGTTAATTTTGGAATTAACTAGCTAAAGGTGCTGTTTGGCGAATTTCTTTCTGTGGTGTATAAATAGTTTGTTTCCTGTTGAGCACAAATGTTGTGTGGAAGTGGTTTAAGTGACAGGTTCTGTAACAAATCAACAATTTTTTCAGAAACCCCAAAAGTCCAACATTGTACATGATTGTTTTGATTCATTTTTTTCTTTCTCTTGGTCTAAAATATTTTTGAGATAAGCACAATTTTAGTTACAAAGTACGAGTTAGTATTATTTTTTTTGCACTTGAAACACGAGTAATATATATATTTTTTCAGAGACCCCATAAGTTCAGCTACTTTAAATGTAATCTTTAATGTAAATTTTGTTTCTTTTCATACACTTGTTGTCATAATGCATCCTGCATAAAAGATTACTGTTGCTTTTAAAACAGTTATATCTCCAAACAGGGCCGGATTTCTAAATAGGCCAAGTAGGCTATAGCCTAGAGCGGCAAATGTCTCCAAACTGTCTGTTTATCTCCAAAACATTAGTTTGACTAGAGGGGGAATCCTAGCCTGGCAGGGTTGTTAAAAACCCGGGTTTTAGGTTTTTTTTCAGTATTTTGGATGTGTTTTTCTGGATTTTGTGATTTATTTAGGGAAGTTTTAATTATTTATCTATACATTACAATTTTTAAAACTAACTGAACATCTTGAGATAGATAATCAGGAATGATGTAATTTAAATTAGAACAATTAAAAAATAATTGTATATAGTTGTTAGATAAATGTATATTTAAATTTATAAATGTATTGTCTAGATCCAAGTATTGTTTGTTTGTGTATGTGTAAAATTATATAATCCTGAATATTGTAATGATAGACATTTAAATTAGAATTTTAAAATATATATTTGTTTTAATTGTTAAATAATTAGTATAAATTTAAATTTGTAAATGCATTTTAAATTTTGAATGTACAAAAATGTAAAAATATATTAAGAATAATACTAAAATATTAATTAAAAATGATATGAAATGTATATTTTTTGGATGTATAAAAAGTTTTTACTTTTTTAATTTTCAGTAAAGGCAATTTTAATTTCAATTGCCCACTTAGGGTTTTTTCAAGAGGTTTTTTTTTTAAAAAACCCACCCTGGTTTTTTCGGGTCGGGTAAAATCATAACAACCCTGTAGACTGGGCAGAATTTAACTTTTGATTATTCCATAAAATGTCTCCTAATTGCAGTGCCCTGAAGCAGATCCTCGGGAGGCTGCAGTGCAACGACCTCTACTCCCCGATCTGCATGCTCATGATGGAGAGGAGGAAAGGCCCCCCGAGGAAGAGGCACCACTCCATATACAGAGAGATCCTGTTCCTGTCTTTCGTGGCGCTGGGCAGGGACAACATCAATAACCGTGAGTGTGTGACGCTGCACCACAGGCGTAACTTCAAAATAGCATCCAACACTAGATGGCGCTGAATTACTACCTGTCATTTAGATTATAATAGTAATTGCAGTATACAAGTCCAAGTAACTCATCTCCACCTTGAAGATCTTTTTGGTGGACTATGGGGTTGCTGGGACTATCAGAGTTTGTACACCTCCTGAAAATCTTGAACAACTCCTGAATTTCAAATATTTTGTCTAAGGGCCCTTATAACTCCTGAAATTTATATTAGAAATCCTTATTTAAATAGTATAGTTTCCTGAAAAATTACCTATTTATAATAGGGAATAGTTTTTAGTGGATTTGAAGGATCCAGTTTTTAAAAAACTTGAGGTTTTGTATTCATTTTGGTATTGTATGGTATTGCATTATGATTTATGGTATTGTATTCCTAAAATAACTCCTTAAAACTCCTGAATTTCACTATTAAAAATAGAGTATGAACCCTGGACTATGGGCTTGCATGCAAGAGGTGCCGAGATCAAAAACCAGGTCACTCCCTACCTCATCAAGTGTATTCACACCCTAACTCATCGATGCGTGATGTTTGTATCGAGTTAAAACGGAGATGCTGCCAGGCAAAAACCAATAATTAAAACAAACTGTCCGCTGAAAATAGTGAAGTGAAGCCACCGATCTCTTTGTAGTAAGCCCAAACAAATGCTCTAAGCAAATATAGATTGCTCGGCTTGCGCAATGCGCATGTATGTATAGACCCGTGCAGCATGGCAGCAATGCTGCGGTCCGATTTGGGGGTCTCTGCGGCCAAATTGTCAAATGTCTTCTCCCCCCACCCCCCTACGGCCAAGAAGTCCCGTCTCTAAATGGCTGCAAACCCCGTTGGCCGGCGGGGAGTCCTTCCTTCTAACCCCCACCTCCCGATTTGCCGCCGCCGTCCAGTTTTCTCCCGTTCCTATTGCACCCCCCCTTTTTCTGTCGCACAAGACGCGGCGCACGCTTCCTTATGACGTCACGCGCACATGTAGCTTACTAGCACGTGTAGCTGTAGTAAACTATGACGCGGCGCACGCTTCCTTATGACGTCACGCGCACATGTAGCTTACTACCACGTGTAGCTGTAGTAAACTATGACGCGGCGCACGCTTCCTTATGACGTCACGCGCACATGTAGCTTACTAGCACGTGTAGCTGCAGTAAACTAGGAAATTTGCTTGTTACTCTTTAGATGTTTTCCAAAGTTATTTAGTGTCATCCTGCGAAAGCAATCCTGATTTGTTTATTTTGAGAGATCGTTTTCTCAACAAGAGGACACTGCTTTCTGCTTTATTTATGACAGATGTATACTCACTCTTATTCTTATCTTATTCTTACTCTGATTCTTATCTAAGATGTCCAAAATGATGCAATCAGATGAAAATCCCCCTTGGGAGTATTTTAGGATTCTGAAAAGCCTTGAGTTCCATTTGGAAATCATGTCATACCATTTAAATTCTTTGTCCCAACTAAAATCTGCTGATGATTTGGTTTCAAACTTAAAACTTTTGCCATCCCAATTCTTTAAAAACTTAAAAACAAGGAGGGAGGCGGGGGGGTAGTGCATGGGAGAAACGACTTAAGTCGCTACACATTCTTGGGAGTTTAATCAACGTTTCAATTTCTCCCCTGCTTCAATTTTGGTTTCACCTTCTAGCATTTTGGAACTTGACTTTTGCCAAGCTTACCATATTCTTAAAAACCACAACAACTTAAGTCTAACATTCAAGAGTTCTCCCCACTTTGGTAAAGCCTCATAGCAAAAGAATAATGCTTATGATCCCGTGTTAACTTTACCCTTCTTTTCAGTATCCTTCGACATGGAATACCGGAAATCCTATTCGAAGCTGTCGGACAAGCAACTCTCTCAGCTCCACGTAAACGACAGGCCGCCAGCAGAGGGCGCTGTGTTTTGTCGCAGGTATTTCAAAGACCTTGAGCTGAAGGTGACGTGAACGTCAGGGACTAGTCGTGAGAACTATTTCAACTATTCTGCTGCGTGAGATGTAAAGATTTGTTTAAAGTTTGCAACTAAAACCTATAATTTCTCCCGAGTAAAAAATATAATTTAATTGGTTGAGAAATATTTCTTAAGAGACTTGAGTAAAAATGCAATTTAATTGTTGAGGAATATGTTCTGTCGCAGGTATTTCAAGGACCTTGAGCTGAAGGTTGGGGACTAGTCGTGAGAACTAAAGATTTGTTTAAAGTTTGCAACTAAAACCTATAATTTCTCCTGAGTAAAAAATATAATTTAATTGGTTGAGAAATATTTCTTAAGAGACTTGAGTAAAAATGCAATTTAATTGTTGAGGAATATGTTCTGTCGCAGGTATTTCAAGGACCTTGAGCTGAAGGTCAGGGACTAGTCGTGAGAACTATTCTGCCATGAGAGATGTAAAGATTTGTTTAAAGTTTGCTATTACAAACTATAATTTCCCCCGAGTAAAAATTCAATTTAATTGGTTGAGAAATAATTTTTAAGATACTTGAGTAAAAATACAATTACTTGTTGAGAAATGTGTTCTGTCGCAGGTATTTCAAGGACCTTGAGCTCAAGGTCAGGGTCTAGTCGTGAGAACTATTCTGCCATGCGAGGCGTAAAGATTTGTAACGAAAACCTATAATTTCCCCTGAGTAAAGATACAATAAAATTGGTTGATGTATTCCTTCCAGTAGAATTATTTGAAAACGGGCATGTTTCATGCCTTAAGTGGCATCAGCTCCAGTCGTATTGTTTTCATTCTTGGCCTTGCTGGAATGACATTTAACAGCTTGTTTATAACAACATAAATTAATGGTGCCTTGAATTACCTGTAGACCTTATTGCTACAATCTTGCATATAAGGACACTTTCTAAATAACTCCTCGGTTATATAACACCGAAAATATATAATTACATGATATCCAAAATGCCTTCTTAAAGATTTTTTAAAATTCATTTTCACTATAGTATTATTTACATTTTATTCTCCAAATGTTCCAAAAGTGTTGCCAAATTTTGAATTTAATTCCGAACTAAATTAAAATTATTGACAGAATAAGGAAACATTGAACTACTACTAATAGCAAATTGGGTTAAAGTTCATTCAATAAATGGCATTTTATAATTTCAATTAATGATACGATAAACATCATGGTCCCTTTGAATGACTCTATAAACAGGTTTTTTCGGTGTTTAGCTTTGAGAAATTTCAGTTTTTAGTGCAAATGTTGAGCAAGTCTAACTTTTTGGAATTGCCTTCACTGGCCTTCTGACCATTGACTGCAATTATGTCCTTGCTTTTAAGACTGAATTTTCACATTTGAGCATTTTATTACACTGACTGTTGTTTTGCTTTATTCTTTTATATGTAGCGGTTATTTTTTTTCCGTTTTAATTTTTTCTTCCGCAAGTTTATTCCTGTATTTTTACCATGAACTCTTGTTATAGTGATATTCTGAATTTTATAAATCTGTGTGTTCAAAATGCACTATGTAGTATTGAAAAGCCTATTTTTTTTTTAGCTTCCACACTACGTTTATAACGTAAAATATGTAAGGTGTTATAATCATTCAGTCCGTCTGTCACATACTTTCATAGCCCAAACTACAAATGCTACATGCAAGTGTGATACATAAAAAAAATCAGAAATTAGAAGACATTGAAAATCTCAGAAAAAAAAATCTAAATACTTTAACTATTAAAAAAACTGCAAAGTTTAATGCTAATTTAAAAAGCATACAAAGCCAGTTTTATTAGAATTAAATCACCATTGCCATTCACAACAATCGCTTGAGAAACTTTATTTATTTGAAACAATAAATTAGTTCAGTTAATTTTTTTCCCGTTTCAAGTTTTTCCCCCCCTAGTGTTTCAAACTTTATTCCCGTATTCCTGTACTGCAAACTCTTGTTATAGTGATATTCGGAATTTTATAAGTCTGGGTTCGAAACGCACGATGTAGTGTTGAAAAACCTTTTTCTTATTTGTAAAATATCTTAAATTATAATTAATTTCCAATGAAGCTGACCTGAAAAAAAATAGTGTTTTATACAAATTGGTTACCTTCTTAGAAATTAACTTTCTTTCACTTTAAATTCCAACTTTTTTAAGAAATAACCATTTGGATCACTAACTAAGAACCAGCGAAGACGAACCCAATAGCGAAATAGGCAAGTTTCTAGGTTTTCTGCCCGGTATGTTTCTGCTGCAGTATTCGTCTGCGTTTCGTTATTGAGCCGGCTCGTTTACTGCCCTGTTCAGTGAATCACACACCTCGCTCCACGTTTCTTCTAGCTCAAATGCTCTAATATAAAAACTAGAATTATAATACCTAAACAAATGCTCTTAGTGAATTATTTCTGATTATCTAAGAAAAACTCTAATTACAATACAATTCTTGCCTGTAGAGGAAAAACTTGTGTAAATTAGGATCTTGTGGAAGACAGCCTACAATTGCAACATTTTTTTTTCAATTAACGCTTGTTAAAAGAATAAAATGATGCATTTTAGCATCAACTTAACATTGAGTGAGGGGTTTGTTTAGGCCTACTAAGGGTTGCTTGGCGACTTCACTTTTTTTGCGCTAAACATCACCATCTTCTTAATCAAGGTAACCAATATGTATAAAGTTGAGTTTTGAACACTTCCTACTGCCTGTTTCTAGCCTACCTGAGGAGCTTTAACACTGCCCTGTATGCCTAGTAATTTTGACTCTTCCGTTTCCTGAATCTGTTATTTGGCAGTGTGTTGCCAATTTTTGATTGAAAACTATGAAATTTTTTTTATATTGAATTAATTATTTACTGAATTTCAAATTATATCAAAAGCTTTTACTTGGCAAATTATTAGAATCAAAAAAGATTTATGAATTATTGTACTTTTTGAATGAATTTGACATGAATGTTGTATATTTCTATGTTGAATTTTTTTTTTCTCATACATTAACATGTTGAGAAATTTTTATAAAATTTAATCTTCTTCCTTTATGCTGTTATGAAATGCATATTTCTTATATTCATCTTTTTAATCTCTATGTACATTTTATTGAATTTTTTTCAAGAGTATTTAAATATAAGTATTGCAAATGCAACAATCATAATGTTAAATCTTGAGTATTTTTAGTTACTAAGAGAACAAATCTATAAGTATTTTAACAGTATTGAGTATTTTTAACTACTGAAACTCATTTTCAATTTGAATTCATTGAATCTGAAAAATTTTATATATATTTTTTCTGCATTAATTACTATTTATTAGATTTTTAATTTTGTAGCATTAAAAAAAAAGCATGTATTTGATTTTACTTTGTTAGAGAATTTTATTTATTTTTTATAGCTTTTATTTAAGGTATTGAATGAAATCGACTATAAGTTCACAAAATGTTGTGATTTTGTCTACTTAACTTTCAATCGAAAAATATATCAATAACTGAGGTGTGTTATATTACTTATTAAAACATAATCAAAGCTTCCACGGATTGAAGAGGTTACAGTTGAACTCGAAAGTAAATGTTTTATTCAATTATGGACACTTTGGATACTTTACTAAATCAGTTATTTAAACATTTTTGTGGCATTATCCTGTCTTATAGTAAAAAAACGTCCTATGTTTTGCTTTATAACTTCCCGGATAGAACCCGGGTTTTAAAAGTTGTTGAAAAATACAGAAAAATTCAGAATACGCGTTTAAAGTATAAAGTTCTATCTTCCGGTTTGGTTAGGGCAAAATTCGACACACTATGCTTCACTGAAATAGCTATAACTTTTGATTAAACTATCATAGAATAAAAATCTATACAGTGTTTTAAACGTAAAGAATAGGGCTTCTTAAAACATTAAACAAAATTTGTGGAAATTGTCAAAATTTGCCGTTTTCAAGGTAGGGAGATACCTTAACCACCCTACATGCATATTCATATTAAAAATAAGCAAATCTAACCTAATACCCTAATTCACATTTTACCTAATGGAATATATTTTAAGCGTCAATCGCAATACATAGGAATTGTATTCGTAGATTTTTTAAAGCCAGTATTAAGTTAACTATTATTAAGATGTAAATAGTAATGGGTTTGAATTAAATGACCATTTAAAACCTGTAAATTTACATTTGCATGATAATTCTGTTTTTGTGATTTTATTAAATATAGTACTATGTATGAATTTTCTCCCAAATGTATATTTGTTGACAAAAAAAATCTTTTCGATTGTAAATAAACTATTAAAAAAACTGTTATAAAAATGATTTGAGTGTTTACTTACAATATTACAGTACTGTATTTGCACATTTTCAACCAAGTTTTACTAGATTTTACAACTGCATTTTTAATTTAACTACTATCTACGGACTATTCCAAGATCATTTTTCTGCTGAAAAGAGTCCTGCCATTCTCACACTAAAACTATGTTTAAATAATTTTGTAAATAAAGTTAATTATACAAATACAATGGTTATGTTGAATGTTGTAAACTCATAGTTTCCTTGCACAGAAGCCACGACCATGGGCGGAGTTATAAAACGCGCGGAGCAATCAGATAAAGACAAATAAAACGGTAAGACCATAAGATAGACAAATGAAATTTTTTTCTTCATTTAATTGCTCCGCGCGTTTTATAGCTCCGCCCATGGTCGTGGCTTCTGTGCAAGGAAACTGAGTTTAACTATAATAAAATTACCAAATTCAACAGTGTTATACCTTTAATAGTGAAATGGTTTCAAAGTCTTACTTGGAAATGGGTAATTTGTATGTTTCCCTGCTGTCGATTTCTAGTCTCCGGAGCATGAACACAGCCAGTTTCACATGGTAATTTAGAACACTGGTCAACTGATAGGTTGACAACTGAGAGGACATCCAGTGCAATCGTTGAGCGACATAGCAGGACTCCACAGATTGAACAAGCTACTCTTGTACAGTGTACTCTAGGCAACTGCATCACATAAAAATCCATGCCCATATGTTGAGGTTCGAACCCGGGACTTTATAACTGTCTGGCCTGACAGCTGTCCAGTCGGCATACTTGTTGTTGAGTCATTGTCTTACTAGAGCTACAATACAAACTGGCTATTGCTGACTGGCATTGCAGTTTAGTTTGAATTATCGTCGCACGAGGGCTATTGGCGACGGCCATCGTATTTTAGAACCACAGTCAAGTGATGAGCCGACACCCAACGCAACCGTTAAGGGCAACATCGTACACAACGTTGTGACTTTGAAGGATGTTTAACGTGCACTCCCTCTACACGGGGTATTATTCGTCGGACATTTTTGGCTGCACACACCGTTTATAGGTTGGCAGTTATTTTGGCGATGCCCGGACCCGAACCTGGGACCTTTTGCATTCTAGGCGAGTCCCAAAACCGACTGGGCTCCCCAGCCCCTGGCATTGCAATTTAGAACCACAGTCAAGTGACTGGCAGTCTTGGAATAAGTTCTGTAATTTTTGTTTTCCCTTAGTAGCATGAGGCTTTGAGTCAGTTCTGTACTTAGAAAAAATATCCCGAAGGAAAGACCTGATAAGAGACTTGTAATTTTGAACCAATATAACAAAAGAAAGACAGCACACAAGACTTAAAAAATGTGACATTTTAATAGTATTAATTCTGAATTGCAAGGTTTTTCAATTCTAAGAAAAATATTCAGTAGAATAATTCACTTCTTCTGCATTTACATCAATGAAAACAGTGTTTTCCTGTCAATAATTCCGCATTTACATCAATGAAAACAGTGTTTTCCGTCAATAATTCCGCATTTACATCAATGAAAACAGTGTTTTCCGTCAATAATTCCACATTTACATCAGTTTCCTTCAATAATCTTTTAAGTTGTTGGCCACACTTAACATAAGTTCCCAAACTGTGCTCTAGATTTTTTTTTAGTTGGTAGAGAAATCTATATGGATTATTACTATTGCTTCAAGTTTCAGTGAACCAACTTAACAGGAATTTACTCTTAACGGTTATTTACATTAATAAATTTTAATATATATTTTATTATACAAGTTTGAGTGTTACAATTCAATACACCATAGACCAATGAACAGATTTTTAAATTTCTGATAGTTTTTTTTATTCTGATTAGTTTGGCTTCGGAATAAAACATTTACATACTCAAAATCTAGACTAGAAATTTCTCATAAACAAGATTTAAAGTTTGGTTGAAGCATGTTGAAATTGCCTGAAACAGTTTAATGGTAGAACCATGAAAATTTAATTGTACAGTCAATACTCGATAACTCGATGTCCCAGGGAACCCCCAAAAATATTCGACTCATCCAAAGTTCGAGTTATCGAAGTTCCCATTCCTCTCTACTAGTACTTGGACTAGTACTAGGATGGGTCGACATGATTTGATAGGTGCCATATTATAGTTGCAAGCATTTCAATTTTTTTAATAGCCTATATGCAAACAACAAAAGAATGGGGTTAAAAGGTTTATTAAAACTCAACTTTAACAAAATTTGGCTTCCTTACATATTAATTAGTATACATACCATGTAAATCTCATTTGGAAAAAAACTTGGGATATTTCTTGTATTTTTTAAGGTTGTTGGCATTCACAAAGTTACATAATTTTTGAAGTTTTTTACTGAATTGTGTTTTTATAGGGGAAATCTGTAACATAAACTTCGAGTTATCGAGACAGTTTTTTAAAGAAAAGTATAGAAGTGATTTGGGACTTGATCAAAAGTTCGAGTTAGCGGATTATTCGACTTATGGGAAGTCAAGTTATTGAGGTTTGACAGTATTACAGACAAAAAATAAATGCAGGAAAACTTACCGATAGAGAAAAACTGTCTTAATTCAATAAAGTTGGTTCACCTTTTGGGAAAAACAGGCTTTTATTTAACAATTTCCAGGTATCATTTGTAGCCTGCTCAGTTCTTCATTAAACAGCACAGAATTACATTTCTATTATGGGGAAGATTTATCTGAAATTTTTTAACATTTATTTGCATTGAAAAACAGTTTCGGTGCTTACATTATATAGGCAAATAAAAAAATAAGCTTTAAGGAGGGGGACACGGAAAAAATCTATGATTGGATTTAATTCTTGAATATGATTATTTAATCCTCAAATGTCAGAATTTATACTACACTTCAACAATTAAATTAATATTTGAATTCAATGTAATTCAACAATATCAAAGAGTTCTATAGTAGGGTAGAGACTGAACCTGGCAACAGCAAGATGGACCAACACGGTCCATCTTTGGATCGCAGGTCATAAGGCTAGCAGTCCGCGCGCTGTAGCGGGTGCGGGTTCGATTCCCGCCTTTGCCCTGGGTGTACTTCCTTTCTCAGTATGAAAATTATAAATTAACTAGCACTTTTGCCACTCTATTTGGGCTCCGTAGTGAGCCATGGCAGCTCAGTACGAGGCGTTCCTCTACCCTACTATAGAACTATTTGAACAATATTTAATAAAATTTACAGAAAAGTTTCAAAAGTTTTTTTTTTTAAATACTATATCGCAAATAACTTAATGAGGTTTTCTGTTTAAATCCGGCAATTTTTGGGGTTAGGTAAAAAAGATTTTGCGAGGCCATTTTATTGTAAAGGTTACTAGTAATTTCTACGCAAACAGAGCTTTAAGAAAGCTTGAAGGGGTCGCTTCCAAGCTTCAGAAACATTAAACCGGATACAAGAAACGCTTATATTTCTTTTACGAGGTACAACTTTCTTTTCATCTACCAATTTTTTTTAAAAATAATGTTCATTACAAATTCACAAAATACACACATACCACTTAGTTTGAAAAACAAGTCGATACATAGACTGGGCACATTGTAATATTTATTATAATCTATATATATATAGGCTGGACAGATTTGAGTGAAAAATGCTGGACAGGAGCACAAGACCATGAAAGAGGAAGGGGGGGGGGGGTCAATAAGCTAATTAACCTTAGTTTATGGACGATTGAGTTTAGAATCTTTTATCTGTGCTCAATGAACATTACAAAAAAAAACCACCTTAATATTCGATCTCAGTCAGAGTAAATCGAACTGAAAAATAGCTGGTTCTAAATCTGAGGAGATCATGTTGCCATTGTATAGAGCAGGGGTTCCACTGGTGGTACGCGGGAATATTTCGGTGGTACGCGTGAGTGATGTGAGCAACATAATGCTATCAATAGCTTCCGTACGCATGAGCAGTGAGCAAACATATTACTCATTACTTTAACATTAACATCATTTTAAAGAGAAATCTTTTATTTACTTCAGGATCGGATGTAAAACCTAGAACCCTTTGATCTTCCGGCAAGCTCTGCTATTTTTGATGCCATTTACAGAAAAGTTTCAAAATTTTTTTTTTTTTTTAAAAATATTTCTATATCGCAAATAACTAATGAAGTTTTCTGTTTAAATCAGCAATTTTGGGGTTAGGTAAAAAAGATTTTGCGAGGCCATTTTATTGTAAAGGTTACTAGTAATTTCTACGCAAACAGAGCTTAAGAAAGCTTGAAGGGGTCGCTTCCAAGCTTCAGAAACATTAACCGGATACAAGAACGGTATATTTCTTTGTACGAGGTACTGTGAGAGTTTTGTTTCTGACTTTTGTTAAAAATAAACATAGAAGAATATCGAGGAGTTAAGGTTTGAAGATAAGTCTCCATTACACCTAATTTTGATATTTTAATCTCAGGCAAACAACAACAAATTTCGCTCTAAAAACTAAAAAAGTATAGTTTGTATGATGATACATTTTTTGCTGAGTTTGTACATTTTTATTTGTATGTTTTTAGGAATATGGGTAATAAACAAACCTGTAAATTAATACTGGTTTATAATCTTTTAATTCCTTTATTATAAGTATGCTATAATTAAACAAATATCTAAGATTAACATGATGAAGTTTTCTCACGAACTCAATCAAAAAGCCTTTGAACACTTTAGAAGAGTGAATATTAAAGTTATTAATATTTATAATAGGTCTGGGTACGCCAAAATTTCTCAAAAAGCCAAGTGGTACGCAGGTTCAAAAAGGTGGGAACCCCTGGTATAAGAGGATTGGTAAGGCCACATCTGGAATGTGCTGTTCAGTTTGGTCTCCCTTCCTCAGAAAAGATATAGAGTTGCTTGAAAAGTTCAGCATAGAAAAAAACATGTATTCCCTGGAAAACAGGAGAGCTAGGGGTGATTTAATTCAGTTATTCAAGTTCATAAAACAGGGAGACATGGAGGGCTTAGGTTTAACCTTAAATAGCCGGACCAGAGGACATGATCAGAAATTGAATAAATCGTGCTTTAGAAGGGAGGTAAGAAAACATTTTTACAATAGAGTCGTCAATGAGTGGAATGCTTTACCAGATTATGCTGTGCATTCGAAGAGAGTAGAAGATTTTAAGAAGAAACTTGACGGTCATTGGAAACTGGTCATGTATTAGATTTTTATTTTGGACCAACCTTGCTGGGCCTCTGGCCTGTTGTTGGTCGACAATTTTTGTATTTGTATTTCAACAAATTAGCTTTTATTTTACCATTCTATCATTTCATTTTAAGGGATTTACTTATTTATAATAGGTTTATTGTATTTAATCGCCATGGCCGGTTACATTAACAGTTTTTCATAGAGATGTGCCGCCTATCAGGCATTTCTACTCAAATGTCGTGTGCAGCCCATCTATGTGCCCCAAGATATATTAGAAAATTCCACCTTGTTTCAGAAAATTCCAAAGTTTTCATGAAATACAGCAAAAATTTTGAAATTCTCATGAAATCGTAGTAGAATTCATTTGTATTCAAATATTTATATATATACACATCATGAGTTGTTTATATATTACAGGGATTGGAGAAACGATTCACTTGTTACAGTTACTTTTTTCAGGTTAGATTTTTTAGAAAGTAACTGTAACTTGGTTACTTTTTAGGGGTAACGAAATAACGGAAAATTTCGTTACTTTTTTTCAGGTTAGATTTTTAAGAAAGTAACTATAACCTGATTACTTTTCGGGGTAACGAAATAACGGAAAATTTCGTTACTTTTTTCAGGTTAGATTTTTAAGAAAGTAACTGTAACTTGGTTACTTTTCGGGGTAACGAAATAACGGAAAATTTCGTTACTTTTTTTCAGGTTAGATTTTTAAGAAAGTAACTGTAACTTGGTTACTTTTCGGGGTAACGAAATAACGGAAAATTTCGTTACTTTTTTGTTACTTCTCACGCGCTTTTCAGGGATATTTTCGGCACAGTACGGCTTAAAAACGGTAAGATGGCTAAATTTCCCTTTGTCTTTTAACTTGAGATTTCTAAAATAGCGAAAAATAACTGTAATTAGTTCTTTTATGTATGAAGTAACTGTAACTAGTTACTTGTCATACTTAGTAACCGAGTTACTATTAAGTAACTGTAACAGTTATTTTTTTAAAGTAACTTTCCAATCCCTGATATATTATTATATTTAAAACATAGAAACTGTTCAACTAGAAAATTAAAAAAAGGGCAGATTTTGCTTAATTATATATTGAAAGACTAGGGAACAAAACTTAAGTAGAAGTAGTATTTTTTTAGTTTCAGTAACGATTGATATTAAAAACAACCACAGATATTTCGGGTTAATCTTTGTTGCTGGCCCAGCGACTTTTCAAGCTTGTCGACATATCTCAAAAATCATGTTTTACGGACGCTGTTTTTACTTGCATTTTATGTGGTAACCTTAAAACCGTAATCATCTTCTGTACGTACGAAACGTCAGTTTAACTTCTTTGCATTAGTGTGCATGGTTGCCAGGAAAGTTTTTCACTGCTCTTTAAAAACACCACATTTTGGAAATTGTCGCCGGACCTGCAACTAGGATTTTACCGATATTTCAATTTGTACATTTGTAAGAAACAAGATACATTTTGACTTCATTCTTGCGATTGCCAATTAATTTTGTTGTAATAAAGGAGAAATACATAGTTCATATTAGAAAAATAAATACATTTTTATACAATGGTGCTATTTGTAGATACCGAAGGTTCCAAATAATTGGGCCTGAACCGGTTGTTTTCAATCAATTTCTAAAACCCTGTAGAATGCAACCCTAAGGCTATGTGCTCACTACAACATGAAATGCCACAAATGCAACGAAACTTGGCGACCGCCAAGGGCGCCAAGCGATGCAATAGCTTGGGGGCTGACTCGCCAAGTTCTGTTGCCTTTGTGGCATTTGATGTCGTAGTCAGGACATAACATAATATCATTAGTCACACAGCCGGCAAAAAATGGCCTAACTTCCCAGGTAACATTGTAGTAATATTGCAAATCAAACAAATATAATTTTGGAGCAATAGTCTAGCAATATTGCAATGTCCAACATTTTGTCCATGTACCAGCAATATTGCAAATTACTTAACTACAGTATTGAAATAAATATTCTTGCAATATTGCAATGTTTGCAGAATTCAATTAAGATATTAATAGCTGCAATATTGCTTTTGTATCGACTTATTTTATTTTATAATAGTGCTGCAATATTTTATAAATTGCAGCAATATTGTCAATGCAAACAACATTGTAGCAATATATAATGTTACCTGTGTTTCTTCTGTACCCACATTATACTCCTTCCAATTACGACGCAAGCTTCGGAAGCGCTTTCTTCCCCTACCCCCTTCTGTGGTTTTTCAGGAAACTGTGCGAGTGTTGCTGTTCTGAACCAACCATGTTTCAGGTTCTGCTATGATGTTACCGACAATTGGCAAGAAAATTTACAACACGAAAATGAGCTTTCTGCTCAAGTTAATCCAAATAAACAAAATATAAAACAAATAAAGACCATAGCGCTAAACAATTTATGTCAGACACACTAAGTTACACTAGAGTCAATTATCGTTGCACTAGAGCTACACGAAGGCTATTGGCGACGGGCATCGTATTTTAGAATCACAGTCAAGTGACGAGCCGACACCCGAGTAGGCACCCAACGCAACCGTTAAGGGCGACATCGTACGTAGCGCTAGGATTTTTAACTGTGCACTTCCTCTAGACAGGGTATTATTCGTTGGACATTTTGGACTGCATGGTCCGTTTATAGGTCGGCAGTTATTTTGCTGATGGCCGGACCCGAACCTGGGACCTTTCCATGATGGGCGAAGGCCCAACCGACTGGGTAAGTTACTCTAAAAACGAATCCAAATGCATTCAAAGTAGACAGTTTTATTCTGAAATAAAATGTGTTATGGTATTCACAAGGTCGTCATAAGTGGGTAAATCCCAATTGCGTTTCAAACTCCCAAGTGGGGGGGAAGGAAACAAAAACAGCGACGCTCACACAGTTCGTGGAAAATCCCACAAGAGGATAGGGGAAGAAAGTGCCTTCGAAGCTTGGGTTCTGATTGGAATGACTGTAGTACAGTGACTCGAGGAGTAACCCAATTATTTGGAACCAACTGCATTACTGATGCCATATATATATATATATATATATATATATATATATATATATATATAGCATTATTTTTTTTTACCACAACACTTTGCTTATAACAATTTAGTCGGCTTTCCTTACAAATTTCCAGCGATTCGATAATAACCGAGTACAGAAGAGATTGCATTGTCCAATTCATGCATTCGCTATGTAATGTCCTCCATATTTGTGATAGAAATCAAGCAGATAAGAAAATCTCGTACTTAAAAATTCTTATACATTAAAAAATCAACAAAAACATATTCTTAAAAAATAATTACAAAACAGCTAGGGACAAACATGCTTAAATAAATAATGATGAAGTACGCAGCGCAACGGACCAACCATGACCATGTTGCCAATTTCTGAACAGAAATACTTCATTTTTAAAATCATAATTTTAAAAAAATTGTTGCTAATTTTTGTGTAGATGGTCAAGCAATTTTCAGTCAAACATATTTTTGTTGTATTAAAAATCAAAAGGTAAAATGTGCGTTATGCATTAAAAAAATCATTCGGATGATTCGTTTGGTTGATTTAACACAGGCTATTGAATTCTTAAATTAGAAAATAATTGGGACACATTTTTTTTCTGAAATCATAATTTAAAAAAATTGTTGCAATATTTTTGTGCAGATGGTCAAGCATTTTTTAGTAAACCTTTTTATTTGTTAAAATCAAAAAGTAAAATATCCGTCATGCAAAAAAAAATTTGATGAGTCATTTAATTGATTAACAAAGTCTATTTAATTGTTAAATTAAAATAAGTAGGACCGAATTTTTTTTCATTTTCTTCTTATTATTACGAGTAAAATAATTGATTTTTACAGTTAGGTTAGAGTTAATTATTTAATAATGAACTGACATAATCAAAATTTGTTCAAAAAGTATTCAAGTCCAAGTTGAAACGAAATGCAATAAATAATTTCATGTCACAGCGATGGCAAAGGAACAATAATACGATAATGAAAATCATTCTTTTTTTTCATGTGCCTATGAATGATTGAAATGGATACATTTTGTCCTTCCTTTTTTTTAAAAAGGCTGTGCAGTTTTAAATTTAAGAGTCATTGTTCAAAATATGATCAATACAAGTCCCTATAATGATAACATGACAAATGAAAAAACACGAGCAAAGTGGAGGGGGGGGTCCATCTTAAATGTACCTGGCAACATTCGACTGCTTCTTCTTTTGAGTAAAGACGACAAATAAATTCGTCGTACGAAACGTAGCCGTTTACTCCAATCAAACACTTAAACTAGGCATACAATGGAGGGACCATACACGTGTTACTGAAAGCATTTTTATTTGCCAGTGATTGATTTTGTGTGTCCATGTGACATTGTGAACCAATCACTGACAAGCTAAAATTCTTTCGGTCTAGGCAAAAGAGTCGTTATATTTGGAGAATGTTCACATGTCTCCTACCTCCGTGTACGGAAAGAGTTACAAAAGCTGAAGCAGTCAAAGTGGTCATGGTCTGGTTTGGTGTATATATATCTGGCAACGCAACGAGAACGCCTGCCTGCCACCATTTTGAAATTTCAAAATATGTTAAAAGCTTTGGATATAAAGTTTTAAAACCAAGTTAAGTAGGTAACTGGATAAGGTTTTTTTTTTTTACAAATTTAAAGTTTAAAGATCTTAAAAGCAATCCTTTTAAGATCTTTTCATTTGCATTTTATATGTTTCTTTTTTAATCTCTTATGAAAAAAGTTTTTGTACCTTTTTATAGTAAGTATACTGCCAATTTAAGACTGGTCTAAAAAAAAAATATGGACATGAAACGGATTGAATGTATTTTACATTTGTGCTACTTAGCTACAAAGCAGTCTGCTATCCATTTAAGATTGAAATAGTTATTTTTTCATTGTCCGAGGAATCTTTGTAAAAAAAAAGCAGGCAAGCATTCGTGTTGGATTTTAAAAAAAAAAGAGAAGAGAGCGATGACTAGAGGAGAGGGGGTTGATGGGGGGGGGGGGTCTGTGGGATACATGGTAAAAAAAATACTTTTTCGATACTAGTCAGTGCTATTGTGCAGTGAACAACAAAATGCCGAGATACAATTATTAATCCCTTGAGGTATATAAACGTATAAACCAGTCATCAGGTTTTCCAGCAACACACAGAATTTTTTTATAAACTAATACATTTTATTGTTTTATTGAATTATAAATTTACAACATTCCTAATATACTAATTAATAGCTGGGGGGAAAATAGCCAAAAAATAATTTTGAGAAACATATTGCGGATTATTTTCTCCGTATGCAGTGGATTACAATGGCGGAATACAAATTTCAATCCCTTTCCATCCAATAGATATTTAAACACTTTGCCGTAAAAACGTAAAAAAAATTTCAATATTAAGTCCCTCACTCTAGCAACCAATATCTTATTATGAAGAGAAAAAAATAATCATTTTCAAATTCCAAAAACCCCCTTTGAAAATGTGGCAATTGTTGCATTTTCCTGGAAACATGGAAAATGGTTAAAAATCCGGCACTGCCCGCTTAAATCCAGCAAATGTTGCATTTTCCTTGAAAATCAGATTTTTTTTTTAAAATCTGGTATTACCAGGTTAAATCTGGTATTGCCTGGTTAAATCCGTCAATTGTTGCATTTGCCCAGAAATCTGAAAAATGGCTAAAAATCTGGAGTTACCCAATTAAATCCGGTATTCCTTGATTAAATACAGTATTGCCCGGTTAAATCTTTCCTTTGTTGCATTTTCTCCGGAAATCTGAATTTTTTTTAAATTCCTGTATTACCCGGTTAAATCCGGTATTGCCCGGTTAAATCTTTCCTTTGTTGCATTTTCCCTGGAAATCTGAATTTTTTTTAAATTCCTGTATTACCCGGTTAAATCCGGTATTTGCCTAGTTAAATCTGGAGCATTGGCAAATCAGTGCTACACTTCCAACCCCCCTAGAATAACCACACAAAACCCGACTAGTAACCGAAACAGCCATCTCTCCACCCACATCTATCATCCCACAGACGACTACAAGAGCGACTATGGAGCATCACTCGAGAATTTGGCAGGATCGTAGTCGTCATTGACGAACGACCTGATATATTTTAATCTGAATAAGAAATTAGATAACCATTTTCAAATTTCTGAAAATCCGGCAATGGACAAGTTGCATGAAACGCGAAATTCATAATATATGTGTTTTTCTGGTACATTAGAAGCTGCAGATTCCGAATGTAAGGTTAAATATTCACAAATATGTTTCATTTCAACAAAAAATGCATTTGAAATTTGCCGAAAATATATATGTCACTGAAAACAGCTCTGACGTCAACTGTTATGTTTTTGGCGATGTTTCGATCTATGCTGTAATACACTTTATAAAACAGTAAACCTCTGCGAAACCTCATTAAAAGAAGAAGACAATATTATTTGTAACCAGTTCATATCAAGGAAGTTAAACAGCTTGTTCCAAGTTTGGTTGTTAATTAAAATACACACACTAGAGCGCGTATGAGCTATTGCAGAACTATTGACTGTTGGATCGGAATAGTCGAGTGAAATCGTTCAACGTTTGAAGAAATTAACTGGAATGAACATGACATGTTTCTGTAAAATAGCATAACTTTTTTAAGAGTTTGATAAGGATGAAAGCATGTTTCACAGTTTCAAAAGCAATACAGTGAAACGTGATACGAAATAACACGCCAAGAACAAAAAAAAAGCCAACCGTGACGTCATCTGTTATGCTAAGAGAGGTTTAACAGGAGTGACGTATCATTAACTTTAAAAATGAATTTAAAAATAAATACATCTTTAAAACCAGAAATATGCTTAATATATGCTTAATATGCTTTTTAATATGCTTAATCGAATAAATATGTTTGTGGAAAACACTGTAATTGTCCATTGTTAAATTTTCCAAGGAAAACCGGAATGTTATTAAATATTGCCCGGTTAAATCAGAGTTGGAAAGTTTCGCTTACGTTCACTATGTCTATGATAACTGCACAAACCCCCAGACTAGTACCGAAATAGCCATTTTCCTATCCCACAGATGACTACAAGAGTGACTATGTAGCATCACATGAGAATTTGCCAGGATCGCAGTCGTCATTGACGAACGAGAATCCCCGGAAGTATTTCCGAAAATCCGGCAATTGTTGAATTTTCCCAGGAAACCCAGAAAATTGTTAAATTACCGGTAGTGCCTGGTTAAATCCAAAGAATTGACAGATCCATGCTGCTTATGCCTATGATAACTGCACAAAACCCCTGACTAGTACCGAAATAGCCATTTTCCAATCCCACAGACAACTACAAGAGTGACTATGTGGCATCACATGAGAATTTGGCAGGATCGTAGTCGTCGTTGACGAACGAGAATCCCCGGAACTCGTCCTGATTGATGTTCCGGAGTACCTCGGACGAGACCGGTGTCAGGACCGGCTCCTCCTTAGTGAAGTCGGCGTCAAAGTTGTTCACGTCACGCTTGGTTTTCTGGAAATACATCAAAACAGTTAAAATAGGTTTTCCGGAAGAATCAAAACAGTTAAAATAGGTTTTCCGGAAGAATCAAATCAGTTAAAATAGGTCTGGAAGAATCAAAACAGTTAAAATAGGTTTTCTGAAAGAATCAAACACAGTTAAAATAGGTTTTCGGGAAGAATCAAAACACAGTAAAAATAGGTTTTCCGGAAGAATCAAAACACAATTAAAATAGGTTTTCCGGAAGAATCAGTGATTTATCATAGCACTAGAGATACACGATTGCTATTGACGATGGACATCGTAATTTAAAACCAGTCAAGTGACAAGCCAACACCTGAGTAGGTGCCCAATGCAACCGTTAAGGGTGACATCGTATGAAGAGTTGGGACTTTAGAGCATATTTAACAGGCACTGCACTCCCTCTACGTGGTGTATTATTTGTTGGACATTTTTGGGTGTACTGGCTGTTATTAAGTCGGCAGTTATTTTGGCGATGCCCAGACCCGAACCTGGGACCTTCCGCATGCAAGGCAAACGTCGTAACAAACGGGGCTCCTCAGCCCTACAATTAAGCATGAACATCACACGCGATATACAAAAAGAATAAGCCTTTACAATTTTAATTTATCATATCCCATTTTCACATAAAGAAATTTTTCGAAAACATTTTTCATATTTAGCCCCATAAGTATTCAATAAACTACCTACTGAACTTCAAAGTATCCCTTCTTTATGCAGGTTTAGAAATTCTTTATTTAAATTTTTTTTGTCAATAGACGATATTGATGTATTTTTTAATTTATAGAAGCGAACTGGTTTTTTTTTATATATATTTCCCGCTGACCAGAATTTTGGGCATTTTGTTTTGATTATTTAGCATTACCATTGCCACATTTTTCTTTTTGTGTAATTTATGTATTTAAATTTATTATTTTTTGTGGATTTTCTTATTTAAACTTATAATGTCTTATAATTGTGTCTTATTAATTATAATTATGTTTGTTTAGTCACATATACGGGTTTTTTTTTAACCCCCATGTGACGAAAAAAAAAATATTCCGTAATGTTTGTTTTTGTGTTAATAAAGTGTTTGTAAAGTGAATTCCAAACTGGCATTATTTTCTTTATTGAGAATGAAAAAACTGGTTGATAATGAATCCGATTGAGTAATGATTTGAGTTGCACAATGAATTTCAGCTCCCTGTGGATGTTAAAGTATGACATAATTTCAATTTTTGGGGTGCGAACCCAATGAATCCTCAAGGGATGAGTTAGGGAGGACTGACGATTTTGGGCCTGAAGGGCGGCTTGACCTTCCTCTGCTCTAGGGCTGTCCCTGAAGAAGGGGTGACGCAGGATGGCGTCCATTACGCATATAAATAAGCGTTTAGAGTAAATCAAGAGCATCTGCTCTTTACCATTTGCGAAAGTATAAACAAACTCGATTGTTGCCATTGCAGAGTTAATCAAATTTGGGAGCCATGCAAGAGTATTATATATATTCTTATATTTCTTGTGCAAATAGACACAAACAGGTCATCGATCCTATTATCCCGAAACTCTGGCGATCCTAATATTCATAATCTCTGGCGATCCTATTATCCCGAAACTCTGGCGATCCTATTATCCCGAAACTCTGGCGATCCTATTATCCCGAAACTCTGGCGATCCTAATATTCCGAATCCCTGGTTATTGCAATATCGCGAAACTCCAACAATTTTATGATGGAAGAATTTTGTCGATTCTGGGAAGGTAAATTGTGGCCTTCCGGCGATTTAGAGGGGGGGGAAATACCTGAAAAAAAGGATATCTCCGATCGCACGGGGAATATTTGAAAGAGTCGTTCATCCTTGAAAATAGTTGACAAAATGCTAAAAATAGTAGCTTCTGTCTAAAAAAAAGTCGAAGAGGGTGGAAAAAAAGTAGCAAATAGTCTCCTTTCAGTCGCCACTGCCAACCCTGTAACAGATGCGACAATAGGAGTAAAAGGAGGGACTCACGATTTTGGGCCTGAAGGGCGGCTTGACCTTCCGCTGCTCTAGAGCTTCCCAGTCGACGTCCCTGAAGAATTGGTGGCGCAGGATGGCGTCTTCCCCGCCCCCCGACGTCACGCAGCCCAGACGCTTGGCGGGGTTTTTCGTCATGAACTGAAAATAAAGACAAACATTAAGTGACAGAAATGAAACAAGTATGCATGGAACATTCAAAATGACATTTTTTTAAAGAAACCCCCGCATAGAAATGGAACAAGTCCATGCAATACTCGAAATTATATTTCGTGACAAAAACATTTTCATGTGTTCTAACCAGGGTTGGGTTTTTCCCGTCCAAAACTAATATTTCCAATCCCAGCGGGAAAAACTGGTAAATACCGGAAAAACTGGGAAATACCTCTTTCTGTCTGAGAAAAACTGTGAAATACCTTTCTTTCTGGGATATACTACCTTATCTGAGAAATTCTTTTTAATTAAAAAGCTTTCAAAAATTAAATATCAGGTTTTTTTTGTTTACATCCTAATCTTTGTATTCTGGCTGTGATTGCAATTGTGCCACTGTCTGGGCGGGGGCTCCCTTGTTAAGCTTACTATTTTTAATCCCCCTTATCCCCACAAAAAGTCACCCACTATAGTGGGCCAAAGCCTAGAAAAGTTGTTTGATTTTATTTCTAGCTTTAGTAGACATAACTCAATAATTATTTATCCTATACAATATTTTAATGAATATTTACCACAGACAATATTTTAATAATTATTTATGTTCACGTAGATGGGAACACTTAAATAATAAACAAAAGTATATGATTATTTTATTACCATAGATGTAAAATAATTAAGGAAGATTTGTTAATTTTTAAAAATATTAATTCCATGATAAATATTTATTAAAATACAAAATTTAAATTATTCTAATTAATCCTATTAAATAAAATTTAGTAATTAATTGTTTCAATAAATTAGGTTTTTCCCAAGTAGGAAAAAAAAAATTTCCCTGGACGGTAAATACCGGTTTTTACCATGGTATTTACCAAAACCATGCCAACCCGGTTCTAACATCATAAACATTGCTGTCAAACGTGATAAACGATGCTATAACTGTGTTATACTGTACTTGGTTCAAGAACACAGTTTATAATGTCACCAGGCTGAGGACCAAACGGCATGAAGTTCGACAGACAGGGCAGGAGAAACTGTGATAACTGTCCAGATACGCAACTGAAACCATGCCACATCTTTGAGTGTGTAGCTATGAGTGTTCATCTGAGCTATAACCGGGTTAAGTAATGGTTTCCTACGATAACAACGCCATCACCGAACTTTAAGCGTGACGTCAGAGATTCGCTCCGCTACCATCCCGTTCGTATTGCTTACGGCGAATGCGGTTTCCTCGAAGAAAGTGAAGAAACGTAATCCGCAACCGATCCAAACCGACACATCGCGATTTTTTAGCCGGCTCGTAACTAGAATCAACGAAAATGGGTTTGTGGATTATGAAAATTTAGATCTGCTAATCCTGATGGAGGATGAGGAGTCGGACGTAGAAAGTAGCCGGCCGAGTGAAAGTGAAATTTTAAAAATTCATTTGTACGTAAAAGGTTTATGTGACGTCATACATAACCGTTACGAATCTGGCGGGTGACGGCACCGTAATCTTAGGAAACCATTACATTATACTGTACGTGTTCAATAACCCAGCTTATAATGTCATAAACGTCACTTAAATGTTGTATGGTAATAGTTGGAAGACCCACTCACCCCTTTAAGTATAGACACGGCCTCCCTGGACAGCCAGACAGGGTAGAGGACGTCATCGTGAAGAATACTTTCGAAAAGATCGTCTTCATTGTCAGCCTCAAATGGGGGCTGGCCGGCCATCATTTCATAGGACAGAACCCCTAGAGCCCACCAGTCCACGCTGGGACCGTATTCAAGCTCCTGCAGGATCTGGAATGAGACAAGGTCATATCTAATCCCTCAACCTATCCATAGCATGCACGATTGCTACTTTGCGACAAATACGACGGGGGCCGTCGTAATTTTGTGAAGGGGCCGTTTGCTCTGGATCATGGCCCCCTGCCTCATAAACCCCTTACGGGGGAATGGACGCGCTGGACTGAGGGTCTCCAAAGCAAAGTGCATCAGTGTTAATCTTATGGCGAAAAAACTATTTTCTCTGCCACATTTATCCGGCTGTATTGAATATTTTTACAAGGGGATTTTTTATTTGATAAATGTACCCGACTTACAGGTCCCGACCTTCCCACTTTTTGAAATGGATTAGAATATTTTTTTTAAATTTTCAATAAATAATTTTACACAAAATATTCGGAGCAATTTCAAAAAGTGGGAAGATAGAGACCTGTAAGTTATGTACATTTATTTAAAAAAAAACCCGTTTGTAAAAATATTCAATACAGATGGAGAAATGTGGCAGAGAAAATAGTTTTTTCGCCATTAGATTAACACTGAGGCACTTGAGTTTGGAGACCCGTGGTCCAGCGCGCCCATTCCCCCTTATGTTTGAAAACAACATAACTCTGGTGCAAATTGTAGTCAGGTGTGCCACAGATAGTGTGGTCGTGGTCCCATCCAGAATCCCCTCCCTACACATGCCAAATTATTCGGCAATCTTGCATAATCATCACACTAGACTACTATCACACTAGGGCTACTATCGTCATAATGAGGAACTTGCATCCTACCCAAAATGACGTACTTATGCCATTTTCTGGAACATTAGAAGCTACAGATTCTAAATATCAGCTTAAAAATCATAAAAAATTATTAATTTTACTCGAAATATGCCTATTAAAATTCCATGAAACTCACGTCACCAAAAACGGCCTCTGACGTAACAACACACCATTTGGCGATATTTTCTAAAAATGGCGCTACGGTTAGCATGTCCATAATTAAAATAAACATACAACGTTTTTCAAAACGTTCTATTTAAAAGAACAGACTGCTCACTTAAACCAGCTTTTGATAATAAATTAGAACAGCTTGTTTCTTGCTTGGTTGTTGAATTTAAAATCGTACAAGAGCGCGCTGTTGACACTTCAGACCTAGTCAATGGACAATTACAGCGTTTTCCACAAACATATTTATTCGATTAAGCATATTAAAAAACCTCTATAACTCAAGTATTTCTGGTTTTAAAGATGTATTTATTTTTAAATTCATTTTTAAAGTTAATGATACGTCACTCCTGTTAAACCTCTCTTAGCATAACAGATGACGTCACGGTTGGCTTTTTTTTGTTCTTGGCGTGTTATTTCGTATCACGTTTCACTGTATCGCTTTTGAAACTGTGAAACGTGCTTTCATCCTTATCAAACTTTTAAAAAAGTTATGCTATTTTACAGAAACATGTCATGTTCATTCCAGTTAATTTCTTCAAACGTTGAACGATTTCACTCGACTATTCCGATCAGATCCAACAGTCAATAGTTCTGCAATAGCTCATACGCGCTCTAGTGTGTGTATTTTAACTAACAACCAAACTTGGAACAAGCTGTTTAACTTCCTTGATATGAACTGGTTACAAATAATATTGTCTTCTTTTAATGAGGTTTCGCAGAAATTGTAAGGTTTACTATTTTATAAAGTGTATTACAGCATAGATCGAAACATCGCCAAAAACATAACAGTTGACGTCAGAGCTGTTTTCAGTGACGTACATTTTCGGCACATTTCAAATGCATTTTTTGTTGAAATTAAACATATTTGTGAATATTTAACCTTACATTCGGAATCTGCAGCTTCTAATGTACCAGAAAAACACATATTATGAATTTCGTGTTTCATGCAACTTGTCCATTGTTGGATCAATCGAAGTCTTCGTAGGAGATCTACCAAGTCTGATGAGAATAACTGGAACTTGGAAAAACTACTTATTCTAAATAATTCTATTCCAATATGGGATCATTCAAAACACATTTTGTATTTTCAACAGCTGTATCGCACGGAAGTTGGCTAGAAATTTCACGCCAATGGACAAAAAAAAGCCAAGTCTGACGTCATTACGCACTGCAAGAGGATTGTGAGTGTTTTTACCGGAAGTGACGTATTCCCTACTTAAAACTCAATTACTGACTAATTAATAACTTTTTTACTAGTGTGAAAAGTAGCATTCGACGTGTTTTTAAAAGGGCTATTGTCTGCCAATGAGTTTGAAATTCATGCAACTTCCTCATTAAGAACCACAGTCAGGTAACCTCAACTTCTTTAAAGGCCGACATTATAAGCAACATCAAAACTTTGCAGCATATTTTAAGTGCATCAAACAGGGTTCGTACACTATCTATGATAGTGAAATTCAGGAGTTTCCAAGGAGTTTTTCAGGAGTGCAGCGACGTAAATTCAGGAGGTATAGCGAAATAAATTTGAATATGTGTGTTTATTGTATTGGTCTAGTGACTGAGATCAAGAATGAAGAAAACAAGGGGTGTAAATGTTGTGGAAAATTTGAGGCTTCGGCGTAAAAGCCAAACCCCTTTTTTGGTGATTTTTTTAATTTTCATGACCTTTGTTTTAATTTCAAGACTTTTTTGACCGGTAGACATCCTGATAAAGTACGAGAGAAAACCGACTGAGAAAGGAGAAAAATGATTCATGTCATCAATTTTTTCAGGAGAGGGAGGAAAATATTAGGAGAAAATACAAATTTCAGGAGTTATAAAGGCCCTTAAAAAATAAAAATTAAATTCAGGAGTTTTTTTAGGAATTTCAGGAGGGTACGAACCCTGATCAAAGAACTAAAGGTTTGTGCTTAGGTTAGGTTGCACGGATGTTGTAATTTACAACTCCAGACATTTGAGAAAGCACACAATGCAAATTTTTTTTTACCACGCTCATAAAGTAACATAAAACAGTATACCTCTGGTGCGATGTAGTCGGGTGTGCCACAGAATGTCGTGGTCGTGGTCCCATCCAGGATCCCTTCTTTACACATGCCAAAGTCGGCAATCTTGCAGTGGCCCTCGTTGTCGAGCAGGATGTTGTCCAGTTTCAGATCACTAGAAGGAAAAGAGAGAAAACTTAGTTTATGTACAGTCCCTGGACAAATTATTAGACGCACTGCAAGATTTCATGTAAAATATGAATTAGCGGGTGATATTGTACCGTTTTATTATTTTAAATTGATTTGTTTTTTATTTTTATATTATCCAATCAATTACCGATTTATTTGACATAAATAAAACAGCATTCATTTAGAAAAGCATAAGTTTATTAAGTTTTAAAGTGAAATGAATGTTAGTAAAAGTCAATATTTAGAGGAGCCACCTTTAGCCGCTATCAAAGCTTTAATTCTGCGCGGCATGCTATCAATGCAACACTGTAACTGTCTCCTGCATTTGGGGATGATGATTCCACACATAAATCTTTTCTAGGAGCTGGTATTCATGTATCACTTTGTCAACACAGTGTTGCCATATGTTAAAAATAAATACAAATGTGTAGTCTACAACAATTCTTTTAAATAAAAATCAATATTGTAGTTTAAATATACCATTATTGCATAAAAACTCTTAAGAAACATAAAATTGCTAAAAAAAAAAAACAGTGCGTCTAATAATTTGTCCAGGGACTGTCGAAGAAACCAGGACACAAAGCAAAAAATGAAGTTGATTGGAAATTTTAATGGAGACAAAAAGCAATTACATTTGAACTTAAAATTGATTCGAAACAAAAATGTATGACAACTTGGGGAAAAGTCCACTTTTACTTGCACAGGCCTTGCAACAAAATTTTACTTTGTCCCTAGGGAAAAAGGGGACTTTTTCTTTAAAAAAAAAGGGACTTTTAGGACTTTTTTTTTTTAAAAAAAAAAAGGACTTTTAGGGGAAAAAGGGACCATTTGCGAGGCCTGCTTGCACTTGATGACACACCATCTCAGAAACAAGTTGAAAGCTTGAAAAGAGATAAGTGACATTTGAAATCAAAGTTTAAATATACTGCTAAAAATAGTCCAGCAAAAAAAAAATAGTCCAGCAGCCACAGTAATCAAGGATGTGCATTGCAAATCACTCTGGTGATGTCATAACAAGCGGCGGTGAAAAACGTAAACAAACCAAAAGGCGGAAACAAATCTTGCAGCAGCGAGACGCAACGTCATCGATCTCCATAATTGAAAACCTTAGTGAAAGAAAGTGCTAAGTGAAAATTATAAAATGAGCTTTAAAGTTAAACAGGAATTTTCAAACTGTTAAAAATATACTACGCTTAAAGTTGATGAAAAAGAGGAAACTTGTTATCGTTAAAGAAGTTCGTAATATGTTCATTGACACAAAAATCTCAGTTTTTTTCAAAAATGTCACTTAGCACGTTCTTCCACGTTGCATTAGAAGGAAATCAAAAAGGGTTCTTATATAGCTAACAGAGAGAGATAGAGAGCTTAGTTTATTTACATGCAGGCTTTTTTGGCAATTGGAAAGTCATGAATTTGGACGTAGGGTAAATTTCGTCATGAAAAGGAGAAATTTTGAGCAAAAGCAACCAAAAATCAAGAAAATCGGTGTACAGTCCCTGGACAAAATTATTCGACACACTGTATTTTTTTTTAGTAATTTTATGTTTCTTAAGAGTTTTTCTGCAATAATGGTACATTTAAACTACAATATTATTGATTTTTATTTAAAAGAATTGTTGTAGACTACATATTTGTATTTTGATTTTAAGATAATTATGATTAAGATTAATTTATATTAATTATTTATTATAAGACATTTATGTGTGGAATCATCATCCTCAAATGCAGGAGACAGTACAGTCTTGCATTGATAGCATGCCACGCAGAATAAAAGCTTTGATAGCAGCTAAAGGTGGCTCAACTAAATATTGACTTTTACTAACATTAATTTCACTTTTCTTTAAAACTTAATAAACTAATGCTTTTCTAAATGAATGCTGTTTTATTTACGTCAAATAAATTGGTAATTGATTGGATAATATAAAAATAAAAAACAAATCAATTTAAAATAATGAAACAGTACGATATCACCCGGTAATTAATATTTTGCATGAAATCTTGCAATGTGTCTTATAATTTGTCCAGGGACTGTACATGCATGGATTTTTACACTTTACTGATTATAAAAGCTGTGCTGATTTTTCTTTCAGATAGCCAGAGCTTTGAAATGTTTGTATAGCCACAATTTCCCAGTTTCCAGATGATAGAAAAATCAGAGTTTAGCGACTATAAATTTGCTTTGGACCCTATAGTAGGTACATACAAATGTCGACACTCACCGATAAATAACTCCATTACGATGAAGGAACATGAGGGCGAGGGTCACTTCTGAAGCGTAGAATCTCGCTCGAGGTTCGTCAAACTTTCTAGCTTTCTGAATTTGGAACATTAAATCTCCACCATTTACATATTCCATTACAAAAAATAACCGGTCCTGCAAAGAAAAAGTGAAAATGAATCATAAAGTTAGTGTAATAAAATAATTTTTTAGAAAACTAAAAGGTGGGGTCAATAAAAAAAATCAATAAAAAAATGTAATTATCTTCTAATATTTTTTAATAGCAACCTAAACAGATATTTTCAAAAGAACAAATAAAGCGAATTTTGTACACATCATGTCTGATCTAAACATACAGTGTTCAGGACTTAACGAGTCCATCTCAATACATATAAACGAGAGATAAATATTTTTTAATCAAACAAAGAATCATCAGACTTGATTTTATAATATACATTATAAATAGATTTATAAAGTAGCTTATTTGGATAATATTTGAAATTGAGCCGACATAACCGACTGTCTTCAGTAAATGTTCTCTTAAAAAAAAGACATATATGTTACTGGACGTAAATGTACTTGTAAGAAATACTGATACGTATAAGTAATGACCTCTGTAAAAATACGATAATGCAAGTAAATTCTTTGTGGGAAATAAACCAGAAATATCAGGTACTGTCTAAGGTAATGTACTCTAAGAAATGACGTAAAACTGATATTAGTAATGAAGTACCTCTGTAAAGAAAGATAGTATTGGTACCGTTAAGGTAAATATATTCTGAAAGAATGACCGAATAACGTCAGTATAACGGTAAAAAACCCTCGTAAGAATAACAGATAAATCGTTCTCGTATAAGTAAAAAACCTGTACAGATAACTGGTTAACGGTACTGTATAGGTAAATGTACCATGTAAAGAAATAACTGATACTGTATAAGGTAAATGTACCTCTGTAAAGAAATAACCGATACTGTGTAAGGTAAATGTACCTCTGTGGGGAAATAACCAGAATAACAGGTACTGTCTAAGGTAAATGTACCTCTAAAGAATAATGTACAGGTACAAGGTAAATGATCTAAGGAATGACGATATAACCGTACATACAAGGTAAATGTACCTGGAATGACAGTATAAATGGTACTGTAAAGGTAAATTACTCTAAGAAATGACCTGAATAACTGGTATAGTATAAGGTAAATGTACCTCTGTAAAGAAATGACTAGTATAATTGGTACCGTACAAGGTAAATATACCTCTGTAAAGAAATGACCTGATATAACTGGTACTGTATAAGTAAAAATACCCTGTAAAGAATACTGTATAAACCTGTATTGTATACAGTAAAAATGTACCTCTGTAAAGAAATGACCGTACTATAAGGTAAATAGTAAAGCCTCTGTAAAGAAATTACTAGTACTGTATAAGGTAAATGTACCCCTAAAGAAATTACCGGTATAACCGGTACTGCATACGGTAAATGTATCTAAAGAAATGACCGATATAACTCGTACCATACAAGGTAAATGTACCTCTGTAAGGAAATAACCGGTACTGTATAAGGTAAATGTACTGCTAAAGAAATGACCGGTATAAACCCTGTTACTGCATAAGGTAAATGAATGTACCTCTAAAAAATGACGGTACTGTCTAAGGTAAATGTACCTCCGTAAAGAAATGACCGGCACTGTATAATGTGCCTCTGTAAAGGAATAACTGGTACTGTATAATGTATATCTGTTAAGAAATAACTGATATTGTATTGTACCTCTTAAAGAAATAACCGGTACTGTATCGCTAAATGTACCTCTGTAAAGAAATGACCGGTACTTCATAATGTAAATAAAGAAATGCCCGGTATAACCAGTACCGTACCTCTGTCTGGTAGCAGCAATGCAGCGCTGTAAGAAACGGGTGTCGGGCGGACAGCGTTAGAATCCGTTTCTCCGTCATGGTGCAGTCGACGTCATCGTCTTGAAGAATGACGTCTTTCTTCAGCACCTTCACTGCGTAGACGTCGTCCTCCCTGCCCCCGCGTCGCTCCGCCAGCAGCACCTTAGAGTTGTGAAATGTAGAGAATTGAATATAATAGTTTTAAGAACACAGTTACATTATTCTAATAACTTTTCTTTATTATTGAAGGCAATAGATGGTGCTAAAAACCTCTGAATAAATATTTATTAAAAATGTAGAGAATTGACTATAATGGTTTTAAGAAGAGTTACATTATTCTAAGAACTGTTCATTATTATTGAAGTTAATAGATGGCGCTACCTGTATCACCAGGGTTTTGGGACTTAAGGATCACAGAAGAGAATTCCGACAAATTTAAGATTGAAGATTTGAAAATGATTAGTATTGCAGATAAACATAGTATTGAAGATTTTGAAAAACTTGTTGCGACATCTAGGACTAAATTTATTTTGAAGTTGCGAAAACAAAAGATTTTGTGCCATTTTGCGAGTAGCGCAAGTTAATTTCGAACTTTGCATTGAACAAATAAGAAACCAGAGCAGGTACCTTCCCAAAGGATCCCTTCCCGAGGACCTTGATGAAGATGAAATCGTCCAGGCCAAGTCTATGCGGTCCACCCTTGTCGGCCGGGGAGGGAAAGAACTTCCCACCAGAAGAGTCACCTGTATACACATGAATTATCAGATAAGAGAGCACAATACAATTAAAATAGTACAGGGGAAGAACCGTTTGATTTATTAGGAGTCGTCCCGTAATTGTGTCTGCTTGGCGGACATTGGCGGCAGAATACCGGTTTCTCTCTTCTTCGCTTGGTCCAAGCGTCGGAATCGTGCATCGTCTCGGTAGGTAGAAAAGTCGTGGTTTAGGACTGTTCAATTAATTTGCAAATCTTAAAATTTTTCTTGATTGTTTTAGAAAAATTCGTGATTTTCAATCAATCAAACTTTATTTTTAAAGCTTAACATGATGATGAACAGACTTTTGAACAAAACCCGGAACTGAATTTCAGGGTTGCAGTGAGAGAAGATGCACATAAGTAAGTGAGAAACTGGTTTCCTTACACCAGTTTAGGCGATTACTCGCTATCATCGCCAAAGATGCCTGATGAGGAAAGTTTTCTACGAAATTAAGCGGTTTTTTCCCCTGTACTCTTCAATTGTAAGCTAGTGTTGTGTAACACTACAAAAATTTACTCTAATTAAATAACTCTTACTCTCTTTACTCTAATTTAACTCTACTATAATTATAACTCTTTAATAAATCAATACATTTAAAAGGTCATAATGTGCTCTAAAAATTACTTGAAATCAACAAATGGATTCTCAATAAATGTCCATTTAAAAAAAAGGAAGGCACCAGTTAACTACTAGGTAGGTATAGTCAAGTACAGTCGACACACTCTTAACCGACTTCTAGGGGATCAACGGCAACCAAGTTAAGCGAAAATCCTGTTTAACAAGAGAAGTAAAATTAGGGTTGGTACATTTGTGTACATTGATTACATGATTGTATACATTGGGCTTAAAAGATATATAATTATACAACAGCGGTCGAAATTAACTTTTTATGCCCGGTGCACCCAAGTCTTGTGACTTAGGTGCACTAAATAATAATTAGGTGCACAAATATAAATATTATGTGCACACATATAATATAAAAAACAAGTTAAAAAAACAAACTATTCTTCATATCATAAAAATTGACTAAATGCAGGGTTTCTGTGCATATGAAAAGTCATGAATTTGGATATAGGGTAAATTTTGTCATGAATTTCAGCAAAAAACGATCGAAAGTCATGAATTTGAACAAAAAACGACCAAAAGTCATCAAAATCGATGTATTCGCATTGCTGGAGTTTGGCAACTTTCGGATTGCTGGAGTTTCGCAAATTTCGGATCGCCGTAGTTCAGCGACTTTCGGAACTTAGTTGAAAATGTTTTTTTTTAGGTGCACAGTGCACCTGCTAATTTCGAACCCTGATATACAATTAAAGGAATGAATCATTTTCTTCAATGTATTTGAATACATGTTTTACCTCAATTTTACAATTTAAGGACAAAAAAAACTCGGCCCGTAAAAAAGACAATCCAATTAAACGTAGTCCGGTTAAGAGTGAGCCTACTGTACTTGTTTTTAACAACTACTCTTATTAACTATCAAGCTAGTTAGGTAGTTTATAAGTGTAGTTTAGAGTCATTTATAATAATGTGCTACCGAAAAAATATAATTACAAAAAAATTAAGGATTAAAATTAAGGCAATTTAATTAACAATTAACATTGTATTATCATGCCATGAAAACAAGTCTGCATTTCAGATAATGTGCTTATTCCTCAGAGGGTTATTGAAGCTAGTTAGGTACTAGTTAAAAATGAACCGTTTCTAAAAGAATGTTGTTATATACCATGCATGTCCAAATCTGATGGCAGAGGAGAAGTGCGGGACCTTTCTGGCATCTGGCCGGGCTTATGGGGAGATTCGCTGATGGAGGGCTGAAGAAAAAAACAAAATTATTGCAATTATCGCATTTAGTTGGCTCGTAGTGTTCCATAAAGTAACAACCAGATTGACCCAAAAAGTTCTTACTTATTCAAGGATATTAAGGTATCTCACTACCTTGAAAACAGCAAATTTTGACAATTTTCACAAATTTTGTTTAATGTTTTAAAAAGACCCATTATTTACGTTTAAAAAACTTAAAATTTTAATTCTACGATAGTTTAGTTATGGCTTTTTCAGTAAAGCATAGTGTGTCAACTTTTGCCCTAACCAAACCGGAAGTGGAAGATAGAACTTTATACTTTTTAAACCTTTAAAACCTTTTTTTAAAACCTGATCTCAAAATCTATTTGATATAATGTAATAAAATTTTTATAGCACGTTTATTATAAGTTCATATGTGTTTTTAAATGAGATCTAAGTAAAATGACTGATAGAATTTATTTTATGGACTTTTTAATATTAAAATTTCCTTGATTTTTGAAAAATTTCTATAAACATGGCTTTTAATACTATGTAATTCCTAAAATATTAAGAGTTTTGCTTAAATCTCATTTCAAAACATGTAATATGGTTTAATGAATGACTCTGCCTAATATTTAAGGAACAAATTAATTATTTTTTTACTAAAGATGTTTTGCGTAAGGCTTATATTTAAGGCAAATTTCTTCAAAATTTCCATTTATTTTAAAAAATAAAATTTTAATTTAATTTTTTTTGTTTAAATATTCCATTTAACATTATTATTCATCATTACCAGTAAAAAAATTAGTTAATTTTAAAGTATTAAAAAATTGACCCCTCAAGGTAGGGAGCTACCTTGAAGCCCACTTCAAAGACATATTAATTTAGCAATATTACTGTAAGTAACAGTAAAAGCCCGTTTATCCGGCTCTCGATTAACCGGAAAGCTCAAATATCCGGAAAATTTCAAATTCCGATTTGGCGACGGAATTTAGCGATAAAATTGAATATTTTTCGCCAAAATTGCGATTTCTCGCCAAAAACTTTTCAGATTTTTTTTCCAAGAAAACATTTCGTTTGGTGACAACATTTGGCGCAAAAAGTGTTTTTGGTTTACATTTTAAAATATCCTACTGGTTTTAGACCATGGGTTGGACGATTTATGTATTTAGATTTTTAGCATTTGAAAGTAACGATTGATTTTTCTTAATTAATAAATAGATTAATATTTTTTAATAAAAATATTGTAGTCTATTATATATTAATATAAATGCAACATGGCCTATTTGCATATAAGATGCAGCCATTATCTCGTATTTTCCGAAAAATCGGCATTTTTGGTAACCCTATTTGGCGACTTCCGATTAACCGGAAAATTCGATTATCCGGAAGAGTCGATTTCCCTAGCATTCCGGATAAACGGGAGTTTACTGTAACAGTAAAGTGAAAACAAAGATAGCTTATAATCATAAATCAGCTGTCAGCCTTAACATCTTCGCTCCAGAGGTACACAGATGTGAACCTTTATAGAATTCACTTCTCAGCTTCATTTTACAATTTTTATTAAAACTTTTCAATTATAAACTAGAATGTCCCAGCGTCCCAAAAATATTGATAATGAGCAGCCGATTTATTAATTGCATAAAAAAAACGAGCAAGAAGGTCAGACAGATTTCAAAGGCCTTGCAAAAAACTTTTTTTTGGTAAACTGATGAAACATTTGGCATACAAATGAACAGGGATCGGAGTAACGCATTACTTGTAACAGTGACTTTTTTTAGGTAACGTCGGGTAACGGTGTTACTTTTTTTAGAAAGTAACTAACTGTAACTTAGTTACTTTTAGCGTTAACAAAGTAACGAAAAATTGGGTTACTTTTCCGTTACTTTCCGAAGGCTGTCTGATGCTTATTTTGAAATTCCACTCCCAAGAAGGAAACATTTGGCATACCCGAAATATGAGCTTTTTTTTTTGGGAGGGAAAAAGCAAAATAGCATTGTCCACTTTGGCTGCTAAAGGCGTGACGGCTGCATTCAGCCAGAATTGTTAAAGTACGAATGTTTCTCCTTGTCTGTTTACCTTTCCAAGTATCACATTATATGATCCGTAATTACAGGCTTCTACCGAAAAGAAAGGTTTTGAAATAAATCACGCTGATTGTCAAGCAGGTTGTCTTTCGGCAAGTTTCTACCAGTGCAAACCCTTTTGTGTTGCCTGAACCTGAATGGGTTCTACAACAATGACCAACAACAAAGTATCTCCCTTTGAAGAAGCAGGGGGGGGGGGAGAGAAAGAGAGGGCACATTCACACCTATTTCTTGGATTGAACCAGGATTGAAATTAAATAATAAAAAAATTATTAATTATAATTTCAGCATTTTGTTTGTGCTTATGTTTCGTTAGTTGTGGTTTTCTTTGAAAATGGTAAGATGGCTTTTCAAATTTTCTTATAACTTGAAATTTCAAAAAGTAACTGTGAACGTAAATTTTCGTCTAAGTAACTGTAATGCGTTACTTTTCATATTAAGTAACTGTAGCTGTAACAGAGTTACTTTTTTGATTAAGTAACTAACAGAGTTACTTTTTAAAAGTAGCTTTCCAACCCCTGCAAATGAATATTAGAATGGAAAATTAATTGCATTAAACTGATAGAGCTAGTTTGTTTATTCATAGCACAGCAAGAATGTATTTTTACAGCTCCAAACCCCAAATTCCACTAAATAGACGGGCCTCTCATCGAATATTAAAAAAAAAAAATTTAAAATTTCGTGCAAAACATACTTTTAAGTATATAATTGTTTGAATAATGCGTTTATGGTAGCTGTACAGCTCGTTTATAGTAACGTTACCTTTTTCTTCCTAGTCGTCGGTTTTCCGAGTTTGTCGCTGGAGATTCCTAGAGCACTCAGTATCTCCGCCATTTGCTTGGGATTCACGCCGCAGTTGTTGGCGACGTTCTTTTGACAGCGCTTGTGAACGTTCATGCTGCAAGCTGCGAGAAAAATCAAAAGTTGTCAAGTCACTTGCTTGTTGCGGAAAATATAAGATGGGTGTGTACCATTTTTTAGTTTTAGTTTTAATTATCGTCGCACTAGAGCTACGCGAGGGCTATTGGCGACGGGTGTCGTATTTTCGAACCACATTCAAGTGACGAGCCGACACCTAAATAGGCGCCCAACGCAACTGTTATGGGCGACATCGTATGCAGCATTAGGACTTTGAAGGATATTCAACGTGCACTCCCTCCACACAGGGTATTATTCGTCGGACATTTTTGGCTGCACGGGCCGTTTATAGGTCGGCAGTTATTTTGGCGGTGCCCAGACCCGAACCTGGGACCTTCCGCATGCTAGGCGAATGTCTAACCGACTGGGCTTCCCAGCCTAGTCGGTGTGTATCAGTTTTGGGCAACTGTCTTAATAATGCGAGTACCGTATAAACTCATCGTGTATAACCCGACTCCGTGTATAAGTCGACCCCCCATTTTTAAACCAAATATCCTCCCACAATCGGTAACTTGTGTAGTAGTCGAGGTAGGAAATAACGTCAGAGCCAGATAGCCGTCAGAGCCGTGTTATATAGTAATAACATAGCTTGTTAACTGGATTTCATGTTTACCATCAGGAATTTTTTTTTTACATTGAGAATGTGAATAATTTTTAAAATATAAAAATGATTCTAATTTTATAATGTGATGCACTAATAATACATGTATACAATTAGTAATTCAATTAATAAAGGTAATTTGAAGTAGTACATATTATAGAAAAATTAGGAAAATTTTCAAGGGACACTAATTCAGAACAGCAATTGAATTCAAACTGACGATTCATGGGAGATCTCCCGATTTTCTTCGAAGTAGAAGAAAATTTTTCCTTATAAGGTTCGTGTGCCGCTTTTTTTTAATGTTTTGTTTCTTCGAATTACTAAGAACAAAGTGAAATTCTGAAAGTTTTGTTCTGGTTAGGCAGGATTTTGCCTAAAAAGCGATTTCAGGTTAAGAGGTTTTTAGCATTAGCTCAAAGCCTTATAGGCTGAGAAAATGCTTTACGTTCATCTTAAGTGAAATTTTGTGCTAAGCAAGTTTGTGTTAACGAGATTTGACTGTATATATTTATGTTAAAGAGGGAGAGAGGGCTAGAAAGACAACAAGTAACTATTTTCATTAAGAGCAATAAAAAAGCTAATCAAAATGAGCAATGACATCCTTCTGGTTGCCTGCTCTCTTTCCTAATGATCAAATTGACAATTATCTGGGTACACGACTGGGTTTTCGGTTAACAGTGTTCTGGATAAAAGAGGGACTAATAATCGAGGTTCTGCTGTAATATACGTATATATGTATGTCAGATACATGGACGATTGTGTACCTTCGCACTGCAGTCCCTGCCTGAAGAGGCCGTACAGCAAGGATCCGCAGTGCTCGCAGAAGGTGGGCCGCTTGTAGTTGTGCACCGTGAAGCGGTGCGGGATGTTGATGTTGAAGCGGCTGCCCCCGCCACCAGCGACCTATGAGAAGAAGATACAATATTATTAATAGCAGGGGTATGTTGAATTATCATTGCACTATAGAGCTTTGTGTGTGTTGCCAAAGATATTACAACAACCCATGTCTACCAGAAGGATACGTGCATAAATTATGTCACGCTCAGAGGGGGGAGGGAGGGGTATGCGCCAACGTGATGGATCGTGACATGGAGGGGGTAGGGGTAATCGCTTGCGTGACGTATCGATTCGAACAATTCTAATACGGACTGAATGATTATAAAACCTTCCACTTTTTACGTTATAAACGTAGTGTAGAAGCTAACAAGTGAGAGGACACCCATAATTTGACTGCAAGTACCCCCCCCCCCCTTTAAAAAATGGCTGTTTATTCATTACTTTTGGACTAGAGTTGCTAGCTCTCCTTTAGCTGTTCTCATTTAGACCGACTGTCAGTTCCAGCTAATTGTGCAAGGCTCTACATCTCTCTTTTAAACTCTACCACTAGAACAGCTAAGAGTCCTATTACAAGCTGTTAATGCATGATCCACATCCCTGCTTTTAAGTAGTTGTAACATTATTTCACTATGTATTTAGTGGTAGAGTTTGAAAGAGAGATGTAGAGCCTTGCACAATTAGCTGGAACTGACAGTCGGTCTAAATGAGAACAGCTAAAACAACAAATAGGTTTTAATTGTTTTAGTACACAGCAGCAAAAAAACATAAAAATAGCGAGCGGGGCGGACTTAAGTCCTTCTCAAAAGGGGGTGAAGGGGGCATTACCCCAAGTCTACGTTCTAGAACAGCGGTTCCCAACCTGTGGGCGATCGCCCCCAAGTGGGTGATTTGTGTTATCAAGGGGGCGAAAAATACTTGAGGGGCGATCAGGGGGCAATAAGTATTCAAAGGGGGGGAAATTAAAATAATGTTGTACCTTTGTACAGTAAAACCATTCTCCAACCATAACCAAACCAGCCAATTTTTACATTCAACTCTCTCAAATTTTCTAGAAACCAGTAAAAATATCTTAATTATTTCACTTTTGTTCTTTAAAAATATGTGTTTTATGTTTTTTTCAATTTTATTTAAAAGTGACCGGATAAAGCTTTTTTGGTTGCTTTTATAAACGGTAGTAAGTGTTATAAAACTGTTTTATATTTACACTTTAATTCAAATTATGATTAGACATAACATAAAAATAAAAGGGGGCGATGGATGTTGATCAACCTAAAATATGAGGCGATGGTCCAGAAATGGTTGGGAACCACTGTTCTAGAAGGACCAAAGATGAAAACAATACAGCTGGAACTGGTTGCCACTCACGACGCGACACATGCATATTACAATCTTACCTCATCTGTGGTGGCATCTCTAGAACCAGGACATTTGGTTATGACGAACTCATGGCATCGTTTGTGAACTACACACGTGCACACTGTGAAAAAAAACAGGGGAACAGTTAAAGAACTACTTACAAATGCTAATAAATTTATCTCACAAATTATAATGATTACATATATTCTAAGAAAAAAATTACATCATTGAACAAGAATCAACCATTCGGTATTTAGGATTAAATTACTGCAATTTGACATACAACATCTATTACATTCTTCATTCTTAATTACATTAGTCACTTATAATTGTGGCATATAATATATCATTATGATTTTAAGGATGTGCATTTCTTAGATTAGTCCAAATACAAGATAATAAATGAATGCAGAGGTTTTCAGAGTTTTAAAAACATTGGAAATAGAAAACAACATAGTTTTAAGCATGAAAAATATTTTACTTGCCTTGACATTGGTATCCTTGTTTCCCAAGGCCCCTACAAAAGAAAGCATCAATTTGTAGTTTTACAACAAAACACAGTAGAACCTTGATTATCCAATCTAATTGGGACGAGAGGTAGGTCGGAAAATCAAAAATTTCGGCTAATAAAGAATTTTTATTGAACAGTAAAAATTATAGTACAGAGGTCCGACGAAAGTCCGCTACAATAAAACAAAAGTCAAACCTTTTTGTTTTATTTTAGATATAACTTGCAGTCTCACGATTTTAGACGATTACGTTTTACTTTTTTTGAGTTCTGCCGAAGTTTTACTATCTTAAAGTAACCGTAAAGAATCCGGATAATTCAGAATCGTCTGATTTTAGACGATTACTCATTACATTGATTTGAGACGTCTCGCGATTTTAGACGATTACGTTTTACTTTTTTGAGTTCTGCCGAAGTTTTACTATCTTAAAGTAACCGTAAAGAATCCGGGTAATTCAGATTTCAAAATCGTCTGATTTTAGACGATTTCTCATTACATTGATTTTAGACGTCTCACGCTTTTTGACGATTACGTTTTACTTTTTTGAGTTTTGCCGAAGTTTTACTATCTTAAAGTAACCGTAAAGAATCTCCTGATAATTCAGATTTCAGAATCGTAGGAGATTCCCGACTTTTGAATCGCGGAAGTTTGCTGATTTTGACATTGTAAAAGATTGCTCACTTTAGAATCGCCATCGATTTCCGAGAGTTTTTTTTTTTGAACAATGGAAAATGACCTTATTTTAGAAATATTTTGATGTTGGTTTAGGGCTTAGGGATGGTCGGTTAACAGAGACAGGGTTCGTACTCTGTCTATGATAGTGAAAATCAGGAGTTTCTAAGGAGTTTTTCAGGAGTGTAGCAACAAAAATTCAGAAGATATCGCAGAATAATTTTGAATATATTCGAACCCCCCCCCCCCCCTTCTTAGTGAAATTTAAGTTTAGTTTTTATTTATATAGAGGTAGAATGAAGGAAACAAGCGTTGTAAATGTTGTGGAAAATTAAAATCTTCAGTGTAAAAGGCAAACCAGTTTTTTAGGGGGGGAAATCACCGATTTTTTTTAAAAAATTGACTTTTGCTCTAATTTAATGACTTTTTAAACTTTTAGACACACTGATAAAGTACGGGAGAAAAACAGCAGAAAGGAGAAAAATGATTTGTGTCTTAAATTTTTTCATGAGTGGGAGGGAAAATATCAGGAGATTTCAGGAGTTATAAGGGCCCTTAGAAAAAGAATATGAAATTCAGGAGTTTTTCAGGAATTTCAAGAGGAGTACGAACCCTGCAGGGAGTTCCGGATAAAAGAGGGACGGATAATTGAGATTCCACTGTACTTGAACAAATTTCAAAAAGTAGAATTATATTGATGTTTAGGCCAGCTATATTTTATCAGATTAAAAAGGAGCAATTAGAGCCACACCAACTAAAAGCATGGAGATTCTACTTGATTTGCTACTCCTTTCCGAAAAAGGTTGACATGGAGGCAGTCTTGTGTGCTGATAGGGATGATAGGCTTAAACTTTCTGGTGATTGCTAGAAGCTAGAAGAAACGGGGAGTGAGGTGTGTGATTCACTGAACAGGGCAGCAAACGAGCCGGTTCAATAACAAAACGCGGAGGAATGCACAACACTGCAGCAGAAACGAACCGGGCAGAAAACCTAGAAACTTGCCTATTTCGCTATTGGGTTCGTCTTTCCTGGTTCTTAGTGATCCACATGGTTATTTCTTAAAAAAGTTGTAATTTAAAGTTAAAGAGAGTTAATTTCTTTCGAATTAAAAATGTTAAAATACATTTATGAGCCCAAGTCCATATGATAGAGGGGTCTCATACAAGCATTGCATACAAGTGTAGGGAAAATAGTCCTTTTCTGCCCTGTTCGCTCAAAAGGGTGCGAGTGGGTTTTAGGCACGTTTCCCTTCCAGCTCAATGGGTGATTGGGAGACTGCCAATGAAACCACTACATATAAAAACCTTGGAGCTCGAGTTCAAGGGCAATTTTGCCGCAATGCAAACAAGGACTGGATTCTAAAGATATACAGTTTTGCGGATAGCTATTCCATACATATTCCAACTCGTATGGAATGGAATCTGTGGCGATAACCAATCTACTAAGGTCATGACTAATCATGTTTTCCTCAAATATATTTGTTAACTTTGAACATACTGTCAAAAGTAGTACGTTACAAACCAGAATGTAACCAAGAAAAACCATCTCAATGTCTTAAAATAAATCGTTAAGGTTTTTTCAACAACAGCACTTTTCCTTCATCCACCAGAATAACTCCATCTAACACAATAACTTAAGGTATCCATATACCTTAGAGAACGAAAAAAATGATCAAAATATGTGTTCTGATACTTTTGCATTAAAATATTATCTCATTCTTTATCTTTCAAATGGTACAAGTAGATTTCTTGTACTGTAAATAGTTTTCAATTTACAGGCAGTCTTTTAAATGCAATTCTACTGTCATCAATATTACAATGAAAACCTTGAACTCATTTTCTGAAGAACGAATTGTTTCATGATATGCTTGTACTCCGAGCAAGATATTTTAAATTAATATGCTTCGATTTAAAAAATTTAGAGTGCATTTTAAAGAGTGTGAATCAGGGCATGTGGCCTTACTTTTTATAACAATTGTAAAAAATATTACATTTTTTACAGGACTTTTAAAAATATAAATTATTTAAAAAATAATATTTTAAAGCTATCGATTTCAAACTATCATAATTAAATAACTACTTTGCTTAGAGCTTAGATTTTATATGATCACATGCCTGGATATTTATTGTTTTCTTTTCTGCAAAAATTAATGGATAAAATTAATAAATTCTGGAAAAAACTAATTTGAAATGTTATGTTGTTGACAGTTTGGCACACTTAAATTAATTAATTGCTAATTAATATAATTAATATATTTTTTATGGCAGTAAAGTATTTTTATGTTAGTTTTTATGTGCCTGATTTTCTAACAAAGTTTTAAAAGTCTATCTAAAAAATTAAAGAAAAAGTTGTCTAAGGTATATAGATACCTTAACAGATCACGGCCAGATTAACACTAAGAGTGCTAACGAGGTCGGGTTCACAGATGGATCTAAAACGTTCCCTGGAGCAGGCGCTGGGGCTAATTGTGTTTCCAATAACACCAAAATATTGGTCTCTCTCTTGGAAACCTTGTCACAGTATACCAGGCTGAAATTGTAGCTATTCTAGTCTGCCTTGACAAGAATGTTGGGGATTAAAATATTAGGACCTTCTCTGATAGTAAGGCAGGGCTCGAAATTAACTTTTTATGCCAGGTGCACGAGTGCACCCAAGTCTTGTGAATTAGGTGCACTAAATAATAGTTAGGTGCACAAATATAAATATTATGTGCAAACATATAATATGAATAACAAGTTAAAAAAAACTTTTCTTCATACAAATTGACTAAATGCAGGGTTTCCGCGAATATGAAAAGTCATGAATTTGGACATAGGGTAAATTTTGTCGTGAAAAGTCATGAATTTAGCAAAAAACGATCAAAAGTCATGAAAATCGTTGTATTCGAATCGCTGGAGTTTCGCAACTTTCGGATCGCTGTAGTTTAGCGATTTTCCGATCGCTGTAGTTTCGCGATTTCGGATCACCGGAGTTCCGAGACTTTCGGATCGGCGTAGTTTCGCGACTTTCGGATCGGCGTAGTTTCGCGACTTTCGGATCACCGGAGTTTCACGACCTTCTCTGATAGTAAGGCAGCATATTGTTTTGGAAAAATTGCTGTCTCGCTAGAGCTACGAGATCTGGAAACTTTAGTTTCGTTTGAATTATCGTCGCACTAGAGCTACACGAGGGCTATTGACGGGCGTCGTAGTTTAGAACCACAGTCAAGGGACGAGCCGACACAAGAATAGGCACCCAACGCAACCGTTACGGGCGACATCGTACGCTGCGTCGGGACTTTGGAGGGTATTTAACGTGCAAACCCTCTACACGGGGTATTATTCGTAGGACATTTTGGCTGCACGGGCCGTTTATACACTCTTAAAACAAAAGAGTGAAATCTACTCATATAGGGGAAATGCATTTTCGGCACCGGAAAGGAGTGGAAATTAACTCAGACTGAGTTAAAACCGTTCGTTTTAAGAGTGTAGGACGTAGATTGTTTTCTTTTATTTCTTTTACCCACTCCGCATAAAGTGTGAAATCCACTCCTATACAGGGAAGTGCATTTTCGGCACCGGAAAGGAGTGGAAATTAACTCAGACTGAGTTAAAACCGCTCGTTTGTTTTAAAAGTGTAGGTCGGCAGTTTTTTTGGCGATGCCCGGACCCGAACCTGGGACCTTTCGCATGCTAGGCGGACGCCTAACCGACTGGGCTGAGATCGGAAAACTCTTCTTCCATACAATATTAACTCTCTGCAGTGTAAACAGAAGGTGAGCTGGAGCAGGAAGGTGGCTTTGGGACAAGCAGATTTTACATATTTTAATATTTTTGGGGCCTATGAATAAGGTAGTAACAAGGTTAGTAATTTATCTTCGCAATCAGAATGAGAAAAATATGTGAAAGATTTCAAAAGCAGGGTTTGCCTTAGACTAACCTCTTTCCTCCTGAGTTACACAAACAGGCCTTGCAACAAAATTTTACATTGTCCCTATGGAAAAAAGGGACTTTTTATCTTCAAAAAAGAGACTTTTAGGGACCAAAAATTTTAAGGATATTTAAGAATGTATAATTATACATTCTTAAATATCCTTAATATATGTATAATTTTTCTTATTATAGAAACTATGCACTAGTAATGTCATAGTACATAAATTTAAAAATTCTAATCTCAAACTTTTGATGTACTACAATACATTATGTTACTTTTTTTAAGTAGCTAAAACTAACTCCTAAATATAAAATATTTGCTAATTAAGTAAAATTCATACGTGGACCATCGGTTTCGAAATATGGCTATTTCTCCCATTCCTCTTTAAGGAAGTTTTTTTTTGTATTTGTCGAATTAACGTCTCGCTAGAGCTACGGGGACAAAAAAAAAACTCTTGTTCCGTACCATATGAACTCCCTGCAGTGTGAGCAGAAGTGGGGCTGTCTCAGGATGGTGGCCATGAACTTGTGGCCGTTGACCTGGTGCACCCGCCTCCGCATGGCGCCCCGCCTCCGGTTGAGGCCCTGCCTCTCTTTGAACACCTTCGGCTTAGGCGTGGACGCATTCTCTGAAAACAAAAGGGATTTTTTTAGTTTTCCCCCTACTTTTCCCAGGGGCTTCAGGGTGGCCGCATTCTCCGAAAAGTCGAGTCAATTTAAATGTTGAAAAATATCAAATTTCTATGTTTTTCCCTATATTTATCCTTAAAGAAAAATCTCTATTCTTTCCTTAACACAGGGATTTTCCCCTTGGATTTTTTCCATGTGGATATTTCCCTCTGACTTGAAAACCTCGGGCTTAGGGGTGGACGTATTCTCTGAAAGGTCAATGTCAAGGTTAACAGTAAAAAATTGCAAATGTCTATGTTTTTCCCTATATTTATCCCTAAACGGGAAATGCCCCATTTTTTATCACTACCAAAGCGATATGATAGTTTTCCCCCAATTTTTCCCAAAGTAGATTGAACACCTTCGGGGTGGACGCATTCTCTGAATGGTCAAATTCGAGGGTAATGCTGAAAAATAGAAAAATTCTTTGTTTTTCCCTATATTTATCCCTAAAGGAGAAAATTCCATATTTTTCTCCTTACCAAAGGGATTAATTAAATTTTCCCTTTGTGGGTTTTTCCCAATGGGCTGTGAGAGTGGACGCATTCTCTGGACTGCAAGGTTACGGTCAAGGTTAATATTGAAAAATAGCAAATTCCTATGTTTTCCCGACTTACGTCTATATTTACCCCTTAAGGGAAAATTCCCTACTTTTCCCCCTACCAAATGGCGGCAGGTGCTTGTAGACAAAGAAGGGGAGGCTAAGTTAGGTGGCTATTGGCAGCAGCCATTGGGATTTAGAATCTCAGTCGAGTGACGAGCCAACACCCGAGTAGTATACCTCAAAACTCAAATTTTCGAATAGAGAACACACAAAATGGTAGCTAAATTTTGAAAATGGTAACTGTATTTAAAATTAATGTGACTTTTAAAAATAATTGTATATGCGAAAATCGCAAAATGCAGACGTTCCACTAAATTTCGAAACTAGTAACATTGGAAATATGGTAGCCACATGGTAACCACCATCCATCGAAACTTTAAAAGGCGCCATCGCCAATGGTGTGGGGACTCCCTCAATCCCCCCCCCCCCCCCCCCCAGTTCAGAATATATAATTTAAGTACATTCTACACCTTGCCGATCAAAAACGAGTCGGTCCGTATATCTTCAAGTGCATTTAAAGTCCCAACTATTTTGTTAACCTTTTATATACTAATTAATTGCAATAGCTAACATTAAAATGTTCACAGACAAATAATTAAACTTAAAACTTAGTTCGGTGAACAAAGGGTTAAAATAATTTTAGGTAGAAACAAAGAGTTTTCACACAGCAAATGAAGATTACATTTAAAAAAAAATGAATAATGGAAAATTAACAAAACACATTACCTTGAGGAATTAATTCAATAATGACATGAATTTTTCCACCAGGCTCCAAGTCAATCTAAAAAGATTTTTTAAAAAACGTTACAATGCAACTTTTCCAATTGAAAAAATTGAATTGAGTAAACTTATTTTAAACAAAAGTACTCTATTCCTCTTAAAAAGAGATATTTTATAAAATGCCATCACAAAACTTTCCACATCGCAACGATAACATAACTCTTAAAGGTAAAAATTGCCAACAAAACATCAAGTGTCTAACGGTAGGTAAGGAATTTGCTCTGGTGCATGGTATATTAGTTTGTGCTACGCATTTTGATTAGGGTAAATAGTTGTCAGAAAAGTTATTTATCGCTTTAAAAAATTGACAAATTTTTTCAATCATTGCCTGTCCAGCGACTAAGATTTTACCAAACCCTATCTTTTTCATGTTATTTGTGGTTTTAGAGCTGCCATAAAGATCATAGTAGGATAGTTGAACATGGTTACCAGAATTGAATTATTTATCACCCAATGGAATCTTGCCATAATACCCAGAAAGTCACAGCGCCAGTTTCTAGGATTTGACCCACAGGAACTGTATTATGCCGTTTGACACACAAGTGGTTGTTTTTTTGTACATCTATGATATAATGGCTGGTCTGTTCATTGACGACTTTGAAAATTTTAGGTTAGGCAGAGGCACGTATTGAGTTGTATGAAATATGAAGTGGAATGTTTACCACACTTGGGTATTTTGTTGCTTGGCAATGCAACGCAAATTACCAAATCGAGACCGTTACTTTGTTATAGGGCCTCATGCAGTTTGATTACACAAATGGTTTCGTTTCTTACAGGATGATGATAGTGGTTGGTTAACTCACCCAAGACACCAGTTAACAAATTAAAACTTGGAGTTTAATTAGGAAACTTGAAGAAACAAAATGAGGAGTTTCTGAACACTCTTAAGGTACGCACAAACTTCTATATGGAACCCGATGCAGTTTGACAACACAAATGGTTTTGTTTTTGATAGGATGATGATAAATGGTTGTTCGACTCACCCAGATACCAGCTTCCATGTTTTCTAATTAAAACTATTGGGAAAAAGTTAATATTTAGGAAGAAAATGAGGACCTTCTAAAAACATTTTCAAGGTACCACTATCATTATCCTGTGAAAAACAAAACCATTTGTGTTGTCAAACTGCATTCTCCTCTATAAAATTGTTGACGCGTGTCAACAATTTTATAGAGGAGAATGCATAGTGGTTGGTTGAATAGCACATATCCAATTTCCTAATTGAAACTTTTGGGCAAAAATTGAGTATTTAAAACAAAACGAGGAGTTTCCAAACACTTTTAAGTTACACAAAGCAATTCTGTATTGCAGCATGCAGTTTGACAAAGGACAGTTTTTGACAGGCTGATATTGAGTGGTTGGTTGAATCACCCAAACCAGTTTCCATGTTTTATAATTAAAACTTTCTGACAAAATTAAAAGTTTAGGAAGAAAATGTGGAGTTTCTAAACACATTTAAGGTGCGTGCAAACCCTTTTATAGCGGAGTATGCAGTTTGACAATTCGCAAGGCAAAAGAAAAAGAGGGAAGCCAAAAACAATTGGCGTAGGACAATCAACAAGGAAGTAAAAGAACTTAACAAGTCTTGGGGAGAGATTAAGCTGCCAACAGGGTGAGGTGGCGGACCATGACGGAGGCCCTATGCTCCATGTTTGAGTGAAAGAGGTATAAGTAGTAGTAAGTACGCAGTTTGACAACACAAATGGTTTTAGTTTTGACAGACAAGATGATACGAGTGGTTAGTTGACTCACCAAGACACCAGTTTCTTAATTAAATCTTTTTAGAAAAAATTGAGGTCTAGAAAACAAAATGTAGGGTTTTTACACTCTTTTAAGTTACACAAAGCCCTGCTTTAAGACAGTATGCAGTTTGACAACACAACTGGTTTCTTTTTGACAATGGACAGAAGGATGTATTGGTTGGTTGACTCACCTAGATACCACATTTCTTATTAAAACTTTTTGGTGAAAAATAAGGTTTAGAAACAAAAAGAGTTTCTAAACCTTTTTAAAGAACGCGCGAACAATAGGGCCAGCTATAGGGCATATATGCAGTTTGACAACACAAATGGTTTCGTTTTTGACAGGACTCTTGAGTGAATAGTTGCTTGACTCACCCAGACGTCGGACTCGCACTTGCCGGACTCCTTGGCCGAGTGGAGCAGCTCCTCAAACGAGACGTTGCAGTTGGCGACGAAATCATCGGGAGGGATCGTCGCATCGTGGAACACGGTCAGACCCAGAGTCTGACCCGAGTGGACCTCGGTCGTGAAGGACTCGTTCCAGACGGGCCGGAACGTTTTCTGTCGAGTGGTCGATCTATCGACATGTATTTCGTCGACGTCGACCGCGACGTACGGGTCGATCAGCATCGGCTGCGATTTGCCGACTACGGGCGCGTGACGGGTCGCGAATTCGGTCGGTCTCAAGTCGACCGCCTCGCACACCTTCAGTTTGATGGTGCCCGAGAAGGGAGCCATAATTCCCCTATGAATAACTTCTCCTCTACGGTCACAGCCCGCTCATCCTTGTCCGATCGGATGTATAAAAAGAAGCTTAGAAAAAAGGAAGGGTCGGAGTGTACATAAACATGGCCTATTAATAAAGATCGTCCATATCTAGAGTATCCCACAGTTCTCCTTGACCTGCTGCATGTCTACGCATGCGTCACTGAGGGGATGGTGGGTTTCCCGTCCCCCTCCTTTTTGGAATGATAGATGTTCTTTGGGATATGTAAAAGGTGGATAATAGCGGGGATGTTTCGTTATTTGCGTCAATTAAAGAGCATTTAGGTGAAATAAAAACCAGAAATGATAAAATGTTGACATAAGTAAAATTGCATTACTTCAGTTCTTTTCTTTTTGCTTTATTTGACATTAGACTCCTGAAAAATTTCTAATTCTTGATACGATAAAGAATAATAAAGATTTTTGGATAAAAAAAGGAGTTAATAATTTTTATATTTTCTAAATTTAATAAAGTGAATTTATAGAACAAGAAGTAAAATATTAATTTAATATTTGTAGGACTTTTGCACCTCAACCCTTGCTTGAAGTTGATTGCATGTCTAGGGACATAACTGGCCGAGTTCTCCCATTGTTGCAAATCGATACGGGTTACCAGATCTAGCTAAAACTCACTCGTTTGGCATTTTTAACTCGAAAATGGGAGATTTTATTCAAATATGCTTTTAAAACTCTTTTTGGCCTAACTAATTTTGTTTTCTCATAAATTCTAAATATTAGTATAAAATGATCAAAACAGGAGAAATCTTTGAAATTCCTGAAAACTTCAAAACTCCAGAACAACTTTTAAACTCGTAAAAGGTTATATCTTTCTGACAAAATAAAATTTATAAAGAAACACTTTCAATTTAAACGAGAGGAGGAGTCGTCCGCTCGTCCCCGGACATTTTTAGAAAATATCACGTTTTACGTTTTCAGGGCAATAATAACAGAATGCCCATTGCACACCCGATTGTTCTGAAAAGAACATTGAGGAAAATAATAATTTTCTTGGCTTCTTTGGCTACCAAAATATCCCGCTTTTATGGTAACCTTTAATCAGACCAATACGAGAGTCCGGTCGGTTTTACGCGTAGACGTTTCTGACTTGACGTGTGCTTGGTTTCTGATTTAGCGGTGAGGTGAAAATAAGTGTTAGATTTTGTATTTATTTTAAGGAAATAAAAATCTAAAAAGACAAAATGTTGGACTGTATGGAAGATCTAAAGCGCATGAATAAGCGCCAGGTTTGTCTTTAACTTAAGTGTATTATTTTTCTTCTGCCTATCATATTTGTGTTGAATCAAAAATATGTTTGGGTTGCCGACAAATTCGTACTCTTGTTCAAAAATCTGTTATGCAATTACGGTAAAATCAAAAGGTTTCTATTTTGATATTTGAAAACAATATACTAGAAAGTTTTACAAATCTCTCATTCATCATGATAGACATAAAATACTTTCAATATACTTAAACGCGTTTTTTGTGATGCTAAGTTTTGATTTCTTGGAACATCCTTTCCTAGTTTGATGATTACTTAAAGAACAGGGTTAATTCCTAGTTTCGGTATACGGCGACTTTTTATTTCTCGCCAACTTGTTGGCGAGAAAACATCGCATACCGACGCGTGATTAGACGATGCTACTCGGGGTAGAGATTTACTCTACGGTCCCCCTTGGCGAACTTTCCAAAATCGCGCCAAAAGTCCGTTTTTTGGCGACTTTTTAAAAAAAAAACATGATTCAAAGAAAAGATCGTATGGTAATATTTCTTATGAAAACTCAACCAACGGTCCGATAGGGTTGCCGGAAAACGCATCGGTGCGAAGTCATAGAATTCGAATCTTCAGTCGAAATCAGATAGGTTGCCAGGAAAAATTATTTATCGTTAAATCCGAAAACACAGCGCCATGGGGGACCGTACAGTAAATCTGATCCGCTACTAGGAAACCGCGAAGTCAAACAACTGTGTTGACAGATTGGAATTATTTATCGCCTTTTTTTGTCGCCAACGTTCCGAAAATATCGCCGTATACCGAAACTAGGATTTAACCAAGAACAGCTTAAGAAACATCAAAGGGGAGCATCTGGTACTCTAAGTAATATCTGTTCGGCTCTTATGACGGCTCTGTTTAAAGTTGGTCCACTGGGTCTTAATTGTCGATGTTTGAGTCGAGCTAGAGTTGTGTTAGAGAGAGACAGTGGGATACTTTCTGGGCAATAAGGACAAAAAAAAATGCCCTTTATACCAGCGAATTATACCTTGTGTAGATGGAATGCACATTAAATATGCTACCAATATATCCTTATGGTGCATTCAATGTTGGGTTAAATCCTAGTTTCGGTATACGGCGACTTTTTCGGAACATTGGCGATAAAAAAAAGCGATAAATAATTCCAATCTATCAACGCAGTTGTTTGATTTCGCGGTTTCCAGTAGCATCGTCTAATCACGCGTCTATTTTCTCGCCAACAAGTTTGGCGAGAAATAAAAAGTCGCTGTATACCGAAACTAGGAATTAACCCAATGTTGTCCTAATAATTTGTGGCTGTGCTTCTTAATTTACAAGGGCAGTCGCCAATAGCCCTTGTGTAGCTCTAGTGCAACAATAGTTCAACCTAACCCTGGTTCTAATCCGGGTTGGGGTTTTCCTTCCCAAAACTAATATTTCCCATCCCAGAGGGAAAAACTGGTAAATACGGGGAAGAAATGGGGAATACCTCTTTCTTTCAGAAAAAAACAAGAAAATACCATTCTTTCTGAGATATACCTTACCTAGGAAATTCCTTTAAATTAAAAAGTTTTATAAAAGTAAACATCAGTTTTTCTGTTTTGTTTACATCCTAATTTTTGTATTCTTGCTGTGATTGCAATTATGCCACTGTATGGATTCCTTTGTTAAGCTCATGTTTTTTGTTCCCCCACTATAGGGCCATTGTAGTTTTCCAAAGCCTAGTATTTAGTTGACATAACTCAATAATTATTTGCCCTTGAATATTAACCACAGACAATATTCTAATAATTATTTATGTTTATGCAGATGGGAACGCTCAAATAATAATAAACAGGAGTACATGATTATTATGCTACCATATATGCAAAATAACTAAGAATATTTGTCTATTTTTAAAAATATTAAGGCCTTTAAAAATATTTATTAAAATTAAAAATTAAAATTATTTTAATCGGTCCCATTAAATAACATTTAGTAATTAATTGGTGTTTCAATAATTGAGTTTTTCCCAGGCGGGAAAAACATAATTTTTCCCAGGACAGTAAATACCGGTTTTCACCATAATGGTAGTAAAAACCATGCCAACCTTGGTTCTAATTAGGTGTTTAACCAACGTAACATATGAAAAATTATTAGTTTTCATTCAATTTTATTAATTTGTTGTATATTTTCCTTCTTTCCTACAATTTGTTTATTTTTTTTCCCTCTTATGTATCAATAGTGAATAGCAAGTTTTGAATTTGAGCAGTATTTTTTAAATTATAAAGATAGGTTTTACAACTCGAGGTTTCAATGCAAACACAAATAATCGTAAGAGATTCCTTATTATGGTAGAGATTTACTGTACGGTCCCCCTTGGCAAACTTTCCAAAATCGCGCCAAAAGTCCATATTTTGGGCGACTTTTTTTTTTAAAAAACCATGATCAAAGAAGAGATTGTATGGGAATATTTCTCCCAACCAATGATCCGATAGATTTGCCGGAAAGCGTCATCGGTTGCCAGAAAAAATTATTTATCGCCAAATCCGAAAAAATCGCGCCAAGCTGGACCGTACAGTAAATCTGATCCCCTTATTATAAGTAAGTGTTAGACAAATGTAACACATGAAATAGATGAATTAAATTTAATAATTAATTTATTTTTGCTACTTTTCTATAATTTGTTTTTTCCCTTGTGTATCAATAGCAGGGATTGGTAAGTTACTTTTAAAAAGTAACTCTGTTGCAGTTACTTATTAGTACAAAAATAACTAATCACAGTTACTTTTAGAAATTTTAAGTTATAAGAAAAATTAAATATTAGGCGCCTTACCGTTTTTCTAAAAGAACTCTCCTCGGCGCAACAACCCATTACTGGGCCAAGGCCTGCTGTGCCCATTTCAGCTTTGTGACCTAGGGCTCTGGGGTGCTAGGCATATGTCCCTTTAAGGTGGTCAGCCTCACGCGGAACCCTCAGTGTTTAGTTCCCAAGCATGCTTGGTACCCATTTTATCGACCCACTCAAGGAATAAAAGGATGGGTCAACCTCGACCAATCCGGGATTCGATCCCTGGACCTGTGGCGTGGCAATGCAAAGCACTACCACTAAACCACTGGGCCTCTTTTGTAAAAGATCCAAGATTAAAGAGATAGGGACAATCGGGAAAAAAGTTACAAAAGAAAATTCAGTGTTGTTAAATTTTAAATAATTGAATCCGAATGTCCAACAGAGCTGAAAATATCTGTGAAGAACGGCATGGGAAGTGACTGAATTTTTCGTTACTTAGTTTCTGCTAAAAGTAACTAAGTTACTGTTACTTTCTAAAAAAAATCTAACATTGTTACCTAAAAAAAGTAATTTACATGTAATGTGTCACTCAAATCCTTGATCAATAGTGAATGGCAAGTTTTGTATTTAAGGGGGAATGGGCGCGCTGGACCGCGGGTCTCCAAAGCAAAGTGCATTAGTGTTAATCCTATGGGGAAAAAACTATTTTCTCTGCCACATTTCTCCGGCTGTATAGAATATTTTTACAAGCGGATTTTTTTATGTGATAAATGTAGCTGACTTACAGGTCCCTACAATCCCACTTTTTGAAATGGGTTCGAATATTTTAAAAAATTTTCATTAAATAATTTTACACGAAATATTCGAGGCAATTTCAAAAAGTGGGAAGATAGAGACCTGTAAGTTATCTACATTTATTATTTTTTTAAAAAAACCTTTGTAAATATATTCTATACAGCCGGAGAAATGTGGCGGAGAAAATAGTTTTTTCCCCATTGGATTAACTCTGAGGCACTTGAGTTTGGAGACCTGCGATCCAGGTGCCTATTCCCCCTTAAGGATTAGTTTTCAAACTGTAGAAATAAACAAATACATACTGTTTCCATACCTTGGTGTTGTTCTTTGCAGCTGGTGTACCAGGTGCTCAATTTCGGCATGATCGTGTCGTCGGCCCTTATGATCTGGAAAGGGCTGATGGTGGTCACGGGCAGCGAGAGTCCCATCGTAGTCGTGCTCAGGTAGGTACAGTACACTTTTGGCGCAGGAATTTAATTTATCAAATGTTCTATTTTGCATCCATTTTAGATTTTTCCTCTTTCAGGGGTAGTTGATTTGAAAACCCGTGTTTTCCAATATTTTGTCTTTTTACAACTGCTATTTAATCTAAAATTTTCAAATCTAATTCACAGGTATTGAAATACTTTAATTTTTTTTTAGAAGGTATTAACATGTTTATTTTTAAAAAAATAGAAAACAAAACTTGATTTAACTGTTTTTCCCTATATAAGTCGCATTTATTTAGCTAGTATATTTTTTCTATAAACAGTACAAAGTTAATTTTAATTTGACGGTGCTTCTGTCGCCAAGGGATTTGGTGCTTTTGTAGGGAGCGATAAACAATTTTTTTTTATGTTACGGCATTTTCTGGTGAAATGCGTTTTTTTGTGGCTAGGTGGCGCTGGCTATACTTGCGCGGATGTTATGCCCGTGGGAATTATTTTGTTCTAAATTACTTTTTGTCCATTCGCCGGCGCCGGTAATACTTGCGTGGAGTTATGGGTAGGGATGATGTGCGCATTGGAATTATTTTTATTCTAAAATTACTTTTTGTTCTATCGTCGTTTCGTTTTGCGTTTACGTTTGGCTTTTGAACATCCGATTATTATGGATGGTGCGTATTTAAATTCTGAATTTTACTGATGTTTTTTAGAGAAAACAAAATTGCCCGGGGCCCCAAACGAGTATTTAGGCTTTCAATGGGCCCTACAATACTGCCCCATGTTGGATACTGATGTTTTTTTAAAGAAAACAAAATTGTCCGGGGCCCCAAACGAGTATTTAAGCTTTCAATGGGCCCTTCAATACTGCCCCATGTTGGATACTGATGTTTTTTTAAAGAAAAAATAATTGCCCGGAGCCCCAAACGCGTGCGTACTGGATTGCCACTCACTCGTGTAGCTCTAGTGCGACAATAATTCAAACTAAACTAAACCGGATTGCCACTCGTGTAGCTCTAGTGCGACGATAATTCAAGCTAAACTAAACTGGATTGCCACTAATAGCCCATTGTGTAGTGTAAAGTTTGTTTTGTGTTGCCCAAAGCAAACCAAAACCCTGAGTCTGTTTTTTTTTTGTCAAAAGTAACTAGGGTTACTGCAGCGGCGGAAAGGAATCTGGCAATGGGGAAACATGCGAGTTTCGCCAAGTTGTTTCTGGAACCGCGCCAAGCAGTACCGTAGAATTAAAATTTACCCAGTACAATACCCAATTTCCTTTTATTACATATTTTAATAGTCCTAGAGTGTTGATAAAGTTTTTTAAAAACAATCTAAACGTGTATAAGTACTTTTAAAAACAACTAAAATCTTTAATGATGTTTTTTGGAAATATATCTCTGAGCTTTTCACCTTCTTCGAACTGCTAAAGCTCAGATGAAAGTAAAATCCCCCTATCATGTTAATTTTTCTTTGGTGTTATTCCATATGATGTAGTTAACGAACCTATGCCTGAGTTTTTATGAAATAAGATTGTCTAAATTTAAAAAAAATACATTTTACATTGAAAATGCGTTCTTTTTCTTAAATTATTTAGTGTCCTTGACAATTTTGCTAAATTTGTTTTTGCTATTATTTTCAAAATGTATCAACATAGCTTTGTTCTACACACGTGTATAGTAATCTGAAAAAATATAATTGAACTTGAATCTATAAAATTAAGGGAGAAGTAGGGTTTTAAATATTGGAAAAAATTGCCATTTTCCACCATTTTGTCCATTAACTAAAGAATAATAATATTTTTTTTAACATAGTTGTTTTAATATTCATATTTTTCAACTATGCTGAAAATTTTGAAATGTGAAAATACTAAGAAATAAAAAAAATTAAGCCCTACAAGGTTTAACCTTAATGGGTTGAGGTTTTTTTGTTGTTGTTCTATGGGTGATACTATTTTGCATTGTCATCTAACTGTTCTAACCACAATTCCAAATAACTCATTCTTTTCAATAATCCCCACAGTGGCAGCATGGAGCCAGCCTTCCACCGCGGTGACCTTCTCTTCCTGACCAATCACAGGCAAGATCCGGTCCGCGTCGGTGACATTGTAGTTTTCAAGGTCGAGGGGCGGGACATTCCAATCGTCCACAGGGTGCTCAAGATACACGAAAAGTGAGATCCGGTTGAACACTTCTATTTTTACAGGAGGTCAAAGACACGCTTATGAAATTCCATCTGAATCTGGGCTTTATTTGAGTCAAATAGAATGTTTTTTTTAAATAAAAGTTCTTTAAAAAATATTCCAAAAAAAAAAAGCTTAAGGGGGAATGGGCGCGCTGGACCAAGGGTCTCCAAAGCAAAGTGCCTCAGTGTTAATCCAATGGAAAAAAATATTTTTTCTGTCACATTTCTCCGACTGTAATGAATAAAGTGCATTTTTTTATGTGATAAATGTAACTGACTTACAGGTCCCGACCTCCCCCCCCCCCCTTCCTAAATTTCTTTATCCAATTTCTAACACTGATATGCACCAGCTAGCAGTGTCGGTAGTGAGCGGTTGTTCTCCGAAGCTGGAAAGATTTGTCAACCAAAACGCAATAGGTAGATTGCTTCCCCAAAATGCTGAACATCTCCTTTTCGTACATCATAATTTGCCTCTATTAATTTTTTTATTATGATTATTTATATCCATTCCCATTTAATATAACTGATATCGTTTCATTTAATTCGTAAAAATACTTTTTCATGAATAAACTCGTGTATATTGAGAAACTAAAATGCTGTAACATTCATTTTTCTGGTGTTTCTTATATTAATCAATATAGTTTTTTCTTTTCTTCTATTTATTTTGGGGAAAAATTTGATTCAGAAATTTGCATTTTTTTTTATTTCACTACTCGGCTGAATAGTAAAGCTATTCGGCTAAACTGGTCGAATACCGAATATTCGGTGCATCCCTAGTAAGAGTATTATGGGGTTAAGGCACCTATGCTGCCTATGAAGCTTTTCATAGCGACACTTTGGTTCAGAGACCAATGGTCATTCAGGCTCCCTTAAGGCATCACCCGCAGCGAGAGAGTTAATGAGGTATTATAAAGGGAGGGAGGTTAATGCAGTATTTCTTTTTTCAACACTAATTGACAGGTTTCACGTCACGAGTGGCAACAGTTCCAGCAGTATTGTTTTCATTTTTGGTCTTGCTGGAAGTGGGACTACATTTTTATTGAACAATACAATATTTTCTTACCTTATTGAAACGACTTTTTTCCTAAGAAATAAAGTAAATAAAAGTTTTAATTTAAAGAAATAAAATAAAAAACCCTTTTTTTTCCTACTTAAAGCTTTTCTCTAATTGTGGATCGCGTTAATTGAACAAGGAACAAGTTGCATGAAACGCGAAATTCATAATATATGTGTTTTTCTGGTAAATTAGAAGCTGCAGATTCCGAATGTAAGGTTAAATATTCACAAATATGTTTAATTTCAACAAAAAATGCATTTGAAATTTGACGAAAATGTACGTCACTGAAAACAGCTCTGACGTCAACTGTTATGTTTTTGGCGATGTTTCGATCTATGCTGTAATACACTTTATAAAATAGTAAACCTTACAATTTCTGCGAAACCTCATTAAAAGAAGACAATATTATTTGTAACCAGTTCATATCAAGGAAGTTAAACAGCTTGTTCCAAGTTTGGTTGTTAGTTAAAATACACACACTAGAGCGCGTATGAGTTATTGCAGAACTATTGACTGTTGGATCTGATCGGAATAGTCGAGTGAAATCGTTCAACGTTTGAAGAAATTAACTGGAATGAACATGACATGTTTCTGTAAAATAGCATAACTTTTTTAAGAGTGTGATAAGGATGAAAGCACGTTTCACAGTTTCAAAAGCGACACAGTGAAACGTGATACGAAATAACACGCCAAGAACAAAAAAAAGCCAACCGTGACGTCATCTGTTATGCTAAGAGAGGTTTAACAGGAGTGACGTATCATTAACTTTAAAAATGAATTTAATAATAAATACATCTTTAAAACCAGAAATAGTTGAGTTTTAGAGGTTTTTTAATATGCTTAATCGAATAAATATGTTTGTGGAAAACGCTGTAATTGTCCATTGTGTTCAATTGATTTGGTTTGTTCGGAAAAAGCACTTGGCAACTTTGGCCGAGTATGTGGCATTGTGATGGTCAGAAATAAGAAACACTTAAGAAGTTTCATCCACATCGAGGCAGGATTCGGCTTCAATGGAAGACTATCTTCTAAAGTCAACGAAAAATCGCACTTTTATGGCCGTTTTCTTGAAAATTATCCGATCGTTAAGGGGTTCGAAATTTAACCAACATTAAGTCCCTGAATGTCAGCTTTTCCTAAAAATTATTATTTTTTTTTTAATTTCAAGCCAGTCAAATGAAAAATTAAAAATCAATCTATAAAGTTTATACACATATTTTTATATAATTTTCAAGGATAAAAATATTGGCACTTTTATGGCTGTTTTGTTGAAAGATCATTAAGATGTTAAACATTGACATTTTGTAAGATGCATTACATTTTGCATGTTACTACACTTTATTTTTAAATCAAAGGCATCATTCTACGTGTGTTTCTAGGTAGTTATAAAGTAGATAAAAAAAACTGAATAAAAATTTTCAATATAAAGTTTGAATTAATAAAAATAATATTGCATTTCAACAATTGAACACAAGAAGCACATAGGAATGATTTTAAATTTGCTATGCAAATATGTTTAGTCCTCTATTTCTCTAGCGTTATTGAAAATTATTCAACTAGAAATCACAATTTAATCTCTATTATAAATATCGCACCTTGCCCTGAAAAGTGACCTATGGGAAAAAAATAAGTTTTTCAGAATAATCGTCTGAAGTTTTATCTTTCCCATTGTGCATTTCATTATTAAAAAATTGAATCCGCTAACTGTATTCCAGCTATTTTATCAATTGATTTAAGATTTGCTGTAATCGCTAGATATTAAAATTTTGAATATCTAAGTATTTATTACCCGAAAAGCCATGTTTGTCGGTCACTTTTCCACGTACAGTGCGATATTACATGCGTCATTTGTCCCCTAATGTTTTATTTATCTTTGTATTGATATATTTTTGTTGCACAGGGGCAATGGTACCGTGAAGATTCTGACTAAAGGTGACAACAATTCTGTGGACGACCGGGGTCTATACGCTCCCGGTCAGCTCTGGCTGGAGAAAAAGGACATCGTGGGCAGGGCAAGGGGGTAAGTGTGCAGCGCATAGCCACTTTACTAAACCCAGGGTTCGTACGCCTCCTGAAATTCCTGAAAAACTCCTGAATTTCATTTTTATTTTTGAAGGGCCCTTATAACTCCTGAAATTTGTGTATCATCTCCTGATATTTTCCCCCTCCTGAAAAAATTGACGACATGAATCATTTTTCCCCTTTCTCAGTCGTTTTTCTCTCGTACTTTATCAGGATGTCTACCGGTCGAAAAAGTAATGAAATTAAAACAAAGATCGCGAAAATTTAAAAAATCCCAAAGAATGCGATTTTTCCCCAAAAAAAGGGGGGGGGTGGCTTTTACACCAAAGCCTCAAATTTTCCACAACATTTATACCACTTTTTTCCTTCATTCTCAGTCTAAATAACTAGACCAATACAATAATAAACACACATATTCAAATTTATTTCGTTATACCTCCTAAATTTACATCGCTGCACTCCTGAAAAACTCCTTAGAAACTCCTGAATTTCACTATCATAGATAGAGTACGAACCCTGTACCTAAACTGCTGTGTGTTAAGATGTTATAACTGTAGCATGGTAGCCCGGATCTCGCTTTGCATGCGAAAGGTCCCAGGTTTGGGCCAAAATAACTGCCAAGCTATAAACGGTTCGTGTAACTTAAAGATGTCTGATGAATACCCTGTGTAGAGGGAGTGCACGTTAAATATGCACCAAAGTCCCAACGCTGAGTACAATGTCACCCTTAACGGTTCTGTTGGGTGCCGGCTCATGACATGCCCCACCTTGAAGCCCATTCAGTAATTTTCGTAAGATCATTTTGTAACTGCTCGATTTGCTCAACAGAATTTACTGTACTCGTCACTTTTAAGTCATCTGCAAAAATACTTAATTTGCTATCCAACCCCTAGCTGATATCATCAATAAGCATAATAAATAAATTGCCCCTAGTACAGAGCCTTGGGCCACTCCACTTACTACTTCTTTCCAATCAGAGTACTTACCATTAATGTGAACCCTTTGTTTTCTATTGGTCAACCAATTTTTAATCCAACGGACCATGGCAGATTCGAGCGACACGGCTGATTTCGAGCGAGCGTAATTTTACTTGTGTGACACACTTAACAATTTTTAAGTTTTTACGCATTTCTCATACTCATAATTTTGTCCAACCATTGTATAAATGTAACTTTTTGACAAAAGTCCAGGATTTGTTTATTGTAAAATGTTTTTTATAATTGTACGTATTTTTCTTTCCAGATTTGTTCCTTACGTTGGAATAGTGACTATTCTAATGAATGATTATCCTAAATTCAAAGTAAGTTATTTAAGTTTTTAACAAAGTGTAGTTAAGAGTTAAAAATATTTGTTTTTGCCATATTTTGAAGTTGTTGACTATTTCTATTATATAAATGTACCTATTCTTGTGTAATGTAAACTTGTATTCTAATAAATATTCTTTCTAATTTCTATTTCAATAAATCAAGTGTTTTTTAAGTACTTGGGAACTTTCTTCGTCAAACTTTCATACGGTCATATCCACCAACTACGATTAAGCTCGGCTTATTCTCGGAACCGGTTTTGGTTCGGGATTAGCAGCAAAACGGTATCCACGAGCCCTTAATCGCGCGTTTAAGTCAGGATCAAGTGCTCGGGAATGAACCACCTTCTAGGGTGGTTTAAGTTTGGATTCAACCAATAGCGTTCGAGCAGTTTTGTAAACAGAAAAGATGGCCGATTACTACGAGTCCTATGATAAGGAAGATTTAAACGATATAGAAAAATTTAGAATACATTGGAAGGCGAAATATAATTGAGGTGGAAATGAACAAGGATTTGGATGGTGTTAGATGACAGATTTTTTTTATCGGTATCGCTTCCGAAAAGAGACTGTACAGCACATCGTAGCTCTGCTTGAGCCGAAATTATCCAGTATTACCATAATTTGTGTTATTTATACTTTTAAGCTTCTACTTACACCAAATTTATTTAAGCTTACTAACATGTTTTTTATAGTATAAACTTTTTATAAACAATAAATAACGAGGCATCAGAACGTTGAGCCTGTAACGATTTTCACATGCACTAGCCCCATCTATAGGATTTTTTGCGTACATCAATACTACTCTACAATACTACTATACAATCCTTTTTTATGAAAACAGTGTCTACCAGGTTGGATCTTAACAATAATATTAGCTCTTTTTTTTATTACCAAAATTGACTAGTTTTTTTTAGTCAAACATATTTTAAAAGAAGTGTTGTTAATCTTATTCAATGGCGATCAGAAAGCAAAAGCAGGTCTGCTTCACACGAAACAACTAAAAAACCCATTTTCAAATTGAAACGCAACCAGCCCAGAGATACAACCACGCAAAAAAAGTCAAAAAATAAACATTTATTTCACTTTGTTTCTTACAATCCGTATTCAAAGTTTATCAAATAAAGAAATCCGGAAGATACATGTATATCATACCAACCAACCAATCCAATAAAGCCCTAAATTGCAGTTGGCCAATCAGAGAAGACTTCCGGAAGGTAATCTGCAGATAACTTAATCCTGCGTTGGTGGATAGGGACGACGATTTAAGCCACGATCAAGCAGTTCGAGCACTCAAGCTAGATTAAGCTATCCAAGGTTGATCCCGTGGCTGGTGGATACGACCATTAGTAGTCCCTTGAATGATCCAATGACCAGGTTATACTGTATATGGTAAACCTAATTATATTTTAAGTCATTTTTTTATTACTTTTCAGTATGCTGTCCTGGGATGTCTAGGTCTCTTCGTTCTCATTCACAGAGACTGAAGCAAATTTAACGTGCAACAGCGTGCTCCACATTCTTTCATCGGAAACGTCAAATTTGCTGACATGGGTATTTCCGAACATGACTTTCGTGGGAAAAAGTCCAAAAAAAAAAGGATTTTGTTTTGTTTTCCCATCCAATTTCAATTTTTTTTTTTCAAATTCAACATGTTAATAGTGAGCAAATTTATATTTTCAAAATTTTGTGAATCAAGTCAGGTTAAGGCTTAGGTGTCGAAATAACAAGTTTTTTTTTTATAGTGTCTTTAAAATGTATATGTTAGTCCAAAAAGCTTAATGACTAAAAAAACTTAAACTTGTCCAAAAAAACCTTTTTATAATATCGTGCAAAAAAAATAACTTTTTAAAATCAATAATTATGGCAAAAGTGATGCTTTTAACGAAATCGTGTTTCAAAGATACTTTTACGCACTAGTGCGACAAAGTAAATAAGAGCATCTGATTGGTGTAAAATTCTTTATTGGAGCGTGATATTTTATTCAGCGGCTTTGTGATTGGCGTAAATTTTTTTATTTGAACGTGATTCTTTATTTGGCGTCTTATTTCCAATGCCAATCTCAGAACTTTTTGCACGTGATTTTAAAATAACCATTAATATAAATAATCACCTTCAAATCATATGAACGTGATAATAAAATAATTAATAAGCCAATCAATAAATGCCAATTTAATAAATACTTTTTTTGCACGTTATTATAAAAAATAGTGTATGACAACACGTTGAAAATAGCCTTTTTAAAACTCGTGAAATAATTTATTCAACTCGTTTAAAAAAGCCTTACTTTTCTCACTAGTTGCACAAATAACTATTAACATGACTTTTGTGCTAAAAGTAAAAAAATTTGTTTTATTTTTTATCCAGTTTAATTTTTTTTATCCAATTCAACTTGTTAGTAGTTCGGTGAACAAATTGATGTTTTCAAAATTTGTGAAATATGCAAGTTTTAGACTTAAATACAAAATTTGTTTTTGATATAGTGTCTTAAAAATGTATTTGGTAGTTTTTTCCCCTTAAAAAATTACCTACAGATAAAATTTAATTGTAGATGTTAAACCTTCTGGAGGGATACAGGCATATAAATTTTATGATTTTACTAAATTTTAAAATTTGAAGTCTGGATTGGTAATTTATAATCATCTGAAACAGAAATATAGCTTTCAAAAATTTCGAGTTAAAAATTCAAATCTCATTCAGTAATAACAATTCAGTTTACACATCAACCATTTTATATTTTAAAGTTTTGACTTATTTATAAAGTTTAACAATTTTACAGTTTTAGAGACTTTTTCCATAATAAAAAACATTTTTGACTAAAGTTTTTTTTATACAAGATAATTTTTCCATTTAAATAATTAAAAAAATATTCTACTTATGTATCAGGCACACATAAAAAGTTCCAAAACCATGTAAGAAAACACTTAAAACCCAAAATTTTCTCTTATATATGAAATTGCATTTACTTTTAGATATTTATTGTAAATGTATTCTGCCGAAACAATTTTTTTACTTATACATTTTATCTAAGTTTTTTAAAAATAACTATAGTTCATGTAAATACTGTGTATTTATATAAAACTTCATCGGTTTGTATAATATCGTTTGCATTTTAAAAGTCTATGTAAATTGCAATTGTGCTTCCTAAACAATAATTAACACTCATACTATTAAACTACTAATTCACATTATTTAACAATAAGTAATTTTATAGTTATTTTTTATCATCCATTATAACATAAAATTGATCTTTCAAATAAAGCACCTTTTTTTCTGTTTTCTATATGAATTCCGAATAAGTTTGGTTTTTCTTGTAAAAATCTTTATTTTCAATGACTTCAGTGTATCATTTTGTATATGTGTTATGGTTAATGTGATAAATTTGGTTATTATTATAGTTAAACTCATAGTTCCCTTGCACAGAAGCCACGACCATGGGCGGAGCTATAAAACGCGCGGAGCAATCAGAAAAAGACAAAATAAAACATATGAAATTTTCATCTGATTGCTCCGTGCGTTTTATAGCTCCGCCCATGGTCGTGGCTTCTGTGCAAGGGAACTATGAGTTTAACTATAAAGTATCTGTTATTTTCAATGATAACTGACTGGTTACTACAATAATGACCTGTAGTTGTTATTAATAACTAATTAATCACATTAACCATATGTGTACCGCAAAGGTAACGAATAAATGGTCTTTCTTGTTTGAAAGTTTGTTCAAATATTTTTTTGTTTACATGCACTAATTCACACTGCAACAGAGCATACATCCTGCTTTGTGACACAGGATTTAAGCGTGAATAGGGTACTTGACAGTATCGCTAAAATACCTTCCAATATTAATTAAATTATAGTTTGAACCCAAATATAACAAATGTATATATTTTTTTGCAAAATAAATCTTTAAATAATTAATAAAAATCATTTTCAAATGGCTTTTTTTTTCATCGGTACGTCACGTGATCACAAACACATCGATTTGGCTGACGTCACTAGTATGTATAAACAAACCGGTGTGATGTTTTTTTGTTTGTAATTAAACTGGTTTTAATCTAACTTACTATTAAAATAAGAATTATATAGATAATGGGTGGAGGTTTTACAGAAGCGGATAGTTCAAATTTGCTTAAAGTAGATTCCAAAATGGTTTCAAAGATTGTTTATAGTTACTAGTGACATCATAGATACCACGTGACAGCCACAAAGCGTTTTCGGGAGTGATTTTTCGTCCTAATTTTAAAATTAATTTTTTTCCCCTTTTTATGGGGTATTTGAAAAAAAGAAAAAATATGGGTCTAATATTTTTGGCATAAGAATATTTTAAGCCAATAACTTTTTTTTAGTCAAGTACCCTATTGAATGCGGGTCTCCAAACCAAAGTACCTCAGTGTTAATCCAATGGGGAAAAATTATTTTCTAAGCGACATTTCTCCGGCTGTATTGAATATTTTTACAAACTTTTTTTTTAGTGAAAAAGGCATCGAGGTATAAGGGAGACACACATTCCAGAAAAAGAATGGAGTTCTAAGATGAATATTTCATGTTATGGATCCGGACATTTTAAAAGAGCTTACTTTTTTTTAATATAGAGATATAAATGTAGATAACAGGTCTCTATAATCCCACTTTTTGAAATAGCTTTGAATATTTTGTGTAGAACTATTTATTGAAAATTTTAAAAATATTTGAACCTATTTGAAAAGTGGGATTGTCGGGACCTATACGTAGGATACATTTATCACATTTCAAACCTGTTTGTAAAAATATTCAATACAGCCAGTCAGAGAAATGTGGCTTAGAAAATTTGTCTCCATTTTTTCCATTGGATTCCATTTCTCCACAGAGGAACTTTGGTTTAGAGACCAGCGGGCTCATTCCCCCTAAATTTTTGTGTTTAAAAACACTCAAGTTGCAATAAACTCTGTGTTAAGTAACCTTCCAAAATTTGTTTCATATAATACCCATTTTTTAAATATTCAACAATTAGCCTAACTAACAACAAGACTAATAAATTGTAAGCTTTATTCTAAGTCAGTGGTTCCCAACCTTTTCTAGACCATCGCCTCGTATTTTAGGATGATTAACATCCATCGCCCCATTTTAATTTTCATGTTATGTCTACTCATAATTTCAGTTAAAGTATAACTATAAAACAGTTTTATAACACTTACTACCATTTTTTTAAAAACAACCAAAGAAGCTTTATCTGGTCACTTTTAAATAAAATAGAAAAAGCATAAAACATACTTTTAACATATTTTTAAAGAACGAAAGTGAAATAATTAACGGAAATATTTTTACTGATTTCTAGAAAATTTAAGAGAGTTTAAAATAAAAATTGGCTGGTTTTGGTTATGGTTGGAGAATGGTTTTACTGTACAAAGGTACAACATTATTTTAATTTTCCCCCTTTGAATACTCATCTCCCCCTGATCGCCCCTCAAGTATTTTTTGCCCCCTTGATAACACAAATTGCCCACTTGGGGGCGATCGCCCCCGAAGTTGGGAACCACTGTTCTAAGTAATCAAATATAAAGAATATTATCTTTTTAGCATTTTGGTCATAAGGCATGATTAAAAAAAAGTTAATTTTTTTTTATTGTTCTATCCGGCAGTATTTAGGTGCTATACTAGGAGCAAATATACATTAGGAGCATTTTTGAGAAAAATATTTATTAAAAAATGCTTTTGTTAAAATATGTTTTCACAAACTTTGGAAATCTACACTACCCAACTCGACAATTTTATCTTTAAGATCGTCTGAGTTCTGTGATTATAGAATCACCAGTTTCAATACCTTATTATGACATACTGGGAACTTGTAATAAATTTGAAGTCCATAGCTCTTATAGTTCTAGCTGTAGAGTTCAGATAGACAGACAGGTGTCGGCTCGTCACTTGACTGTGGTTCAAAAATACGATGCACGTCGCCAATAGCTCTCGTGTAGCTCTAGTGCGACGATAATTCAAACCTACCTTCCAGATAGACAGACCTATGCTCAAAAACCACTTTTTCAGAATCGCCCCAAAACATGCAGAAGAACACAAAACCTCCACTTTGAATTTTCATCCACATCGCAATACTTTTAATTCATTGCCTTACGTTTCTTATTAAGTAATTGAAAAAAACCAAGTAGGTTTGTAACAGAATTTGTCACTTAAACCGCTTCCACACAACAGTTGTGTTTAACAGGTAAAAAGGCGACAAACACAGCATTGATATTCTATATTGAACATTTACATGCTAAATTTGGCTAGTTTAATTTATTTTATTTCGAAAATTCAATAATTATTACTTATCGTTTGCAAAAATTAATTTGTATTTCAAAGAATAATTATGGAATATTCCTCGCTTTTAAATAGAATTAAAACATTTCATAATGTACAAAGAATCTCGTAGTAAAATATATTTGACGTCATTTCAAACGGATCGATGTCGTAAAAATAAATTTATTTTAATTTACTGTCTAAAAGAATTAAAGCTTCTCGAGCGATTGTTGCGAATGGCAATGGTGATTTAATTCTATTAAAAATGGCTTCCTATGCTTTTTAAATGAGCATTAAATTTTGCAGTTTTTTAAATAATTGTCACTTAACCGCTCACACGTTTGTGCTCAACAACGCACATTCGATTCATTTTCTGAAATTTTCAATGTATTCTAATTTTGATGCGCTGAATTTTCTCACGTATCGCACTTGTCCATAGCATTTGTAGTTGGCGCTATGAAAGTGGGTGACGGACGAAATGAACGATTATAATATCTTCCACTTTTTACGTTATAAACGCTAAGTGGAAGCTAAAACTAAATTAAAAGATAATAATATGGGGACTGCTTTTACTTATAAAAATGAAAAAATTTATTATAAAATGTAACATACACAGATATAAATGCAAGCTTACACGTTTTTGTACACAAAGCCAAAAAATACAAGGCACATTTGATAAATCACTGTTGAATAAATGGAAGATTTTTGCATTTTTCGAAATCATTAACAGCAGAAAATAGATACCATTGGAATTGATCTGCAAGAGAAATAAGATTTAAAAAAAATTGTTTTAATATATATATATATATTTTAAATACAGGGTGTCCGAGTTTTAGTGGTATATTACAGAAGTTTATTTTGTACTAAATAAAACAAATCGTACATGACATTGAAGGAAAACTAACCTAGTGTTTCCTACAAGTGCTCAATGTGTGCGCCTTTAGTGCACACATCCAAACAAAAATGCAATTCTTCCCGTCTGCAGCAAGTCGGGAGTAATGGTAGCAACAGCCTGTGCAATTCTACCTTTCAAGGTTGGTAAATCGTGGGGTAGGGGTGGAACGTAGACCCGATCTTTTACGAAGCCCCAAAGGAAGAACCACAGATAGCTATACTATTGGAATAGCTAAACTATAGAATACTATTACAATTTGAAACTCAGACATTCTTTTGCGGACACCCTGTATATACGTATTAATCCACTGAGGGATACAGACGTATAAACCTGTCACCTGACTAATAAGTTTTCCAACAACACATAATTTAATATACTCATACACATAATTTTACATACTCAAATGTTAAAATTTGAAGTATGAATTAATAACTTGTAATTATCTGCTACAGAAAGATAATTAAAGAAATAATTTTTTTAGTTAAAAATTTAAGTCGATTCGCTTATTCCTCAGAGGGTTATATCTGTTGAGTTTTCAAATGATGTAACTCTCCAGTTATCCTTTTTCAATGGGCTTGTTTCACGCGGGATCTGGCAACAGCTCCGTGGTCTTGTTTTCATTTTTCTTGAATTACTTTTGCCTTGGTATTCCAAATTGAGTTTTCTAAAAACATTTTAGTTGATATTTTTTTTAAATTCCAAGTTTTCCTTGATAAATGATTAAAACAACCAACAGCACAGCAAGAAGTTGTAGTTTTAAAAAATAACAACTAAAATAACTTATTCTTAGAAAACTCAATTTTGAATATCAACAAAAGTAATTCGAGAAAAATGAAAACCAGATCGCAGAGCTATTGCCAGATCCCACGTGAAACAAGCCCATTACCTGCGATTTCATTGCCTGTTTCGATTTCACTTTCTAAATAAGCGTTTTTGTCTGCAATTTTATATTTTATTTCTGTCTTCTCTTTTCACATTCTTTATGTGCAACTTGTTTTTATTCCTGCTATGTATTTATTAAACGTTAATCGGTTTTAATTCAATTAAATTTCAAGTATGCAAAGCATTAACAAAATGTCAATGTTGTTTAGAATACTTGTAAGAAATAAGATTATAGTTAAACTCATAGTTTCCTTGCACAGAAGCCACGACCACGGGCGGAGCAATCAGATGACAAAATAAAACGGCTGAAATTTCCACTTCATCTGATTGCTCTGCACATTTTATAGCTCCGCCCATGTTCGTGGCTTCTGTGCAAGGAAACTATGAGTTTAACTATAGTAGAAATCATAGATATCATAGTTACAGTATTAGATTGGCAGATCACGTGACCTCCAATGCTAACGATGGGACGCGCATGGAGGTCCAGAATAAGAGGGTAAAAGGGGGCCAGTGTTGCCACCACTTTAAGGAGAAAAGTGCTACAAAAAAATACTATTTAATTCTAAAATTACAAAAATATATAAAAATACTAGCTGCATTTTGGATTCTTTAGTGACTTGAAATGCTTTTCTAGTATTTTTTTGTAATTTTAGAATTAAATGGTATTTTTCCGATGATGCCGTAGCATTTATCTCCTTAAAGTGGTGGCAACACTGGCCCCATTGCCCTCTTATTCTGGTCCTCCATGCGCGTCCTGTCGTTAGCATTGGAGGTCACGTGATCTGCCAATCTAATACTTATGATATCTATGGTAGAAATGTAATTCCAGAAGGACCAAAAATATAAACAATACCGCTGTAACTGTGGCCACTCACGACATGAAACATGCCCATATAGGTATACTAGTATTACCTTTTTCATGTCCGCATGCCTAGTTTGCATTCGAAACTGCAGGATTTACTCCACAGTTGTTGGCAACATTCTTTTGACAGCGTTTATGAACATTCATGTTGCAGCCTGTAAAAAAATTAACTTATTAACAATGGGCTTGTTTCACGAGGGATCTGGTAACAGCTCTGCAGTCTTGTTTTCATTTTTCTGCTTTTGCCTTGGTATTCCAAATTGAGTTTTCTAAGAATATTTTAGTTGTTATTTTTTTTTTAATTCCAACTTCTTTCAATGCAAGTTTTCCTTGATAAATGATTAAAATACCAACAGCACAGCAAGTTGTAATTTTAAAAAATAACAACTAAATTAGAAAACTCAATTTCGAATATCAAGAAAAGAAAACAAGACTGCAGAGCTGTTGCCAGATCCCACGTGAAACAAGCCCATTGTACTAATAAAAAATTTTAGGCATTAAAAAAAACTTTTAGAAATTAACATAAGATATAATATCGGTTCTGCCTATGAAGTAATCCAATACAGCTACGATATAATGGCCGGTCTGTTCATTGGTGACTTTTGGCAAACTTAAAAATTCAATGTAGGGTTGCTATACCTATTGAATTGTATGAGTTATGAAGTGGAATGTTTACCACACTTGAGCATATTCGTTGGAAAAGGATTCGATTTCGGCTTTATTGTAAATGTGTTTAAATCAGTCCAATTTTTTTTGGTCCGAGTTGCCTGTCGTACAACTCCATTGGCTTTTCTGTATAACAGTGTACTAGTTAATAAATAAATGACCACAGGCATGTGGTAACCCTATCACTGTGTACCTCCGCAGTGCATGCCTTGCTTGATCAGCCCATACAGCAGTGTTCCACAGTGGTTGCAGAAAGTCGGTTTCATGTATGTGTGGACACTCAGTTGGTGGGGACTGCTGCCCACATCGGGTGCCTGAAAAAGGAAAAAAAAACTTATTTTTCCACGCAGTCAGACCATACTAAGATGCAACTTTGCTTAAAAATGTGTTTCCTCCATGTTAAGTGGGGCTGGAGAGCCTAGTCCCAGGTTCAGGCATTGCTAAAATAACTGCTGAACAGTCTGTGAAGCCAAAAATCCTGACAAATAACACCACATGTAGAGGGAGTGCACGTTAATTGTGCTCCAAAGAACCGACGTGTATAAAATATCACCCATAAAAGTTGGCTCAGGTGTCAGCTCATCACTTGATTGCGGTTCTAATTAAGACGCCGGTGTCAATAGCCCTCGTGTGTATAGCTCTATCGCGAAGATATTCCACCTAAACCTTACCCTCTTTGTTAAGCTTTGAATAAATGCTAAAAATTTCAATTAGTACTAACTCTTTATTGACCACTTGACCAGGTATATATCATCATTATGGGTGGAAGGGTTAGGTTGAAATATCAATGCACTGGAGCTACACAAGGGCTATTGAAGATAGGCATCCTAACTTAAGGGGGGAGGGGCGGGCGATACATATAAAAATTTAAAAAAAAATTATTTCATAAATAGTTAAAATAACATCTCAAAAATATGCCTGCAAATTTTTAGAATGAAATTCGCATAATTTGTGCATTAAAAACTCATTTAAATGCTACACCTCAACTCGGTGCTTGAGGGCTTTGTCAAAACTTTAAGCACGTTTATCTCAAAACTACTCTTCTTAAATTGGCGGGTAAGATAACTCAAAAAGTTCTCAATTGATCCTTATAAAATTTGGTATACGTCTTCTCTATAGCATTATCTTCTAGTTGAACCTAAAAAACACCATTTTTTTTTAATGTTTTTTTTCCCCAAAAACCGTTGAAAAAAGGATTTTAAAAAAATTACTTTTTTTATTCTGAGTCTTGCCGATTTACAATTTTTTAACATTTTTGATTTTTTGTTGGTTTAACTAGAAGATGTAAGTTTTATGAACATTTTCAAATCAAACATTTTGATTTCAGATCAATTTTGGAGTAGCTAGAATTCCCGCCGATTGATACTTTTATCCGCGAGGCTCTCAAGAGATGAGTTACTACGGCGGCCATTTTGAAAAAACACAAATCTAATTTTTGTGTTTTAATGTATAAACATACAGAAATTTAAAACGATTCATGTATTTCTCCCCTTTTAATAACGTCTCTGAAAAACGATCAAAATTCAGGTGGTTACATGCATCGCCCCCCCCCCCCTTTAAAACCACAGACATGATGGGATGGACATTGCCAAGTAGTATAAAATATAAGAAGAGTTATTAGACCTTATTGTCAACTTTCAACAAGTTACCCTAGGGGATTAATCAAACAAACCATTGAATTTTGTAAATGAAGCACAGTAATATTTATTAAATATTTTATACCTCATTTGTGGTGGCATCAGTCGAGCTACGACAATTAGTGATGACCGACTCGTGACATCGTTTGTGAACCACACAGGTACAGTCTAAAAAATAGAGGAAAAGAATTACATAATCAAACAATTATTTCGTAAAGCTCAGTGGCCCAAGGCCTGCAGAGCCAATTTTGGCTTACAAGACAGGGCGCAGTAAGGTGCATTGCTGCAGAAGCTTTGGTCATTTGGTGATATGCCAGTACCAGATCCCAAACTAGCTTTGTTCTCATTTACCGATCCATTGAAGGGATGAAAAGGTCCATTGTTTAGATCCCAAACTAGCTTGGTCCTCATTTACCTATCCATTGAAGGGATGAAAAGGTCCATTGTTTAGATCCCAAACTAGCTTAGTCCTCATTTAGAGATTCACTAAGGGATGAATGGCTGACGGTAAAATAGCCTAATTTGACATTCAAACTTGTGGCTTGGCATACAAAACATTTCTACTGAGCTTCAAAATTATTTCATACTTAAACTTAACTCCACGGCACAACAGCCCATTACTGGGCCAAGGCCTGCCTTGCCCATTTCAGCTTTCGTGACCTAGTGCTCTGGGGTGCTAGGCATATGTCCCAGTGAGGTGGTCAGCCTCACACGGAACCCCCATCGTTTAGTTCCCAAGCATGCTTGGTACCCATTTTATCGACCCACTCAAGGGATGAAAGGATGGGTCAACCTCGTCCAATCCGGGAATCGATCCCCGGACCTGTGGCGTGGCAATGCGAAGCGCTACCACTAAGCCACTGGGCCTCTACTTAACCTATTTCATATTTAACCTTAACCAAACAAAGAGCTCAAAACTCAAGTTATTAAAAAAAAAAAATTCCATACTTTCATCTATAGTCTCCTCAGAAACGATTCATTTATATACTACTAAAAAAAGCTCCCTTTAATGGGCATGTTTCACGTCCTGAATAGCAACAGTTCCACAGGAATGAAAACAAGGTCTTGATTGGTCAATCGATGTAACGGGCGGAGCTTACTGTCTCATACCACCAATCACTGAAAACACCAACAGGAGTGAAAGCAGTATGATCAATGTGTAAAACAAGCCAATTATTTTTTTTATAAAAAATAATACATTGAAATTACATGGACAAAAATGCTCACACTTTTAGCTCTTTGATTCTTTAACCCTGTGAGGAATACAGATGTTTAAACATGTCACACAACAGTACGATTTTTAAGTAAACAAACATAATTTTTTATAAATTTCATGATTTTTACTAAATTTTTTTTTAATATGAAGTATGGAGGAATCATTTATAATCATATGCTGTACAGGGCTAGATTTAAAGATTTGCCGCCTGTAGGCTACGATTGATTTGCCGCCCCTGTCACAATATTCTCCCCCTTCTGGGAAAGGTAGCTGGTTAGCTGCAAAATAAGGTGGAATGTACTGTTTAAAATAGATACACATATTAGAATCATCTATATACCTTTACACGCTAAATCGAAAGCAAAATAGGCGATTTTTTAAAAACTGTTCTAATATTTTTCTTACAACTTCGAAACCCGTGAGGAGGGGTGCAATTGCCCTTGCAGTTACCATGTTTGCTACGAAATATTAGTATTATATATACGTTTACGGTTTACGCATTAATATAAATTATTTGTTTTCTTTCTTAAAAATATTCGTATCTTTATAATAAAATTTTTATGCAGCTTTAATAGGTCGTAAAATTTGTCACCCCAAAAAATTCGCCGCTATAGGCTACAGCCTACTTAGCCTATTTAGAAATCCGGCCATGTTGAGTTGTCATTCATGACAACGAAACAAAATCTCCACCCACGATGTAAGTCAGGGTTTGTTCAGTTCAATTATCTAATTAGGCCCAAACACATCCTGAAGTGCTTCCTTTAAATCAAAAAGGATGTACGAACTCGTTGTTCTAATTACCTTGGCATTGGTACCCTTGCTTGCCTATGCCCCTAAAAAAAAAGAAAAAGTCATGTAAATGGCCAAAATAAGAACGTAAACATTTCACAGAACATTTTAACCCTTTCAGTCCCAGTGACGATTTGGCATCATCATTTTAGAAATTTTTTTTCTTATTGTCTGTAGCCACTTATGATATCAAAAAGCCCATCATTCGATTCTTCAAACTTTTTTCTATTAGAAAATATTTTTTTATCAATCCCTATAGATGTCAGCCCTATTATTTTTTTAATTATGATCAGAAACATGATGATGCCAAATGGCATCCCTGGGACTGAAAGGGTTAAAACAAATTTAATGTGAAGATTCAGGCTCGTTTGAATACTTACTTTTTATCACGATATTAGGCAGCAATAAATAAAAAAAAGATTACAAATTAGATGTTTGACATTGTTCAGTTATAAAGTACACTGGTTTAAAATTTTACTGATAAAATACATTCAAAATTATTTTTTTGAATGTATACAATGAATGTTATAACGGGGCGGTGAGGCTTGTGTGTACCAATGACCTGGAGGGCTATGCCGGCGGTAGCTTGCTACTGGTAGGGTCTCCCAAGCCGGACAGGCCGAAGGGTAGATGCCAGACAAAAAAGAACACCAACAGGAGCCAAGACAGACTTCTACCCCATGGTGCTCCGGTCCTTGGATAACAGAAGCTGCAAACCCCCCTCCTATGAATCTGTTGACAATAGAACCCGACGCTGCATCGTACGTCGCGCAGAATAATCAGGTACGCACTAAACAGCCGTAGCTCGATTCAACACCTAAAAAATTGGGCTCTCATTGGAGATAAAACCAGTTTTTCGGTCTTGCAAAAAGTTGTACACCTTTCCCAACAGCATGATGTCCACTTCCAACGGATCCCATCCCATGTCAACATCCACGGTAATGAGTTGGCAGACACTCTTGCAAAGCAGGGACTAGACAACTCAGTCCCCTCCACCTCAGAGCTCACATTCCTTGAATTATTCGCAAGGCAAAAGGCCCAAAACAAACACATTGGCTTCAACCTCCTAATCACTACTGGTTACAAAGCAAATAGGCCGGGACACTCTCTCTCTTCCTGGTGACAGACAGACCAACACCTGCTTGTCCAGACTAGCCAGCGGACACCTGAAAAGTCTTAAGTTTTCTGCTAATCAAAAGATCTTCCCTCCTTGCCCTAAGTGCCAGCAAAACCAGGCATCACCTGATCACATCTTAAACTGATTAGGACTGGACTGGGACGACATACATTCTTCTCCCCTTTGGGTTTCGGACTTCCTAAATGTCAACAGATTTATTGATCTGGTCTGACGGAGTCAGACCAGATGGGAATTAGCAGAAGGAGTTATAATTTACCCAACTAATCCTATGCCTCAGATATTGAATTACTCATGGTGCTACAACTGTTTTGTCAAATCAATAACTGTACAGTTAACCAAATAGCCCAGGATAGATTATCAAAAAAGTCTATAAAGAAATGGCATTCCCAGAATTCTTGCCCTTCCATTAAGTTGACATCCATTATTTATGAACTAATCAGGGTTAATTCCTAGTTTCGGTATACGGCGACTTTTTATTTCTCGCCAAACTTGTTGGCGAGAAAATATCGCGTAGCGACGCGTGATTAACGATGCTACTGGAAACGCGAAACAAAACAACTGCGTTGATAGATTGGAGTTATTTATCGCCAATTCGAAAAGTCGCGTATACCGAAACTGGATTTAACCTAATAGTTTTAGTTGTCATGACTTCAATAAATAATTTTTTTTAAACATAACACAAAAAAAGTAGATGAGATAAGTCTACTGGTTCTAAAAAATTATACTTATAGTTATTCACCATATAAATCCTTTGCAGTGTGAGCAGAAAGTAGGCTGCCGCAGAACAGTGGCCACAAATTTGTGGCCGTTTTTTTCATGAACACGTCTAACCATGATTGATACTTCGTAGTTAATGAAAATGAGAAAAGAAAAGCAATAACAACTAACTACGCAACGTTGAATTTTTTTAAAGCGTTTTTTGTCTTAGTTCCGGTTCTTTTTTTCAGACTGCATCTCTTTTCTAACTATAACACGGATGATGCTGTAGCCAACAATAGCCGCGTAATTCAAATCGTAAAATGCTTCTTTTATTTCAAAAAACTAAAATTGATATTTTCTGTCTATCAGCAATATATATTATAATTAGTAAAATGTAATAATAAATAATATGAGTTATTTCTATATTTTTTCTAAAAAGAAAGTTCTATAATAAAGCCCCACTTTTAATTTTATTATCTCAACGAGATATATTCTAATGGCAACGAGTCCCAGGACATGACGTTTTTGTTTGGCAACAATTTCCGGGTGGTTTCTGAGATAGAAGTGTTTATGCTTTACGTTACTATTTCGCGTGTTTTTATCTTTTGCCTAAATTCTTTTTAATTAATTTCAATCCAAAATAATATTTAAACTAACACGAACTTTTATAATTGTGTCTTCAGAAACTTATTCTTTTAATCACCAAATTTGATTTGTGCTGTGATCATCTTTCTTCGTGTTGATTTCGGATGATACGAGTGTGATTGTTTACATGTTGTGAAGGAAGCGTTTGGTAAGTATACAACCTTAAAAATTCGGTGTTCCGAAAATAAATTCTGTCGAGTTATGTGAGAAAATTGAGGAATTTAAAACAATGATTTGTTTAAAATTGTGTTTAGAACCTTTTAATTGCGCCACCGTGTAAGAAATGCGATTGCTTGTTGGCACTTACTCAGAAGAAGAGCTGTTTTGAGAGCATTGCCCAAAATGCTTTTTTCTTTTTAAGTTCAGAACATTTTTTAAAAATTTATAATTATCCTTTCTGCTTCCAAAACTAAGCCCTTAAAACCATTTCTTTATTATGATGGTGTTTTTTTTCATTTAAATAACAATACACGTCTGCCGCGTACATTGGGTGCCAGCTCAGCCGTCACTTGACCGTGTTTCAAAATCACGAGACCCATCTGCGTTTGTGTAGTTGTAGTGCGCTGTTCATTTAACTAAATACAAGTCAAGATTTTTTTATTTTAATTGCTTAGTTCCACTCCGTTATTTTGTATGGGTTCCTTTTAATTAGTAGTTATAATTGTAGCTGCCTCAGTAACCCACAGTCTACCAAAAGGATCCTCAAGGTGGAGATGAGTTACCTCGGCTTATATACTACTATTAACTTTGTAATCAGGAATAGTGGTAGGAACGAGATGGTAAATCAGCCCCACCTAGTTGTTGATGGCACTTTGAGGTTGTGTGTGTGGTGAACCGCCACATAATTTTTTTTTATTATAAAAATATCACTGGTTATTATTACCCGAACCTTGTGACTTTTTGTTTGAAGATTACCAAAACTGTGCATTAACTTTTAAAATATTTTGATCTTTGTAAAATAAAAAAGTGGATTGTTTTCATTAGGTTTGTATACTCCTTTTTATTTTGTAATACTTTAATGTAGAAAAATTACAAAAAATGGTAAAGTATTGATGAAAATAAATAAATAAAAAAGAACATCCTCTGCAGTAATAACCTCCCACAGAAGGAGTTCTTAGTAAACCAGGCGCAGGAACTCCTGCTGATCAGCGTGTAAAATACTTTATTGTGTGTGTATAGCAGTTCTGCTACACCAAAGTATTTGTGTGTAGCAATTTTTAATTAATGCATAGCACTTTTGAATATTGTCCATCTTTATCGTTGCACCGCTAATTCCGTTGATTAGCGATGCGTTGAAATTTTTTTTACATTTTAAGTATCTACGTGCTTTGCACATAAAGCGCACGTTATTTTAGTAACAACAATACCGTTAGATTCGTACTTCAGCCGCACTCATTATTCGGATCCGACGACGTGATCCAGTTTTTAACAGTTTGTAACTGAACCGCCATATTTTACTTTCGTTGATTTTCGCAACACAAATAATAACGAATTGGAAATCTCGCTAAATCTTTCTGTTCTGGTGCGATTATCGGCGATTTGTTTAATTTTTTCCTACTCACTTCCAGTCTGGTATGGAGTTGAGATGTTTCCCTGCCCGAACGAAAAGCGGCCAACGGATTCGAATTGAGATGGAGCTCCATGACTTAGACAACTGAACTGAAGCGATCTGACTTCGAATCGTTTGCAAAAACACCATGGTTATGACAAACGGAGATATGCTTTGTGAGTATCGCAACTAAATGCGATACAAAGCTAAATCGCTATCGCAAGTTATCATTTTGGTGTCGCGTTTCGCGATGCGATATTTTACACGCTGGGCGCTTGCCTTGCATGTCCCAGGTTCAGGATTTGGCATTGCCAAAATAACTGCTGATCTAAAAATGGTCTGTGCTGCTGAAAAGTCTGACGAATAATACCCTGTGTAGAGGAAGTGCACATTAAATATGCTTCATATCGACTCTGTACGATGTCGCCCTTAAAAAAGTTGTGATAAATCCCGATTCTGCTCGTCACTTAGTTCTAAATTAGGACGTCTGTCTCCACTAGCCCTTAGCACAACATTAAACTCGACTCCCCTAAGCATACTGTTTCCAATTTATCTTAAAAACGGTGCAGGAGGTTCTGGTGACCGGTTATCTGACTGGTTACAATGTAAATAGCCCTTGTGTACCTCTAGTGAGACGATAATTAAAACTCTTTTGGTGACCGGAACCAGGCTCAATTTGGTCGGACTGACAAAAACCCTCCAGTGTTCATTTCCTAAGCTCACTTGTTCATTCAGAGTGCCATTTAACTATAGGGACTCAAGGCTTAACTAACTAACCCTTGCTCACTGGTATGTTTGAACTCCAGAGTTGTGTCGCACAAAGTTTGTCTCATTTAATAGTTAACTGTCGATATATGAAGGGTTGGAATCATTTACAGTAGAACCTTGATTATCCGGGGATCTCTGTATGGGCTGGGGAGCCCAGTCGGTTAGGCGCTCGCCTAGCATGCGAAAGGTCCCAGGTTCGGGTACGGGCATCGCCAAAATAACTGCCGACCTATAAACGGCCCGTGCAGCCAAAAATGTCCGACGAATAATACCCCATGTAGAGGGATTGCACGTTAAAATACGCTCCAAAGTCCCCACGCTGCGTACAATGTCGCCCTTAATGGTTGCGTTGGGTGCCAACTCAGGTGTCGGCTCGTCACTTGACTGTGGTTCTAAAATGACGCCCGTCGCCAATAGCCCTTGTGTAGTTCTAGTGCGGCGATAATAACAACTAAACTAATGATTCTTTCTTATCCGGAATTTTCGATTTTCCGGGGATAGCCCCGGCCCCAATTAGATGGGCGCTAATCGAGGTTCCACTGTATTTGTAAAATAGTTTTATTTTTCACAAAACAACTGCAATATTTTCAGCATTAATAGTGGGGAGGAATACTTTTGACTAGCGGTTCCCAACCTGGGGGCGATCGCCCCCAAGTGGGCGATTTGTTTTATCAAGGGGGCCAAAAATACTTGAGGGGAGATGAGTATTCAAAGGGGGGAAATTAAAATGACGTACCTACCTTTTTTACAGTAAAACCATTCTCCAACCATAACCAAACCAGCCAATTTTTACATTCAACTCTCTTAAATTTTCTAGAAACCAGTAAAAATATCTTGGTTAATTATTTCACTTTTGTTCTTTAAAAATATTTGTTTTGTGTTTTTTCTATTTTATTTAAAAGTGACCGGATAAATCTTCTTTGGTTGCTTTTATAAACGGTTAGTAAGTGTCATAAAACTGTTTTAAAGTTACACTTTAACTCAAATTATGATTAGACATAACATGAAAATTAAAAGGGGTGATGGATGTTGATCAACCTAAAATACGAGGCGATGGTCCAGAAAAGGTTGGGAACCACTGCTTTTGACCATAACAACCACACACACTTCAACAGTCACATAAGGAACTTTACTAAACATTAATATTTGAATTGAAATGAATTTTTTATTAAATGATGAAAGGGCTGGGGAGCTCAGTCGGTTAGGCATTCGCCTAGCATGCGAAAGGTCCAGGTTCGGGTCCGGGCATCGCCAAAATAACTGCCGACTATAAACGGCCCTGCAGCCAAAATTTCCGACGAATAATACCCGTGTAGAGGGAGTGCACGTTAAATATCCTTCAAAGTCCTAACGCTGCGTACGATGTCGCCTTAACGTTGCGTTGGTGCCTATTCGGGTGTCGGCTCGTCACTTGACTGTGATTCTAAATATGACCCCGTCGCCAATAAGCCCTCGTGTAGCTCTAGTGCGACGATAATTCAAACTAAACTAAACTAATTAAATGATGAAATGAATGATGAGTAATGTGGAGCACGAGGGTCGACATTATGAAAAGTGCCTATTAAAAAATTATTTAGTTTGTAGAAATTTAGGAAGAAACTAAGGGTTGCATGATTGACCTGGTAATTTTTTGTTTCTGCCATAAGACAAAAACAAACCCAGTTGTTTAGTTCCAAGCATCTTTCGGACCATCAAGTTTTTATCGGACTCTCATCTATTCATAGGTGTCATGAAACCTGTTTGTATGTTGGTACAAGAAAAGAGCTACTATGGGAAAAAAATATTTGATTTTCTCCGCTAGTTATTTTTTTTTAAAACTTAAAATCATTTCAATTGTTAGTAGGGTTGTTAAAAACCCGTTTTTTTTCCATGAAAAACCCAACCCACTTGGGTTTTTGGAGGGTTTTTTCGGGGTTTTATGGTTTTTTTCAGTATTTTGGATGTGTTTTTCAGGATTTTGTGATTTATTTAGGGAAGTTTTAATTATTTATCTAGACATTACAATTTTTTAAAACAAACAGAACATCTTGAGAGAGATAATCAGAAATAATGTAATTTAAATTAGAACAATTAAAAAATAATTGCATATAGTTGTTAGATAAATGTATATTTAAATTTATAAATGTATTGTCTAGAATCAAGTATTGTTTGTTTGTGTAAAATTATATAATCCGGAATATTGTAACGATAGAAATTTAAATTTGTAATTGATTTTAAATATTGAAGGTACAAAAATGTAAAAATATGTTAAGAATAATACTAAAATATTAATTAAAAATGATATGAAATGTATATTTTTTGGATGTATAAAAAGTTTTTACTTTTTTTAATTTTCAGTGAAGGCAATTTTAAGTTCAATTGCCCACTTGGGTTTTTTTCTGGTTTTTTTCAAGTGTTTTTTTTTTAAAAATTCCCAACCTGGTTTTTTTTTGGGTCGGGTAAAATCATAACAACCCTGATTGTTAGACTTATGTTATAGCTTATTTAAAAATAATAAATTTTTTAAGGTTTTAAACTGAATTTTAATTTATTTACATAATCATTATTTGTTCCATTTTTTTTATTTGTTAATATGTTTTACTCATACAATTCAAATCATTTCAGCATCACAGGAAGTGCATACATTGAATTGTTTAGTTGAAATTGAAAAGTAACAAATTGAGAGACATGTATTGTGTATTAAAACTCACTAAGGAAATTTCAATTTTCCAACAATCATCAGAATTTTTAAATGACACACATTTAAAAATTATGTTAAATTTAATAATCTTAAATACATTACATTTAATAATTAAATCTTAATACATTACATTTAATAATTAAATCTTAATACATTACATTTAATAATTAAATCTTAATACATTACATTTAATAATTAAATCTTAATACATTACATTTATAATTAAATCTTAATACATTACATTTAATAATTAAATCTTAATACATTACATTTAATAATCTTAAATATATAAAAGAATCAAAAAGCATTTACTACAAAAATAGAATAGAGTTTAAATTTTTTAAATTAACTTGTGAAAGTTTATATTGTGACATCACAAAGTATAGTCTGGCTCAGAGGTGCCGATCCCCCCAAACTTTATAGTAAAATGATATTTTAAGTACCATCGAATGGGGTAACTTTGTCCTAAGAAATAAAACCCAAGTACTGACTTTCTTCTTGAATATTTTTCTACTGATAGGTCAACGCAGAGTTGCCCCTAATTGAAAAGGGAAGCACATTTTTTAATGCTTTTATAATCCGGAATTGCAACTTATTTTTAATTTTCCTTTAATAGATTTTTTTACAGCAAAAGCTATCGGGAATCTAAATAATCAGTAAAAATTCCGCTCAAAATTTATGTAATTATATTATTTTTTAAATCAATAAAAATAGCCAGATACGTGATCCAAAAACAGCTTCCTTCTATGCAACACATTCGACATTAACAAAAAATCAGAATAATTCTATTATGTTTACTGATATAGTTTCACTTAAAAATGTTACTATTTATTAAGTTACTAAAATTAAAATTAAATATTAAACAAAATTCTTACCCTGAAACTAGGAATTGAACTTTCTTAACTATATTCAATCACCTACACATTTGACACCAGACGACAAGTATCTTCCTACTGTTTATAACTAAAGCAATGGCGGGAAAATGGCTTGGGCCCGAGTATGTATGCTAGGCCAGAAATATTATCCGAAGGTCATTCATTCATAGAACTGTTATATACACAATTCTGAATATTTATGATGTCTGCTTCAAATGCTATAACAGCGATTAAGAAATGTTTATGAGAAATAATTGTCAGCACATTGCCTTCTTCCGACGCCGGGCCTCTTAAAATAGAATTATCATTTTGCAGATTGGATTGTTAAAGATTTTAGTTGCGATTCCTGTTTTATTATGTGATTTTTAAAAATTAGAAAATTTTCGGATACGTTTTGTTAGAAATTTTTTTTCAGTTTTTGTTGTTGTTAATAATAAACATGAAGTTCTATTATAATTGATCACGACTTATTTAGTGCCAGTTACTGTTATTGTTCAAATCAACTTCACAAAACTAAAACTAAAGCAATGCTCATACCCATAGACATATAACTCTCTTTTAACATCAAAATCGACCAATCAGCATAAACGTAAGATTCCAGTTTATGACCATACTGTACCACACCACATGCCTCTTGAAATTCGAGTTCATCATACTACGTTTGAAAGCTGCACCACTTGAAATCAGAAATTTATGTGACTGAGTGAATGGTTAAATTGCAATTGCCAGACGATGGCTAGCCTCATCTAAGATATTGAAACCAAGGATAGTAAGGCTATTACTGACTAATTAATAGATTTTATTACATTTATTAAGACGACTAATTCAAGTTAGTGTGCGCATTTTGGTTTATTAATATAGCTGGAGCATCAAGTGATTGATTAATGTACCAAATTAAGGGTTTTATTCAATTAAATAACTTATAAGGTGAGTTTAATTATTAAAAAGTGCAATTCTGCAAAAAAATTCTATTAAAATCAACAATTTAGAATCACTTGTCAGGAAAAGGCCCCGTTCCTTCCTTGAGGTCTTGCGTCTAAAGACAGCTTAAACCTCAACATGTAATTTTATGTATTCTCAAAATAAATATCTAGAAATAGTAATAAAAATTATTACTATCTCGAGTGCTTCATGAAGGGAAGGGAGGGGGTGAACATTTTTAAAATCTAATGTCTTGAAAGCTGCCATCTAATTCTTGGAAATGGAGAGGGAAAACTGTTAAAAAATCCCACCACCCTACCGTATTCTAACTAAGATATGTAATTTTGTATCTTTAGTCATCTTTATACAAAAAAGCCACGCAATAATTTTCAAAATCCAGATGCACATTAAAAAAATTAAACAATGTTTTTCATTATTAATATTGATTAATATTTTTGGTGCACAAACATGTTTTACAGTGTAAACTTTGAAACTCAAAATTATCAGTTATATCAAATATAATTAAAATCTTTTAGTATCCTTTCTTTATTTTCCCAACCTCTGAAGGATAAAGACGTATAAATCCGTCAAATGACTGGTTTACCAGCAACACACATAATTTTTAAATTTTTATAAATTTAATTATTTATTAAATTCCAAAATTTAAAGCATGGAGGAGTCCTTTATAACCACCTATTACAGAAATATAATTTTAGCTCTTGGAGTATTTATAGTTATAGCACAGTGCATTTTAACTTCATTTAGTTTAAAATAGATCAAATAGATTCATTTAATAAAGGTGTATCTTTGAAGCTTCCCTGTTTCGAAAACAACAATCTAAACAAAGTAAACTTCTAAGCGGGAAAATTGCACTAATGTCATTGGGTGAAAAATAAATATGCGGGAGTCATCATTTCAACGAGTTGTATGTTATACAGACTGCGTGAGATTTATGACATGGGAGAAGGCCAGCTGCAAGAGTTTTGTTTAAGCTTTAAAGAAGTGATGGGTTGTTTATGGGTAATAAATGTCAAAAATATGCCATTATCCATGTTCTACTTTTCGTAATGTTCTAGGATTTGGTTATCATTTTTGATTCTTGACGGTTATGCCCCCCCCCCCTAGGTATCTGGGGGGGGGGGAGGCAGATGATTAGAAAGAACAAGAATTCATTAGAGTTTTATCTTAGACAAAATAAACCATTCACATAAAAAAATTCTAAATTTTTTTTCGACCCCCCCCTAAAATTTCAACGACGCAGTCTGCGTCGTTTACCCCCCGTCTGGCTGCCACAACTTGGTATCCCAAATATTGTGATTGTGGAACAGTCCACTTCGAAAAAAGGTAAGGAAGGTTTTGGGCAAGATTTACTATGTTTGGCGATTCATTGCTTTTATGGGCGCATATTAAGGTTTAGAAACAGATTATCAATTGAAGGGTAGATCGAACTTGCATCGGGTTCACTCTTATATAGATTAATGATCAAGTTAAGATAACAAAGAAATACACGTATAACCGCTACCAGCAATCAACAACAATCCTCTATCGCCGATAACCGATGCATAGTTCTAGTGTGATACATTATTTACAATCGAACTCAACCAACAATCCCCTTTTCTCGCCAAACGCCTTGAGCTGGCAACCCTGCCTCCTTCGGCTTAGAGCCTTAATTCAAAGTGGAAACTTCCACAATGAAAATATTTGGGTTGCTAAGTTGTGGCAGCCAGACTATAACAGTAATTTATAATTTTGTTTATCGCGCTCATCCCTAAGAGAGTTCGAAATAACTAATTTATATTATAAATTAACCAGCTTAGTGAGTCCGACGTTGCATGGGTGACGGGTGTACTCTTAATAACGGTGATTGATTTTTACATACACTCTTATTTTATACAAATTTGATTCTCTCTCTACTGGTCAGCACTCCATCAGGATATGAAAATGTCCTCCCATTCTGATATGAGGGGATGACCAAAATAACTAGGGGCTGTGCCCCTAGTTATTTAGTTAAAAAAAATAATTGGAAATTTGAAAAAAAAGGCATCAAGGTATAAGGGAGACACACATTCCAGAAAAGAATGGAATGATTGAATGAATATTTCATGCTGTTATGGCTGCGAACGTTTTAAAAGCCTATACTTTAACATGAGAGAGTCTTCGTACCTACTAATTTATTTTAATAAAACTAATTGAATTTGAGAAATCAAAAAATGCATCGAGGCATAAGGGAGATACACTTCAAAAAGTATAGATTTAAGATGATATTCATGCTGTTACACTGACATGTTAAAAGCTACTCTTTATATAAAGATTTTTTAAAATCAATAATTATGTTATTGCGTCTTATGTATAATTCAGAATTTTTGTAATTGTACTTTAAATTTGCTCGCTTGAAAGTTGTCAATAAAAATGCTAAATCCTATGCATACAACAATGCTCAATGTTTTTCCGATGGAGAAATTGACTCGCATTTCGCGGGTCTCCAAACTCCAGTGCCTCAGTCGTTAATCCGATGGCGAAAAAACTATTTTCTCTGCCACATTTCTCTGGCTGTATTGAATATTTTTACAAACGGTTATTTTTAAATAATAAATGTAGATAACTTACAGGTCTCTATCCTCCCACTTTTTGAAATTGCTTCGAATATTTTGTGTACAATTATTTATTGAAAATTTAAAAAAAATATTTGAACCCATTTTAAAAAGTGGGAAGATTTGGACCTGTAAGTCAGCTACATTTCTCACATATAAAAAATCCGCTTGTAAAAATATTCAATACAGCCGGAGAAATGTGGCAGAGAAAATATTTTTTTTCTCCATAGGATTAACACTGATGCACTTTGCTTTGGGGTCCAGCGCGCCCATTCCCCCTTAATTAGAAGATAGTTGCATTTGTTTATGTTTGTCTTTATGCTCAGATTTTTATTTGGGGAAATTTTTATTTAAAGATTTTTATGCTCAGTAATTTATCTTTTCAAACACATAACTTTAGAAAACAGCAGTAGAGTGGAATTATAGGACATTTATATAAGTTTTAATTGAGAAAAATTAAGTTGACACACAATGTTTTTTTTACTGAATAGATAGAACTATCCAAAAAGTTCGAAGAATATGGATGGAATTTTTTTTGCTAAAAATGAAAGCGAAACTTAACTCATAATATTACTTAACTTTACATTATTTTGAAAATTAAAAAAAACACGATTTTTATGCAAAAAAAAACGTTCTTGTGGTTTTCTTAATAAACATCTTTTAGTCGCCATAATTTCCAATTTCCTCTATCTATTGTGATATAGGGGAGAGCGAGGCTAAACCGTACAGCGGGGCTAAGCCGTACACCCATTTTTGTGGCCTAGATTTCAAGCTAGACGATCCCTTTAAGTGCTATAGTCTAGCGGCAGATCGCTCAAGTTTACAGTATAGATATCGTTTCGCTATACGTATGAGTATCTCAGTAAAAAAAACTGTTTTTACTCTTTTTCTTATAATTTTTGTCCAATCTATAATAATAAAAGAAAGAGTCTGTCTGTCTGTATGTCTGTGGATCGTAAAAGACCTACTTATACTGCTCTCAGAAATTCGAAATTTTTAAGATAGATTCCCTTTAATACCAACGTGTGCACCTGAGGCTTAGTTTTTTCATATTTGTCCTATTTTTAGAGAAATTCTAATTTTCTGAAAAAAATACACCACTTTCGCTCAAATACGATCATTTTTTTCTCTTTCGTGTTGCCATTCGACAGAAGAAATTAAAATGAACACAAAAGTTAATTGAAATTGCTTTTATTTTCTTGCCATTACTTTCAGAAACTAAATTAATGATTTGAAAAATAATTGAACGTGCCAATGAGCTAAATGTTTATTTATTTATTTTTTTTAAACCCAGAATGGAGGTTTTGACGTGAAATAACATTGTTATACAATTATGGTTAATTTTGAATTTATCACTAAAATTGCGATGACAATAAGTTTATATTGAGGAAGATTTTTGGGATATGATGGAGGATGTGCATTTTATAGTGATGTATTTTTATTTTGGAATTTTAAAGCAATATAAGTAACAGGATTTTATTCTTTATAATGAACGGGCCAAAGGCAAAGCTTATTATCCTATAGCAAATTAAATGACACATATACTTGGATCGATTTGATATTCTTTTAGTCCGTGCGAAGAACGGGTATTTATTTGCTAGTACTAAATAAAAGGTAAGTGAAGAATCTTTTCTTGTATGCTAGTAACTGTACGACCATAATAAACTACTTCTCTTAAGCTCTCTTTTGGTTGTAAGCGATGATCGGTTAAGTGATAGAATTTAAGGTTATTTTGATATATTGCCGCGAGGTACAGATTGGGGCTAAATCGTACCCAGTCCCAAATGGTTTGCTATGGCAACATACCTACATCGATTGTAACTTATGAGGAAAGTAGGCCTACCAAAAATGTTAGTTTTATATTTCTTCCTTTAACAATTTAAGTCCCCAAATAAAGCACAACTGTTAGGTTTTTTATGAAATTTTAGAACTTTTTTATTAAAGTTAACGATTTTTTTTTATTGTTATTTGTTCTAAAATTTTACAATTGTAGTACACAGTTTCTTAGTTACGACCTTATAAAAGGTTTTTGTACAGTAATCTATTGTGTTACAATCATTACTTACCTTACCTAAACAGATGATTTTTAAACTGTACACTCTTAAAACAAACGAGCGGTTTTAACTCAGTCTGAGTTAATTTCCACTCCTTTCCGGTGCCGAAAATGCACTTCTCCTATAGGAGTGAATTTCACTCTTTTTCGGAGTGGGTAAAAGAAATAAAAGAAAACAATCTGCGTCCTACACTCTTAAAACGAGCGGTTTTAACTCAGTCTGAGTTAATTTCCACTCCTTTCCGGTGCCGAAAATGCACTTCTCCTATAGGAGTGAATTTCACTCTTTTTCGGAGTGGGTCAAAGAAATAAAAGAAAACAATATGCGTCCATCACTCTTAAAACGAGCGGTTTTAACTCAGTCTGAGTTAATTTCCGCTCCTTTCCGGTGCCGAAAATGCACTTATCCTATAGGAGTGAATTTCACTCTTTTGTTTTAAGAGTGTACGGTATAGCCCCGACGCAAGGGGCTATTTCGTACAAGGTAACTTTTTTTATTACACATTTTTATATGTAAAAAGTGGAATAGTTCCAAAATGTTTATGTATGATCAGTAGCCTAACAATCAAATTATATATTGATTTTGTTTATGTAACCTTTACTTTGTAATTTGCTATGTATCGACGAATCTTCCTTATATGTACGGTATAGCCCCGCTCTCCCCTATTAATATAGTAAGAGCGGGGCTATACATCATTCCAAAGACATCATTCCAAACTGATTTATATCTCATAAATAAATATTTCTTCAAAAGTTTTATTTTAAATAAAGTTTATCGTGCGTATGACGAATCGACAACTGTGGAAATATTGAATAAAAATTTTAAGGTTATTTCAATGCAGATTAAATTTTTAGTTAGTGAATTTAAATATACTTCTCATTTAATTTTTTAAAAGAAATTTTTGCATATAGCTTTGCCTGATTTTTTGCCTCAATATGCCGTATACCACTTGTTTGTGAGACTTGTGGAAAGTGAATGACAGACGGATAGACTGGACCATAATAATACCTTCCACTTTTTACGTTACAAACGTAGTATGGAAGCTAAAACTGTTTTGATGTGTTTTGTTTTACAGATTTGTTGAGGGAGGGGCTGCATTTTAGCTTCCACACTGCGTTTATAACGTAAAAAGTGGAAGGTATTATAATCGTTCAGTCCGTCTGTCTGTCATCCACTTTCATAGCCCAAACTACAAATGCTACGGACAAGTGCGATACGTCAAAAAATTCAGCGCATTAAAATTAGAATACATTGAAAATTTCAGAAAAAAATTCGAATTCGAAGTACTTCAATTATTTAAAAAAACTGCAACATTTAATGCTCATTTAAAAAACACAGGCAGCCATTTTTATTAGAATTAAATCACCATTGCCATTAGCAACAATCGCTCGAGAAACTTTAATTCTTATAGACAATAAATTAAAATAAATTTATTTTTGCGACATCGATCCGTTTGAAATGACGTCAAATATATTTTACTACGAGATTCTCTTTATGTTGAAATGAAATGTTTTCATTCTATTTTAAAGCGAGGAATATGACATATTTATTCTTTGAAAGATAAATTAATTTTTGCAAACGATAAGTAATTTATTGAATTTTCGAACTAAAATAAATGGAACTATACCAAATTTTACATGAAAATGTTTGATATAGAATTAATGCTGTGTTTGTCGCCTTTTTACCTGTTAAACACAACTGTTGTGTGGAAGCGGGCTAAGTGACAGATTCTGTTACAATGTTTTGTTTTACAGATTTGTTGAGGGAGGGGCTACATTTTTTTATTTTGTCTAGCATACTTAGTAAAATCCGTGCGTGTCGCTTGCCTGCCCACACTCGGATAGTAGGGTGTCAAAACTTCTCCTCCCCCGATGATCCAGAAATAGCAAACGACTCCGGGGTTTGTAGAACACGTTCTTTCCTGAAAACTAAGAGATTGGGAAGTTACTATTAAAAAGGAACTCTGTTACAGTTACTTAATTGAAAAAAAGCTTCTCAGTTAAAGTTACTTTTGGAAATGTCAAGTTATAAGAAAAACTTGAAATTTTGCCGTCTTAACGTTTTTTCAAAGAAACCAAGACTGAAGAAATAGGGACAACCGGGAAAGAGTTAAGAACGAAATTTTAAATAATTAAATTCAAGCCGAACGCTGTAAACTGTGCCGAAAGTATTAGTGAAGAGCGGCGTGACAAGTAACGAAATTTTTCGATACCGCTAAAAGTAACTATTTATAAAACAGGGAGACATGGAGGGCTTAGGTTTTGCCTTAAATAGCCGGACCAGAGGACGTGATCAGAAATGGAATAAATCGTGCTTTAGAAGGGAGGTTAGAAAACATTATTTTTACAATAGAGTTGTCAATGAGTGGAATGCTTTACCAGCCTATACCTTTACCTTTATGTTGTGCATTCGAAGAGAGTAGAAGATTTTAAGAAGAAACTTGATAGTCATTGGAAACTGGTCATGTATTCGATTTATTTTGGACCAACCTTGCTGGGCCTCTGGCCTGTTGTTGGTTGACAATTTTTGTATACAGTTACTTTCTGAAAAAGTCTAACGACGTTACTCGGCGTTTACCAGTCGAAAGTCATATAAGGTTTTCGAGGAAATCGCGCGGGCGCAAAGGGTAGCTTGACAGTGGTTCTAAATTACGACGCCCGTCGCCAACAGCCTTCGTTTAGCAACAGTGCAACTTGAATTCATCCTAATAGGAAATCTTTTCCACTGTATTTTATTCATATGAGGTCCAGCACAAGTAACTTAAAATTTCGGGTGTTCGATTCGCAATTTTCGGCTTAAAAGTTAATAATTTCCTATAATTGAAATTCATGTTGACTGGACATGGAAAAGTCCCCTTTTTGTGTACAAGGTAAACTGTGGTAAAAGCATTTGGTCCTTAATTAGTTCTGTCTCCAGCCATTTGAAAGTCGAGTACTTTAATCGTTAAATCCATTCACAGCCAATTTCGGGACGTGGATAGCCTAGTGGTTGAGGCCTCGTCCTCGGAATCAAGGTCTCGCGATCGAGTCCCGATACCACTGAAGACCCACCGAGTATATGCGGAGTACGTGCTCGTTAAAATCTGTGGGTCCGAAAGTCCTGTGGGCGGTCATGGCGCAGTTTCCCACGGGTATAGGTCCCTGGAGACTATTTCCCTCCCCTTCAGGGACATGTCTAAATTGCGGAGGTGGCGATAGATGGCAGCATCTGTCAGCACGATGCCAAGACGGATTCCTGCCGTGTAGTCTCTAAACGAGCATCTCTCCTCAGGAACCGCACCCATTTGCCTTAATCCTTGCCCGCTCCGCGGGAAGAGCTTGGGTGCCCAAGTGGCATTAGCAACAACAACAACCAATTTCGTACATATTTCAGATTGTTTATAAGCACATTAAACAACATTACAAATATTTACTTTGTACTAAAAAAGGCAACTTTGTATACCCAGTCAACATGAATCTGCAATTAGAGGAAAGTTTTAAGCCGAAAATTTCCAAATGAACGAAACACACGAATTTTCTAGTTCCTTGGGGCAGACCTAAATATTAACCTAGGGCAAAATGCTCTTACCACAGTTCTTCTTGTACCCAAAGACAACTTCAACCACGGCCAACTTCAATAACAAGGCCAGAGAAGCTATCTCAAACATGAGCGTAGACGGAAATTTTCACGTCACTGTTCTCAGTGCCGAAGATCGAGAAACTAGTTCGGACGCATTCGGAGCCTTAAAATTGTGGTCAGCCGTGAACGAGTGGTTCCGAACAGGTTTCGAGACAGGTTGTCTCGATCCTGTTCGGAACAACGTCATTCGGAACTAAGACGTCAAAATTTCCGTCCCCGAGCTTGTTTGGGAAAGCTTCTTCAGCCTTAGTAGTTGAGTAGGCCGTGCTTCAACTCATTTCCAAAAAAAAGGTTTTTTCACTCCACCCTAGTGGACATGCGACTTGGTTGTTTCTAGATTTTTAGCAATCGTTTCAAGCCAGTAAGTCTCGCTTCAATCACCCTCCACGCTAACACGTATGTATATCACACTAGTAACTTTTAGCGGTAACAAAGTAACGAAACATTTCGTTACTTTTCCTTTACGCAGCTCTTCGTGGATATTTTCGACCCAGTTAGGCATTCGGCTTAAATTTAATTATTTAAAACTTAACTTTTAAAAACGTCGAATTTTCGTTCTTAACTTTTTACGAATGCTATCACTATTTCCAGTGCCGGATTTCGGCCTAGGCCTACAAGGCCCGGGCCTTGGGGCCCTTAAAAAGATAAAATCGCCTAAAAAAAAAATGAAAATCGCCAAACCCCGAAAAAACCTATCGCACGACGGCCTCAGAAATTGCCAAATTTGCTAAAAATCGCTAGACCTGGAGTGTCTTGTCTGCACCTGCAAACTCATTTGTCATCGAATGGTGGAAGTTAAAGAGTTGTCGTCACTGAAGCTATACAAATACTTGTCGGAAAAAGGCTTTTTATGGACATATATCCAAACGTAGGAATTGCGCTCCGAATGCTGTTGTGTACACCAGCGTCAAACTGCTCAGCAGAACGGTCGTTTTCAGCGCTAAAGAGAGTAAAGAATTACTTAAGATCTAACATAGGAGAGAACAGGCTCAACTCACCCTCAATAATATACATGTAGAGTCAGAAATAATGCAGTCAATTGACTATGATGACGTCATTCGTTCTTTTGCGCAGAAGAAAGTTCGCTGTGTGATTTTATAAATTTTATAGAACAACTATAGTAACATACTGTATTATTCTGATGTTTATTGAAGTCGATAAAAAATTATATGTTCTGTACTAGTGTATTTAATTTGCTAAATTTCCAAAATAGCTTCGAGATGGTGGGAGGCCCCAAATGTCAAGTGCCTAGGGAGGGGCCCTGGGTCTTTAAATCCGGCACTGACTTTTTCTTTAGACTTGATTCTCTTTGAAACACGCTAAGATGGCTAAATTTCAATTTTTCTTATAACTTGAAATTTCTGGAAGTAACTTTGATTAGTTACTTTTCATATTAAGTAACTGTAACGTGTTACTTTTCATAGTACAGGGTGGTAACAGAACCTGGAAATCAGGGAATTCTCAGGGAACTTTTTAATTCTGGAAATATCAGGGAAATCTCAGGGAATTTTTCAAATTTTGCTAAATATCAGGGAATTTTTTCCATTTTAGATTATTTAAACAGTAGGTTTAGGTTGTTTTTGCGATCACTATACTAGCGGACACTTCTTGATCGAAAGAAAATATTCTGGTTGGTCCGATTTTCCTGAACCAGAGCTACGAAAGTAAACTCTATTCTCTTCCTATCATGCAGAGGCAAAAAACTGTATTTTTATCAAACGCTAAATATGCTCCAAAGTCCCAACGCTGTGTACGATGTCGCCCTTAACGGTTGCGTTGGGTGCTGCTCGGGTGTCGGCTCGTCACTTGACTGTGGTTCTAAATTACGACGCCCGTCACCAATAGCCCTCGTGTAGCTCTAGTTTGACAATAATTCAAACTAAACTAAAAAGTAATTGTAGTATCAGGGAATTTTTTATGAAAGTATCAGGGAAATCATGGAAATGTCAGGGAACTTTTTTCTAACAATTTTGTTACCACCCGGTAGTAAGTAACTGTAACGTGTTACTTTTCATATTAAGTAACTGTAACATAGTTACTTTTTAAAAGTAACCTCCCAATCCCCAACTACACTCTTAAAACAAAAGAGTGAAATTCACTCCTATAGGAGAAGTGCATTTTCGGCACCGAAGGAGTGAAATTAACTCAGACTGAGTTAAACCGCTCGTTTTAAGAGTGTAGGACGCAGATTGTTTTTTTTATTTCTTTACCACTCCGAAAGAGTGAAATTCACTATAGGAGAAGTGCATTTTCGCACGGAAAGGAGTGGAAATTAACTCAGACTGAGTTAAAACCGCTCGTTTGTTTTAAGAGTGTAGAACACACTACAAGATATTACACCAATATTTGCTTTCTCATCTTCCCCCTTCGTCATTTCGTGTAATGATTGCGTAACCCCCCCCCCCCCCAAACCTTTCGTCATGGGGGGGGGGGGGGGGGTCCTCCACCTCCTGGTTGCCATGGAGATATGACGCAGCTCCATCTTCCTTTTTCCCTGGCATCAAATGTGTGCTTTGCTGTTGGCAGCGAACGTTCTATAAAAGTGTTCTTCCACGTGTAGGAGATGGTTTTAGAGCTGATTTGATGAGTACATTCCTTGATATTAATTCTTGTTAGTGTATATTATAATTGATATGTGTTGTTTGTAGTTTATTTTGTTGTAATTCAGTTATAGTACTAGAATTTGAAAATTCACGAATAGAACCAGTTCTCTACGAATCGAACAAATTTAAACTGGTGTTGTTTTGAAGCGCTGTTTTTTCACTACATACGTGCATTACCTTTCTTGGTTAATTCCTTTTGTCGTATATCATAATTAATGATTATTTAGTTGCGATTCGGAATGAGTCACTAAAGTTGAAAATCGTGTTCTTCCAAATCGAACAATTTTTACACTGTGAAGTGCGTTTGATGTTGTTTTGAAGCACAGATCTTTTGACTATATACGAACTTAAATATACGAAATTAATTCAATATAAGAAATTAATTGAGTATACGAAATTAATTATTATTAGCGTATATTTATGATTGATCTCCATCTTCCCTGGCATCAAATGTGTGCTTTGCTGTTGGCAGCGAACGTTCTATAAAAGTGTTCTTCCACGTGTAGGAGATGGTTTTAGAGCTGATTTTGATGAGTACATTTCTGGATTAATTCTTGTTGGTGTGTATTTATACTTGTGTTTATTTTGTTGTAATTCAAGTATTCGTGACGGGAAGTTGAAAAATTATTGTGTTCCCAAAAAGTAGTGAAGCGCGGTTTTTGTTAGTTAGAAACACGTTTTTATGGTGCTTCTAATTGTTTGTGAAAATTAGTATTATGCATTCTTACAGAGATAGATTTATAATATGTATTTAGCGATATTTTTGTAGCTATTCGGTATTCGTCACGAAGTGAGAAAATGTGCTCGTTCGAAGTGAAAATTTAGACTGAGGCGCGTTTTTTTTTTTTTTTTTGTTATGTTATGTATGCCAATAATGTATGCTGAAGTCGAAAAAATTTGCTGATGGATATATAATTTAAAATATTTAAATTAATTAGTGAAACTTTTTAATCTTCTTACAATTAAGGGGACGCGGTACCCAAAAAACTAAATCCAGTATTTTTATAGCTATTTTATAGCTCATACCATACCACTTTATAAGAGATGCGTTGTGTTAACATTTTGCAAAAATCATTAAAAATTCTTTAATTGTAGGAGGAGTAGCATTTTGAAAACGTTAAATTTTTTAATTTTTATTAAAAAAAATTACGTAAAAAAGTTTAATTTGAAAATTAAACTATTTACGTAAGTTTTTTTTAATTAAAAATTAAAAATTAACGTTTTTTTAAAATGCTACTCCTCCTACAATTTAAAGAATTTTTTAATGGATTTTTTTGCAAAATGTTAACACAACATCTCTTAATAAAAGTTGGTATGGATATTGAGCTAACAGTTGAACAAGAACAGTTATGTAGCTTTATGTATAAAAATTGCCTAAAAATAAGATTTTTTGTGAATTTTCAACTTCACCATTTTTTTTAAAAATAACTATTCACACTAGACCTTATCCCATACCAACTTTTGTTAATGGTATATACTTCAATACAGGAAAAAAATTCTGGAACTCTACATTAATCTACCTAAAAGCCTTAGGGTTTTAACCAAAAAAATTAATTTAAAAAAAATGACATAAAATTTCCAAAACCATTTTACCAAACCACTATATCATTTTCAATAAACCTCTACCATTATAAAGGATTCCTTCTTTTTTGCAATATCCTTAGCTCACAGCATTCGAGCGTGTTTAATTTTTTTCTGGGCAGCCCTGAATTTTGAGTACCGCATCCCCTTAACTCCTCTAATGAAGTTTCAAGTACCAAAATTTGGCAAAACTGTTTAGTTTGCGCACCTTCAAAATGTTGCATGAGCTCTTTAATCTTTATGGGATTCTTCGTTGTACATGGCATACAAATATACCTTTTAAAAATTTCATGTACGCAAGTCGCGCTATTTCGAGCTGGTAAATCTAATATAACAATTGCTTGGTGTTCTTTTTGTGTTAAAACTTTAAAAAAAAATATTTAAAGTTACCATGCATGATTCTATGTTATTTTGTTAATGATTTTATGTTGCTTATGTATGATTTACAAAGATATACTGTATATAACCAAATAACAAAATTTACATTTTGAATATTCTGCTAAAGGACTTTAATTGTGCGATTATTAGTTTGCACGAATTTATTTAAGATTTGGTATTTTTCTGTATTTAACTAAATTATACTCAGTGGAGCAACTGGTTACGTGTTCAACCTCACATGGAATCCCCAATGTTTAGTTCCCAAGCGTACTTGGTCCTCGTTTTATAGACCCACTTAAATTAATAGAAGGATGATGTTCTTGTATTTTTGTGTGGGGGACTCCTTAAACTTCATACATCTAGCATTTGTCATGATGCAAGAAAAGGTTAATAAATCGGAAACTGAAGTTTGTGGTATGAAAACTGATGTCTATTTTCGTGGTTACTTCTTGGGAGAATTTCCCTCATCTGTTGTAGTTGAACAGAGAGAAAATAGGAGCCTAAGAAAAAGAATTATAACAAGTAGGTTTGTAACAGAATCTGTCACAACCCGCTTCCACACAACAGTTGTATTTAACAGGTAAAAAGGCGCCAAACACAGCATTATTTCTGTATTAAACATTTACATGCTAAATGTGGCTCGTTTCATTTATTTTATTTCGACAATTCAATAATTATTACTTATCGTTTGCAAAAATTATTTTATATTGCAAAGAATAAATAGGTATGTAATATTCCCTCGCTTTTAAATAGAATGAAAATATTTCATATCAACATACAAAGAATCTCGTACTGAAATATATTTGACGTCATTTCAAACGGATCGATGTCTCAAAAAAAATTTTTATTTTAATTTATTGTCTAAAAGAATTAAGTTTCTCGAGCGATTGTTGCGAATGGCAATGGTGATTAAATTCTAATAAAATATTTTTTCATAGTTTTTGGCAGAATTTATTCCCTTCATATGTTGATAAACAGAAGGAAAATATTTCTTGAGAAATAAAAAAATATTAAACTGAAAAAAATGAATAAGTGGTGAACTAAGACTTCGTTTATGCAAAAATTGAATGTATGTGTCGATATTTTTTGGGGAAAAAATTGTCCTGAATTGTCCCTTCTTTTCAAAAGCCGCTGAGTTACGGCATTATGTCATGAATAATACCTTCGCAGGTTCTATCCTCGTTTTAGTAATATAAACGGATTATGCTTAACCCAAAAATATACTTCGTCTATAATTGATTGTTTGTGGGGCTAGTATACGCTAAATGAGAGTTCGTTTCAGAGTACTGCGTTCGGTGTTCAGAGCCGGATTTCTAAATAGGCTAAGTTACTAAGTAGGCTGTAGCCTAGAGCGGCGAATTTTCAGGGGCGGCAAATTTTACGACCCATTAAAGCGGCGTTCGACATTAAAAAAATATTTTAAAGATACGAATATTTTTAAGAAAGAAAACAAATAATTTACATTAATGCGTAAACCGTAAACGTATATATAGTACTAATATTTCGTAGCAAACATGGTCGCTGCGAGGGCAATCGCACCCCCTCCTCCCGGATTTCGAAGTTGAAAGAAAAATATTAGAACAGTTTTAAAAAATTCGCCTATTTCGCTTCCGATTTCGTGTGTAAAGGTACATAGATGATTCTAATATGTGTATCTATTTTAAACAGCATTTAACACCCTATTTTGCAGCTAATCAGCTACCTTTCCCCGAAGGGGGGGGGGGGGGGAGAATATTGTGACAGAGGCGCCAAATCAATCGTAGCCTATAGGCGGCAAATCTTTAAATCCGGCACTGACGGTGTTGCTAAAAGGTTGAGTTGGGTGCCACCTCAGATGCCGGCCTCTTCACCTCGCCTACACTCTTAAAACAAACGAGCGATTTTAACTCAGTCTGAGTTAATTTCCACTCCTTTCCGGTGCAGGAAATTCACTTCTCCTATAGGAGTGGATTTCACTCTTTTTCGGAGTGGGTAAAAGAAATAAAAGAAAACAATCTGCGTCCTACACTCTTAAAACGAGCGGTTTTAACTCAGTCTTGAGTTAATTTCCACTCCTTTCCGGTGCCGAAAATGCACTTCTCCTATAGGAGTGGATTTCACTCTTTTGTTTTAAGAGTGTAGGTTCAAACTGACGTCAAGGGCCCTCGAATGGCTTTAGTTAAATAAAGTTTGTTTAGTTTAGTTTGGATTATCGTCGCACTAGAGCTACACGAGGGCTATTGGCGACGGGCGTCGTATTTTAGAACCACAGTCAAGTGACGAGCCGACACCTGAGTAGGCACCCAACGCAACCGTTAAGGGCGACATCGTACGCAGCGTTAAGGACTTTGAAGGATATTTAACTTGCACTCCCTCCACACGGGGTATTATTCGTCGGACATTTTTGGCTGCACGGGCCGTTTATAGGTCGGCAGTTATTTTGGCGATGCCCGGACCCGAACCTGGGACCTTCCGCATGCTAGGCGAATGCCTAACCGACTGGGCTCCCCAGCCCCCTTAGTTAAATAAAGAGTTAGTCTAGTAGTCGCCATGGATACCTTGATCCTATAAACAGATCATGTTTGACTAATATTTCATTGTTTTTTCTTTAAATATGATCTGTCTGTTGAAAAACAGCATTTGCGTTAAAATTATCAAATAAACAAGTCTCTGTAGTTTATCCGGTATTTTTCTGGATACCAGATGACAGGTTTTTTTTTTCTTTAAAATCAACAGACCTTTGTTTTTTTTTACCATGTATTAAACCAAACCGATCAACTTATTCCGAAATTCCTCCGATTTCTCGGTTTGACCCTCTGATTCGATCTAACCGCGGGTCATTTCCGCACCAACTCAAGAAAACTCCTGCTCACGTCTCCATGGCAACCGCATCCGTCTCGGTTACCATAGCAACGATACAGGGATGCTGATCCCATGGCAACCCGACGTGCGTCCTCATTGATTGCGACGTCACGGCTTATTGTCTTGGAGTATCGGGATTTCATAAATCACTGGTGGCGCGGTGGGTTAGGGCGTTTTTGGAGATACCTTCACAGGTTCTCTGCTTGTTTGAGTGGTAAGGGGGCGTCTCCAAACCAAAGTGCGTTATTTATAGAGTTGGTTTTTTTCCCCGAATTAATCCTGTTATAAACTAACTTAACATATTTAATTTTTAGATTTATTATTGTATTAGACTTATACAGTCCCTGGACAAATTATTAGGCGCACTGCAAGATTTCATGTCAAATATTAATTACCGGGTGATATTGTACCGTTTTATTATTTTAAGTTGATTTGTTTTTTTTATATTATACAATCCATTACCGATTTATTGGACATCAATAAAACAGCATTCATTTAGAAAAGCATAAGTTTATTAAGTTTTAAAGAAAAGTGAAATGAATGTGAGTAAAAGTCAATATTGAGTTGAGCCACCTTTAGCCGCTATCAAAGCTTTCATTCTGCGCGGCATGCTATCCATGCAAGACTGTACTGTCTCCTGCATTTGAGGATCATGATTCCACACATAAATAATCTTATAATAAATAATTAATCTTAATCACAATTATCTTAAAATAAATACAAATATGTAGTCTACGACAGTTCTTTTAAATAAAAATGAATAATATTGTAGTTTAAATATACCATTATTGCATAAAAACTCTTAAGAAACATTAAATTACTAAAAAAAAATACAGTGCGTCTAATAATTTGTCCAGGGACTGTATTTGGTATTATTACATCTATTCTTATTTTTATATTTCTAAATCTAACTTAAGAGTGATGACGCAATGGAATGATTATGAATTGCTAAATGATTGCTTTACTATTTTTTAAGGGGGAATAAGACCCGAGTGACCGCGGGTCTCCAAACCTGAAAAAATTGACCTCTCCTGAAAAAATTGACGGCACAAATAGCTTTTCTCCTTAATTAAACATAACATTACTTTAAAAAAATACAGTGCGTCTAATAGTTTGTCCAGGGACTGTATGTTAAAATGTCAAATGCTAACAATTATCAAGATAAATTTATTGTTGGATTTGGGAAATTTTGAGTTGACAGCTCTGCAATAGTTGATGATAGGCAGTGTATGGTGATCAAATGGGTTCAGTGGTATAGTTTCAACTCTCCAAAAGTCAACATTGTCTTTCATTATTAATTTGTTCTAGATATGTAAATATGATCAATAATCTGTAATCTGATCAATAATCTGATCTGTAAATATGATCAATAAACACAACACAGCCAATTCGAACCCTCATATATTTTAGTCTTTTTTTTTTAAATACATATTCTGAAGAACAAGACCACCAGCATTATTAAAGTAGAAGTTGTAGTGCCTTGAGTGGTAGGTTTGGTTTAGTTAAGTTTTTTTTTAAACACTAACTTTGAGCATTACCAATAATATTCTGACAAGTAGAGGCCTCAATCCAACAGCAGTTCCAAACTGCAGCATTCATTTAAAATAGGATGTGTCATGACCAGGGTTCGAAATTCACGGTCGCTAGTCGCAAAATGCGACAAAAAAATTTCGTTTTGCAACTATAAAATTAATTTAGCTGAGTTATCACGACTAGTTTTAAGAATCGTTAATATACACTTTTTCCATTATTTTTTTTAAATTAGAATTTTAAAAAATCCTACCGGAAAAAAATAGTACGAAATAACAAATTCTATTTTTAAATTGTCACCCAAATTATTTGATCCAATAAATTTGCCAAATGAAGAAATTGCTCTTGTAGCTTATGGGGTTGATGATCTCTGTACCTTATTTAAAAAATTACCAGATTGTGTTCATAAAAAAATTGACGAACATAACTTGATGAATGAATATCAGCTATGGAAAGTTTGAACAAAAAGATTTTTTAAAAAAACAATCATACAATGTATTATGGGACAGACTTTTTTCTGAGACAAATGACAGTCCAGTTGGAAGAAACTGTGAATTTATTTTCTTAAAGTTTTGCCATTTAGCTCAGCAATTTGTGACAGAGGTTTAGTGTTCTTAATGTAATTAAAACCGACTGTTGAAATAGACTGAATGTCAGTAGCCTTAAGGATTTAATGACGATTATATATAAAATTAATGGTACATCTACTGATGATTGTAATTCAAGAAATGCAATCCAGCTTTGGTTTGAAGATGTCACAATTGGTAGACATCCAGAGCTTATAGATAACTAATGCACAAATAGTATATTTGTAATAAAAAATAGAATTTATGTAATAAATATTTTCCCATAAAAACAGGAGACAAACCATGGCCGTGGAGGAGCCCCAACCGAATTGCGAGGAGGGACATCAGAATGAGGGTGGAGGGGACGAGGAACTGACGTCGCTGGCCTGGCTGCAGGACACGAACCTGCTGAAGGACTTCAGGATGGGCGCGTACGAGGGGGAGGACAACACCCGCGACACAGACTGCGTGGATGAGGGGTCCGTGGAAGACGTCGTGGTTGCAACCGGTAATGCAGAACAGGATATGTGCGAGGTGAGTTATGGTATATATTAGAATACTGTAGATGATATTGTTGCAACCGGTAACATAGATAGTTTAGAGCTAGATATGACGAACAGAAAAGCTAGAGTATTAAATTGCTGTTTTAAAGTGTCTGAGACGCTGGTCCATAGAATACTATGCTTAGAATACTTTAGAAGGCGTTGTTGTTGCAACCGGTAACACAGAACAGTTTATGTGTGAGGTGAGTTATTGTACCCATAAAACTTGCTAGGTATAGGTGATGGAAAAGCTGGAGTATTATACAGTTGTTTTGGGGTGTGTAAGAGCCTGGTCCGTAGAATACTGTAGAAGATGTTGTTATTGCAACCGGTAACATCGATTGTTTAGAGCTAGATATGACGGACAAAAAGGCTAGAGTACTATACAGATGTTCTTAAGTGTCTAAGACGCTGGTCTGTATACTGCACATCTAATACTGTAGAAGACGTTGTTGTAGCAACCGGTAATGCAGAACAGGATCTGTGCAAAGTAAATTATTGTGTGCACGAAACTTGTAAATAATTGTGTGTGAAAGCAAGACTATAATCTATTTTTAATTAGAGTGCTATCTTCCTTTATACCTTGAGTGTTTTTCAGAATTTACGAGTTTTTATACACCCCCGTAATTATCTATATTGTTTTTCAAATGGTATCTATAAAATAAAATGTATGTATACCTTAAATGTTAAACCGATATTTGCTGTAAAATTACTACCAGGGCCAAAACACCTCTTTGGGAGCGCGTGTGTTCATCTGAGAAACACGGTTAATGTTATTCTTTTTTTACAGGAGTGTGAGCGGAACGTAGAACAATACAGCCAAGCACTGTCCGTACAAAGCCACTCGGTACAAGTGGCCCACAAAGTACCCGGCCATACAAAGCCACTCAAAACCTCCCTCCTAGATAGTTAGATTTCAAATTCACATGGGACAGAATCCATTGCAGTTAACTAGTTTAGTTCAACCCATAGGCTGTCGGAAAGGGGTGTAATACACGCTATTTTTACGAGGGTGTAACGAATAAAAATTTTACAGGGTGAAATACACCTTAATTTTACGGGTATATCCAATACATCCTAATTTTATGTGGGGACCCTATAACTTTCCATTCTGTTCCCTAACACGCCCGTAACTTTCCCATATTGTTTATAAAATGATATCTATAAATTCAATCATTATGTATATTCTAAGTATGAAAGTGGTATTTGTTATGAAAAGCGACACTTACTACTGGAGCGTAAAACACTTTGCTTGTGCTCATCTTAGAAGCACTAGTGCTGCCTAGTTAACGGTATTTCCTTTTCCAGGAATGCGAACAGAACGTGGAGCCCAACGCAGCCGAGCACTGCCCTTACGACCCAGCTGTACACAGCCACTCCAAGCCCCCCTTCTCGTTCTCCTGCCTCATCTTCATGGCCATAGAGGCCTCGCCTCGTAAAGCCCTCCCCGTAAAGGACATCTACGGCTGGATCCTGGACAAGTTCCCGTATTTCCAAGGGGCGCCGGCCGGCTGGAAGAACTCTGTGCGGCATAATTTGTCGCTATCCAAGTGTTTTAGGAAAGTGGAGAAGCAGAAGGGACTGGTGAGTCATCAACTCAGAACTCTCATCTGTGTCAATTTGGGTTGGGATTTACTGATATTTTTCATGTGCCAGTAATTTTTTTGCTGCAACCAGTTTACTGTTTAATTACCGGTAATTTTTGTTAAATTTTCATTCATTGCTTGAAACTAAATTCTTGCCAAACATAATCATCTTAAAACAGTGATACTCCGACAATCGTAAAATCTGAACTCTGGTGATCATAATGTGATTGCTTAGGTTTTAGTTCTCCAAGCTCTCATGAAACTCCCATGATTTTGTATGTGTGAGGTTGGGATTTACTGATATTTTTCATGTGCCAGTAATTTTTTGTTGCAACCAGTTTACTGTTGAATTACCGGTAATTTTTGTTACATTTTCATTCATTGCTTGAAACTAAATTCTTGCCAAACATAATCATCTTAAAACAGCGATACTCCGACAATCGTAAAATCTGAACTCTGGTGATCATAATGTGATTGCTTAGGTTTTAGTTCTCCAAGCTCTCATGAAACTCCCATGATTTTGTATGTGTGCAACTACGGCCATCTTAACCCTTTCAGTCCCAGTGATGCCATTTGGCATCATCATGTTTCTGATTCATAATTTAAAAAAGTAATAGGACTGACATCTATTGGTATTAATGAAAAATATTTTCTAATAGAAAAAAGCTTGAAGAATGGAGTGATGTGCTTTTTGATATCATAAATGGCTAAAGTCGATCAGAAAAAAATGTCTAAAGTGATGATGCCAAATTGTCATTGGGACTGAAAGGGTTAAAAATAATACAGTATCAATGCAGACTCCAGTTTGTGGATAAAAATTAAGCAAAAATAGCATTATTTCATTAAATATTTTTCTAAAAAAATAAATTCTCAAGTAATGTGCATTCGCTCCTACTATTTTAAGTTAGTAGCACAGGTTGCTCCCAAATTTTTTTTCATCCTATTTCCAGCACTGATTTAAGCATAGATCATTGTAAGAACCGTAAGTCTGACATCACAATGACTTCAATTAAATGGTCCGTCTGTCCCGTAGAACTGCGGCAAGGGCTCCTTGTGGTGCATCGATGCCGAGTTCCGCCCCAACCTTCTGCAGGCTCTTCAGAAAGCCCCCAGCATGGCCAACATAGAGTTTAGCCACTTCTCCACAACTTTACAGAATGGATCACCGGACAGGTAAACACAGTTTGTTGTGGAAATGTAACCTCCGCAGTCCATTGAGCTAGAAAGAAAACGGAGTGAAGTGTGTGATTCACTGAACAGGGCAGCAAATGAGCCGGTCTAATAACGAAACGCGGAGGAATACACGGCACTGCAACAGAAACGAACCGGGCAGAAAACCTAGAAACTTGCCTGTTTCGCTATTGGGTTGGTCTTCGCTGGTTCTTAGTTAGTGATCCACATGGTTATTTCTTAAAATAGTTGTAATTTAAAGTTAAAGAAAGTTAATTCTTTCGAACTAAAAATGTTAAAATACATTTAGGAAGCCCAAGTCAATATGATAGAGGGGTCTCATACAAGCATTGCATGCAAGTGTAGGGAAAATAGTCCTTTTCTGCCCTGTTCTCTCAAAAGGGTGCGAGTGGGTTTTCGGCTCGCTGACACCTCACTCCAGTTTCCCTTCTAGCTCAATGCCACAATCATCTTTGTTTGTTAAACTTTATTTTTTATGTAGCTTGTGTGGTGTGCTGACCGGTTTGTAGATGTTCGTCATTTTATGGCGATAGAAATAGAAATTCAAGCTGACTCGAAACTCCAACCCATACGATGAAAGATTTAGAAGTTTAATTTAATAAAATTTTAACTTAGTTTAGAATATCAATTAATACAAAAAAAGTTACAAAAATGTGCTTTTTAATACTACATCATCTTTCGTCTTCCCTAGTTTTTTTTTTAATACACATGACATGGTCACAGTTATTTTAGCTTCCCTTCTTCCAGACTTACAATGACAATCGCAGCTCCCTCTGGCGACTCCAGATGAGTTGGACAAAGTCTGATCTCCATACGGTTGTTGTTGAGAAGCGTTATTCAGAAGGTTTTAAGACATTTATTAGAACTAACCACAACACCAACTACACTGCTCAAAAGAATTAGAGGAATGCATGGTTTAAACTTTTTCAACCCCGATGATTCCATTTTTAATCATCAGCTTGCGATTTTTTTTCTTACTAAGTTGAACTCGTACTTATTTATCATTATGAGGAAGAACCATGTCTTTTGTGAAGAATTAAATGATGTTTGTTTTAATTATAAATGAAAATATGAAAAACATGGTCAAATTAAATTCTCTCCCAGAAAATTTTATGAAATAAATTGACCCTAAATACTTCACGCTTACATTCTTGGATGTTTAAAAATTGATTTTGACTTTTTTTTAACAAAAAAAGTTTTGAAAAAAATATTGTTATAATTTATTCAAAAGTTATGCTTCCGATTTTTTTTCCCCGTTAAATTTTAGTTAAAAAATTAAGATTTTTTCTCTGTCCATTTCATTCTGGATGCATAATGAATCTATTTTAAAACTTTTAGATTTTTATAATAAAAAATAAGAAGTTGGAACTGAAAGGGTAAACAAAGTGCTCCCCTAATTGTTTTGAGCAGTGTACATAATAAGAAACATAAAACAAGATTAAGGTTTAGGACATCTCCGATCCTTTGGGCCTGAGAGCGAGAGCAAAATTGATGTCTTCTTCAGTTCAAAATGTCAGTGGAAATGAATTTGTCCCACCTTTTTTATGCATGGATTGTTTAAAAGAATATTTTAGAATTTCTGCTATTGGGTGAGAAATTTGAGTGACAGATCTTCGGTTTTAGTTCAGGATTTAACAGGATTCGAAGCAAAGAGAAGTGTGTAAAAGTTTCACTCATTACAATGAAAGGAGTTGAAAGAAATTAAATTAGTGAAGATTCATTATACTTTTGAATGGCAACAGTAGAAAACAAGATCTTCAGTATACTGTTGGATAAAAGAGCAATGACTTTTAGAAATAATAAATGCTTGAGTAATTCAGTAGCATCCGGCATAAATATGTAATTAAAATTTAGGTAGGAAAAAAAGTAAAGTGCAGGGTTTCCACGGTCCTTGAAAAGTACTTGAAAAAAAACTTTGATTTTCAAGGTCTTAAAAGTGCTTGAAAAACATTATCAACCTTGAAAAGTCCTTAATTTTTAAGGCCAATGAATTTATCTTGAAGTGACTGTTTTTTCCGTGGATTGGAATAACGTGTTACTTGCAACAGTTACTTTTTTTCGGTAACATCAAGTAATGCTGTTAGATTTTTCAGAAAGTAACTGTAATTGTAACTCAGTTACTTTTATTGGTAACGAAGTAACGAAAATTTTCGTTACTTTTCCGTTACTCCACGGATCCGTTACTTCACGGATCTTTTCGGTAGCTAAATGCTAAATGGTTATTTTATAACACGTATTTAAGTTCATTTGAAAGTTAGGGAGCTCTTATTCGTTTTCTAAATTAATTGTTAAAAACTATCGTGGAATTTAGGTGCATTTTTGAATATACAGTCCTTGAAAATTGAGAAATATATCCTTGAAAAGTCCTTAAATAGTCCTTGATTTTTTTACCAAATAGTGTGGCAACCCTCAAAGTGTTACTGAATAAAAATAATTTTCAGCCATTTCTCAAAATTCCATTTTTTAATACTTAACTATGTCTGTAGAGTTATGAGAGATAACAAGAATTTCTGGTAAAGGCCTTACTGATGTATTGTTATTTTGTCTATTAAAACGAACATCCACTGTTATTTTTAGTGAAATCAAGCCCTGTCTGTTAGTTTCATCACAAGAAGCAATACAAATCCCTTCTCCTGGTAAGAGTTATGTTATTTCCACACTTTCTAACCTTTTAGTTTTCGCTTGTTATGTTGCCTGTGGTTTCGTGCATAGTATCCATAACACATCAGTATTATAACACATTTTTTGACTTGCATCATCATACGGGGCCGGATTTCTAAATAGGCTACGTTGGCTGTAGCCTTGAGCGGCAAATATTTTAGGGCGGCAAATTTTACAACCCATTAAAGCGGCATTCGGCATTAAAAAAAATTATTATAAAGATACGAATATTTTTAAGAAAGAAAACAAATAATTTACATTAATGCGTAAACTGTAAACATATATAGTACTAATATTTCGTTGCAAACATGGTCGCTGGGAGGGCAATTGCACCCCCTCTTCCCGGATTTAATAGAACAGTTTAAAAAATTCGCCTATTTCGCTTTCGATTTAGTGTGCAAAGGTACATAGATGATTCGAATATGTGTGGATTTATTTTAAACAGCACATACCACCCTATTTTGCAGCTAACCAGCTACCTTCCCCGAAGGGGGAGAATATTGTGACAAAGACGGCAAATCAATCATAGCCTACAAGCAGCAAATCAGTAAATCCTGCCCTGGCATCATAAATTTCAGTTTCACTAAATTCCTAGATTCCATTAAAGAAATCTATTGTTGTTTTTTTTCCATATCGCGGGCTCAAGCGATAAAGTCACACTCACTGGCATACAAAATATTTCCAACGGTCAACTTTAACTGTGTATACTACTGTGATAAATATTCCGGATGTCCCCAAAGATTCTGTTTGGAACCTGGGAAATGAAAAAGTACCAAAAAATTATTACATTAAAAAATAAATTTAATTTCAAAACAACTTTCTACCCCAACTGTGTATACTGTGAGTTTTGTCTCCAGAAAATTTTGTTCTGTGATACTTGCGTCCGCGAAATGGAAACATCAATTTATCAGGATTCTTTTTTTATTACTGTCAAGGAAAAAAATTTACATTGCATTCATCTAATTAAAAGATATTAGTATTGGTTTTAAGTACAGTAGGGATGCATCGCATACCAAATTTGGCCGAATACTGAATAACGAATATTCGGCCAAAGTCGAAGCCGAATATTCGGACTACCTAAACCAATTTTTTTTTTTTTGTCGGATCTAAGTAAGTTGTATTTATTATTCATTCAATTTCAATTAAATATAAACATACAAGTACACAATCACACAATAATTTTAATACAATATAGCTATTAAATTTTTAATTGAAGCAAAACAGAATAAAGTAGTACTTGTTTGTTATTAAAACAAGCCTTTTAGAAAGTGTGAATTGGTAAAATCACAACACGAAAACAAAAACAGAAGTAGGTGGATCCGGTGTAGAATGAAAATCAGAAAAAAATAATAAAACCATGGCTTACAATATTATTATACAATTAAAATTAATTTTTTTTAATCTTTTTGTGAAACAATTACAATTGTGATATATATAGTAATTATTGTTTTTTTAAAGCCCACTCATAGTAACTGTTATTTTAAAGAGACATGTTTATTTAATATAACTTTAGTAAAGCTTGATTTAACATTATAAGTAACTAAATTTGAGTCTATTATAAAAGAAAACAAGTGATGTTTGGGAATTTTTCGATGTTTTTTATAAGATGATAACTTGAAGAAATTTGGAAATTTTTAAATCTCACTATTCGGCTCTAAACCGAATATTCAGCTAAAGTGGCCGAATAGAAAAAGAATATTCGGTGCATCCCTAGTTTTAAGCATTAAAATTTTAAAACATACAAAACTATTCTGTTACCTATAAATGCATTGTGAAATGAATGTCCTTGCATTGTGTGTCAGTCTTTACCATGTAACATTACACATTGTTAGATGAATGTTTGATAATAAAAAAATATACAGCGTGACCCAGCTGCTAATGCTTGAAATATATTTGCTATGATAACATTAGTGAAAGTTTTTGTCTTTGAAATTACATCGAGAGTGAGATGTAGTGACTTATACCCCCTTAACTTTAATTAAATATTTAAGGTGTAAAGATTTCTTTGCAAGAAATGGTGTAGATGTGTAGTAGTAAAGTTGTTGTTACAGGAAATTGTGTAGATCTGTGTTAAGTAGGACCTTTTAAAAATTCAGTTTTTATTATTATTTCATTAGATGTTTTGTAGCAATTTATTGATCATATTAGGGAATAATGTTCGTTGAAATCATTCTGTTTTAGGTTTGTAATAGTCAAAATGTGTGCTAACCAGGGGTAGAAAATTAAAAAAATTTACTTGAAATTTGGATTTGCTTTTGATACATTAAAATCCAAATATTTAATGAAAATTATTGTTGAAATATTTAACTTCCATTTTAATGTCCCAACTATGATGATTGTGGATTTGTTATACTTTAATTCTAAAATGCTATAATTATCAACATGAACAGTGAAATATTCATCCAAAAAATTAGCCTACTATGACATTTAAAAATAATCCCGAATATTTTACTTGTCCGTGCAGGCAAGTTGGAAAAAAAAGACTTGCTTGATCCGAATTTTGACTTGCCTCAAGTAAGTTGGAAACCATTACTGAAACTGGTTTAGCAAGTTGAAAAAATTACACTTGCCCAATCCAAATTTTTGCTTAAGTCGGGCAATAGATTTTCTTAACCCTGGTGCGTAACCATTACTGAAATTCTAGGATATAGTTTTTCGAATGTAACCTCCTGACTAAAAATGCTTACTTGCTTGATCCAATTTTTTACTTGCCCTGGGAAAGTCCAACAATACAGTCCCTGGACAAATTATTAGACGCAGATTTCATGTAAAATATTAATTATCGGCTGATATTGTACCGTTTTATTATTTTAAATTGATTGTTTTTTATTTTTATATTATCCAATCAATTACCGATTTATTTGACATAAATAAAACAGCATTCATTTAGAAAAGCATAAGTTTATTAAGTTTTAAAGTAAAGTGAAATTAATGTGAGTAAAAGTCAATATTTAGTGGAGCCACCTTTAGCCGCTGTCAAAGCTTTAATTCTGCGCGGCATACCATCAATGCAAGACTTCTCCTGCATTTGAGGATGATGATTCCACACATAAATAATCTTATAATAAATAATTAATATAAATTAATCTTAATCATAATTATCTTAAAATAAATACAAATATGCAGTCTACAACAATTCTTTTAAATAAAAATCAATAATATTGTAGTTTAAATATACCATTATTGCATAAAAACTCTTAAGAAACAAAAAATTACTTTTTAAAAAATACAGCGCGTCTAATAATTTGCCCGGGGACTGTAGGTTTTTCTGACCCTGGTGCTAACCATTCATTAATTGTAACTAGTTCATATTTTTTCGAGCATTACCTGCTGGGTCCTGTGGTTGCATGTGTGATTCACGTCTGCTTTGTTGTTGTTTCTAGAGCTTTTCCCGTTTCTGTCCCGTCGTCTTACCAGCACGTTGAAAGGTACTTATTCTCTTAATCCTATAACTATACGGATGTTGTTCGAGATGCTGTAAAATAGCTACAAACTACATTAAACCATTTGCCTTCGTATTTTTGTGAAAAGATGTGCGAGGTTGTGAAAATTAAACTATTCAGTGTTTATGGCTTTCTGTAGAGTGAAACTAATATTCCATATATTTTTTTTTTAATTGAACAACTTGAAAATAAATTATATTGCTGTGCTGTAAAGTAACATGTTGGTTTAAAAGTTGAAAATGGCTATAAATCTAAATTTGTTTTCAAGTTTCAACTGGGAGGCTTACACTCCAAAATACTTTGTTTATACTGTTTTCTGTCGTCAAAATCTCTTTTCAAAAGCATTTGTTCCCTTCTGTTTGTTACATGAAAAAATCTTTTTAGGGTGAAATGTGTTACGATTTTATCTTAAAGTTCTCCGCTTTTAAATATTTCGGCAAAAAAATTTTTTACAGTAGTTATATTGTAGTGTTTTGCATGTATCTTTTATTATTAAGTAAAAAGTTTGTTTCTTTGCTTTTTTTAGTTTGCTTTTACTTGTATGTTGTTTTTTTGTGATTTGGAATAACCTAATAGTTGTTTTAGTTTGGGGAAATATGTGCTTGAATAACATTAGTTTGGTTCTGCTTGCAGCTAAATCCTAACTATAAATAATTACTTTTTTTTTTACAGTTTCGTTTAATTTTTACAATGGTTCTGTTACTTTCATACCATAAAAACTATACATTTTATTGTGTATGTTTGTTTTTAGACTAAGAAATTGTTTTTTATATAAGTTTATTAAAAGATGTTTTATTAAAGAATAAATTGTTTCTTAACTTTCTACGTTCTTAAACTATTCTTTTTGGAATGACATCTTAATTAAAATTAGTATTATTAGAGTCGTCTTTTTGTTTTATTTTTACATGGGTATATTTAAAAATCGCTTTGTCTAGTTATCTTTGGAGTCGGAACTAAATGCTATATATAAAGATTTACAATAAACCTTTGCTTTATTAATAAGAGTTTTAAAATTTTATTTATTATAAGTGTTTTAATAAGCATACAGCTGTTTCGGAACTTTAAAGTCCTGTCTTCTTCCTGAAGCAGACTCAGGGTTCGTACGCCTCCTGAAATTCCTGAAAAACTCCTGAATTTCATTTTTTTTTTCTAAGGGCCCTTATAACTCCTGAAATTAGTGTCTTAACTCCTGATATTTTTTTCCCTCTCCTGAAATAAATTGACAACACAATTGTTTTTCTCCGTTTACTTTATTCAGAATAAGTCTACTGCGCATGCACAGTAGAAAAATAGAGTTCGGACATCGTGATACTAGTTATTGTCCCATAATGCACCGCACAACTCTTTAGAAGATTTTTTTCTCTTCTGTTTCATCATTTGAAGTGCTTTGAAGTCACTAGACTAATACGATAATAAACAAAAGTATTCAATTTTATTCCTCGTTACCTCCTGAATTTCCATTGCTGCACTCCTGAAAAACTCCTGAATTTTACTATCATAGATAGAGTATGAACCCTGAGCAGTTCTAAGTGACAGTTTCTGACATTTCAGATCCAGAAGTGGATGCAGCAGCAACTATGCTTACCCTGAAGAATGGACCTGCCCACGCCATGCATAGTGAGTTCATATAGATTTCTTTCTGTGCAGGTTGTTATAACTCTTAAGGGGGAATGAGCGCGCTGGACCGCGGGTCTCCAAACTCAAGTGCCCCAGTCTTGTAGTTCATATTTGCTTTATACATGTGTTTTATGCAACAAAAGGTGAAAGGATCTTTAGTACATTGCTGTTTCCTTAGAAACATTAGATGAAACAATAACTTTAAATAGTTTACGGAATACATTAATTTTTGGCAGTCATTTGGCAATTTATTCAAATTGCAAAATGGCTGCCCGCGCTTTAGGTTACAGCCTATTTTGCTTGTTTAGAAATACAGCTCTGGTTCCCCCTCAAAAATCCCTTTAAAGCCCTTGAATTTGAAAATGGTTTAGGGGCTCCCCAAAAATCCTCTTGTGTCTTCTAAAACACCAGCTCCTAAAAACTCCCAAGAACAACTATAGTAAAGAAAGGAACAACCTTGAAACAAAACTCTTTCTCGTGAACGGACTATAGTCTAGACATTAACTTAAGGGGGAATGGGCGCGCTGGACCGCGGGTCTCCAAACTCAAGTGCCCCAGTCTTAAATCCGATGGCGAAAAAACTATTTTCTTTGCCACATTTCTCCGGCTGTATTGAATATTTTTACAAACGGTTTTGTTTAAATAACAAACGTAGATAACTTACAGGTCCCTATCTTCCCACTTTTTGAAATGGCTTCGAATATTTTGTGTAAAATTATTTATTGAAAATTTTTTTAAAAAATATTCGAACCCATTTCAAAAAGTGGTAAGGTCGGGACCTGTAAGTCAGCTACATTTATCACATAAAAATATCCGCTTGTAAAGATATTCAATACAGCCGGAGAAATGTGGCAGAGAAAATATTTTTTTCGCCATAGGATTAACACTGATGCACTTTGCAGGTTGTTATATCTTAAGCACAGAAACTGAGTAACCCAGAATCTGCATTCTGGTTCTGCATTATCGGAGGAGTCTCGGTACTTTTGTAGTTCCGGTTCAGGTCAAGTTGGATCAACCAGAACACATCTTCTATTGCTTCTAATCAAGGGTCCGTGATCATGTGATGGCAAGAAAAGCTTGAATGTTTAAAAAAAAAAAAAACGGTGTTGAAGCATTTTTTTTACTTGTACAAATGCAGGGGTTTCGAATTTTATTTAGTTTTAACAAATAAAAAAACACCTTTATCTATTCAGATTTTATGATTTTAGTTATTTCTATTTCTTGAATTTCTTGAAAAGTATTTGAAGAGTGCTTGATTTTTTTGTTCTTAATAAGTGTATGAACCATGTGAAACTTAATAAAAAAAAACCTATGCTAACCGTGTGCCATACAGGTAAAGATTTTGAACTTTAAAATGCTTTTTCCTTGTGGTCAGTAACTGTATGCGGTTATTTGATGTTTTATTTATGTTGTCCTGTATGGTTTTTTTAATTCGATACATATATCCTACATTTAAAAAAAAAAAATCCGATATATTCTAAACTTGTCATTTTGACCCCTGTCTCTTCGAACCCCATAATTAAAATTGTAAGGTTTTCAAAATCTCAATGTTGGCAAGTATGCATTGGGCTACATGCTAAAAGAAGTTCTAAAGTTCTGTTGCCTTCTTTACCTCCAACCAATCAGCAGGAAAGACAGCACTCTGCAAAGCTGAAATAAACTTATCTAAGATCACCTAATTCGCCGTCAGCTTCTTTATTGTATACAATTATTATTTAAAGGAAATTTTTATCACGTCATTCTTTAAAGTCTTCAAATGTTGTGAAGTGTTACGAAGCCCCTAACTTGTTATTTTTTTTTCTATAGACGGCAGTGACGAATCTGAAAACGAATCTTTGCAGATTAACTCAAAGTTCTCCAGAAAAAGATTGCGCCTGAAGTGAGTGGTTAATTAGTTTTTTAACTACTTACAATAATGTGATTTCTGTGACATAATGTGATTGTGTAACAGTCATAATAGTGTCGCCATCTGCTGTATATTTTTGGCATTTTAAAACTTCAAAAATATATAATTGAATAACTAGATAACATTTTTGTTTCAAATGTGTTTCATTTCGATGTTATGTTGATTCCCATACCTGGGGGAAAAGGGCTAACACGGCAAAGCAATACTTCTGTGGAAGTTGTGATTCCTAAACTAATGCATTAGCTCTATGGGACTGACAATCCTTCTTAACTAGTGTGAGTTGAGGAAGTTGAAGATACTTATTTCAACCCCAAATTCCATATCAGACGTTATATTACATCCGACTTTTGAGTTTTCCATTGAAGACATCCGACTTTTGAGTTTTCCATTGAAGATATAGTTGAGTTGAAGAATGTTCGCTCGCGTGATATGCCCTTCAGTTAATCACTCGCACATTCCTTTTCAGGCAACACCCATGGCCACACAAACGCACCCGCGTCCACACACCCTCTCGTCCAATCATCACCTCAAGCCCCTCAGAAGACCACACCTACTCTGCTTGCTCCGCCTCCGACCAGCAACAGCAGCTTCCCCTGGTGGCACCCACCCACGACGCAGAGGAAGGGGCCCATGCGCTGATGAACCTTGCCGAGATCGCGTCGAAGAGGTTGCTGCGTAAATCGATCCATCAACGCAGGAGCTGAGGGTCGATTGTTGAAGATGGAGGGTTTTTTGTAGATGGACTTTGGTGTGAATCAATCAATCCGAGGGTCAATAGTTGAGGAAGAGAGGGTTGATGATGCTTTTGTGAAAAACTTTATAACGGTGTGGGTTGTTGAAATTTTTCCACTCGAACACGGTTTTTAAGGTTACGCCCGAATCGAGAACGTGGCTAACGTTCGTTTGACGGGTCATTTTTAGTTTATATTTGCATAATGCAGTCGTATTCGGTTGCAACGACAACTTGTTTATTGCGCCATAAATGTTTAAAATAAGAATCAAATATAAACTACAGAGATTGCTTTGTAAACCAATCAAAGCAGATCCTAAGGTGATGCTATTGTGGAGAACTTTACAATAGCTTGGGTTGGTGAAAAATGTTCAATTTTGGAACATGCCACCTATAGGAAGGAATATTAAGGAAATTAAAATCTTACCAATTGTATCTGGGGTAAGGAGTACAGTGATTGGCACCCTCATTCATTATTGAAAATAATAAGATGTTAAAGCCCAAAATTTTGTTGCCAACATGACAAACGTTAATGGCGGGAATTTTAAAAACCTTTGTCACGCCTATTTTAGTATTTTGGGCCTTAACATCTTATTATTTTCAATAATGAATGAGGGGGCCAATCACTGTTCTTGTTACCCTATGTGCTTATTCTCAATTTTAATTTGTTATTTGGCAAGAACCGATAGATATTTTTTAAATGTTTAGTTCCTTGTCAGGTTCATCAGATCGACTTTAAAAATATCGGAACTTTTAATGAAAAAACTCAAACTTTTTTTTTTTCTAATTTGCTAAGTCCTCTGTCGTTCATATTTGCTTTATACATGTGTTTTATGCAACAAAAGGTGAAAGGATCTTTAGTACATTGCTGTTTCCTTAGAAACATTAGATGAAACAATAACTTTAAATAGTTTACGGAATACATTAATTTTTGGCAGTCATTTGGCAATTTATTCAAATTGCAAAATGGCTGCCCGCGCTTTAGGTTACAGCCTATTTTGCTTGTTTAGAAATACAGCTCTGGTTCCCCCTCAAAAATCCCTTTAAAGCCCTTGAATTTGAAAATGGTTTAGGGGCTCCCCAAAAATCCTCCTTGTGTCTTCTAAAACACCAGCTCCTAAAAACTCCCAAGATCAACTATAGTAAAGAAAGGAACAACCTTGAAACAAAACTCTTTCTCGTGAACAGACTATAGTCTAGACATTAACTTAAGGGGGAATGGGCGCGCTGGACCGCAGGTCTCCAAACTCAAGTGCCTCAGTGTTAATCCAATGGCGAAAAAACTATTTTCTCTGCCACATTTCTCCGGCTGTATTGAATATTTTTACAAAAGTTTTTTTTAATAATAAATGTAGATAACTTACAGGTCTCTATCTTCCCACTTTTTGAAATTGCTTTGAATATTTTGTGTAAAATTATTTATTTAAAATTTTAAAAAATATTCGAACCAATTTCAAAAAGTGGGAAGGTCGGGACCTGTAAGTCAGCTACATTTATCACATCAAAAAATCCGCTTGTAAAGATATTCAATACAGCCGGAGAAATGTGGCAGAGAAAATATTTTTTTCGCCATAGGATTAACACTGATGCACTTTGCTTTGGAGACCCCCGGTCCAGCCCGCCCATTCCCCCTTAAGCGAGAAGAGTGGGAACATTTCAATCAAACAACGTTTTTAAACATAGCAAACGCCAAATCCTACAAGCTAAACTGGTAGAGAAACGAACTGACCTTGAAACAAATGCTCTCTCTTGAACGGACTATAGCTTAGACATTAAATAGAAGAGTGGAAAAATTTCAGTCAAACAACATTTTTAAACACAGCGTCATCCCTCGTATTATCAATTTGAGACATTTCAAATTGTTATTTTTGTAAGAATCATTGCGCGGGACTTACAAAAGCCGTTTTTTGTTCAAATGATTTCTGTTACTGGATTATTATCGATACGGATGATTAAGAATTTTTTTTTATATTCCTGCGTTCTCATGGAGATTTATGGTTTACCTGCTATTGCAATCAAATGAGAGAATTGTGTGTAATAAGCTCAACTTGTTCTTTTTACACATTATAAGAGTTAGTTTAGAAGAGCGGAGTATCATTTAACTAAGTATGTTATTATTTTCTTTGTGTTTAGTTGTGTTGTATAAAGAAGAAAAACTCATTTAAGTTTAAAAAAGACAAGTAAGTCTTTTTTTAAAAAAAAACTTAATGATTGTTTTAGTTTTTGATCAATGAGTATAACATAGAGATATAAATATTAGTATAATATTATACTGAATTTAGTTACATATAATATTATACTGTATTTAGTTACATATAATATTATACTGTATTTCGATATATATTACACTGTATGTTTGAGGATTGTTGAGATATCATTTATTTTTATTGTGCAGTTATATTTCATGTTTTTTCATACATATTTTCATGCGATAGAAGCTCATATAATTCACAGAAAATGTTACCCAATTTATTTGCATATATTTAATGTCTTTATATTGTATTGCGCCTTAACCCTCTAAGGGATGCAAACCTATAAACCTATTCACTTAACTGTCAATTTTTTTCAACAAAACAAATATCTTTTTTTTTTAAATTTATAAATTTTACACTTTTACTAAATTTTATTTTAATTTAAAGTATTGAGGAATCATATACTACAGAAACATAATTTTGAAAAGATTAAATTTTTGATGCGAAATTAAATTTTATTTCCTTGAATCAGGGTTCGTACGCCTCCTGAAATTCCTGAAAAACTCCTGAATTTCATTTTTTTTTCTTCTACTAAGGGGCCCTTATAACTCCTGAAATTTGTGTCTCATCTCCTGATATTTTCTCCCACTCCTGAAAAAATTGATGACACAAATAGTTTTTCTCCTTTCTCTGCCGTTTTACTCCCGTAATTTATTCGGAATACGTCTACTGTGCATGCACAGCAGAAAAAATAGAGTTAAGATAACAGTTAATGTCCCAGAATGCACCGCACAACTTTTGATACGATTTTTTTCCTTCTGTTTCATCATTTCAAGTGCAGTGAAGTCACTAGACTAATACGATAATAAACAAACATATTTAATTTTATTCCTCGTTACCTCCTGAATTTCCATTGCTGCACTCCTGAAAAACTTCTTAGAAACTCCTGAATTTCACTATCATAGATAGAGTATGAACCCTGTTGAATTGGAAACAAGTTTATACAACAATATAATTTAGACAATCAGCGTGTAAAATAAGCGGTTATCGCATCGCGAAACGCGACACCAAAATGAAAACTTGCGATAGCGATTTAGCTTTGTATCGCATTTAGTTGCGATACTCACAAAGCATCTCCGTTTCTCATAACCATGGTGTTTTTGCAAACGATTGAAGTCAGATCGCTTCAGTTCAGTTGTCTAAGTCATGGAGCTTAATCTCAATTCGAATCCGTTGGCAGCTTTTCGTTCGGGCAGGGAAACATCTAAATTCCATACCAGACTGGAAGTGAGTAGCAAAAAGTGTAAACAAACCGCCGATAATCGCGGCAGAACAGAAAGATTTAGTGAGATTTCCAATTCGTTATTTGTGTTGCGAAAATCAACGAAAGTAAAATGTGGCGGTTCAGTTACGAACTGTTAAAAACTGGATCACAGAAACGGGGATATTTATAAAAAATTAACATCCCCCCCCAAAACAATTAAAGAGACTGGAAGAGTCTTTAAATTTTTTCAAAAGTGCTATGCATTAATTAAAAATTGCTACACACAAATACTTTGGTGTAGCAGAACTGCTATACACACAAAAAAAAGTATTTTACACGCTGTAGACAATATGGTTTTAACAACAATTTGCTTATCCCTCAAAGCGTTAATACATGCATTCATAAAACAAGAGTAGATATCATTCACATATTTTAGCACTCAAATTATTTGTGTACATTTAGTGTCTTGATATTAAGTTATAGCTTTAAGAAATCATTTTATATTTTACATTTGCTTAAGTGGTACTCCCCGTTAAATGGTCTGTTTAAACTAAAAAAACAAAATATTTGTACATAGTTTTCGTGCAGTGCCTAATGCCAGTGTAATATATCGTTGCTCTAACGTTACGAGATGAAATAATATATATTTACTTTTGTTTCTATTATGCGCGAAAGATTGTCCGAAGAATTAGCCAAGAATGTCTTCTTGCGAAAATTTAGAAAGCTTGATGGGAGAAAAAAGGAACCGGAATATCAAGTACATGTGTTTTTCATCGGTTTTCTTTGTTTTGTCTACTCAAATTTTTTTTTGTAAATGTATAAATGCCTTTTTCATTAGCAATAAGTTAAATGTGTCAAAAACATGGTGTTTAAAACTATTTTAGATTGGATGAGAATTTCGATTTATTTCTGATAGATTAATGTATAAAAAATACTACATTTTCATTAGCAAAACGGTAACTGTCTTAAAAAGTTGTGTTAAAATGTGTTTTTCATCGGTTTTCTTTGTTTCGTGTACCTTGAATTTTTTTTTGAAAATGTATAAATGCCTTTTCATTAGCAATAAGTTAAATGTGTCAAAAACATGGTATTTAAAACTAATTTAGATTTGATGAAAATTTCGTTTTATTTTCTGATAAATTTAATGTATAAAAATACTACATTTTCATTAGCGAAACGGTAACTGTCTTAAAAACTTGTGTTAAATTTGTGTTAATTGTGTAAAAAAGAAGTGATTTAAATTATTTTATATTTAGTAACAATTTCATTCTTTTTTTCAATAAGTTAAATGTCTCAAAAACATGGTATTTAAAACTAATTTAGATTTGATGAAAATTTCATTTTATTTCTGATAAATTTAATGTATAAAAATACTACATTTTCATTATCAAAACGGTAACTGTCTTAAAAAGTTGTGTTAAAAATGTAGTTGTGTTAAAATTGTGTTAATTGTGTTAAAAAAAGAAGTGATTTAAATTATTTTATATTTAGTAACAATTTCATTCTTTCTGATAAATCAATGTGTACAAATTACTTTTCTCGTGAATCTGTTTTAAATTGATTTGTTTTTCTAAAATTATCTAATATTTTAAATAATGAAGTGAAGCTTTTTAAATTCCAACTTTTGAATTCTAAAGATAGAAATTTTTTTTTATTATAAATATATTTTAGGTATATTAAAAATACATTAGTTCCATTACATTATAACTACAGTTTACTCTTGCCAAAACAACTGACTTTAGAAAAATATTTTTACTTTGAAAAGTTTAATTCATTTTTATATTTTAACTTTTTTTGTCATAAAAATACTTTTTGTCCTTGTGGTATTGAAATGTAATTGTTCATACTGTTTTATTTTAAAAAAAATTTAATGTAAACATTATTACTTATTATGGTTTCCAACATATATTTCATGATTCAAAACTAATATTGGACAATAATTTTAACTATTTTACGGATTTTCGTCAAAGTAAAATTAAATACTTGATTTTTCTACTTATATTAATAAATGCAGTTATGTATTTATGTGCCAAAACATCCTAAAGTATTGTATATCAACTGTTTATTTACACCTTGTTGAAGCCTTCCAAATTTGAATCTGTATTAATCACTGTTAAAACTGCTCTTACATTTTTTTATCGCAGTCTACAACCATTAGCCTAGGTTCATTTTTAATGATACTTTAAATGATGCTAAAATGATAATTTAGATGCATTCACTCGTTTTGTGTAAATTACCTTTATATTTTTTTCTATTTCTTCCCCTAAGTGTCTGAAGCATTGAGCTAGAAGGGAAACTGGAGTGAGGTGTCAGCGAGCCGAAGACCCACTCGCACCCTTTTGAGCGAACAGGGCAGAAAAGGACTATTTTCCCTACACTTGTATGAGACCCCTCTATCATATTGACTTGGGCTCCTAAATGTATTTTAACATTTTTAGTTCGAAAGAAATTAACTTTCTTTAACTTTAAATTCCAACTTTTTTAAGAAATAACCATGTGGATCACTAACTAAGTACCAGCGAAGACGAACCCAATAGCGAAATAGGCAAGTTTCTAGGTTTTCTGCCCGGTTCGTTTCTGCTGCAGTGCCGTGTCTTCCTCCGCGCTTCGTTATTGAACCGGCTCGTTTGCTGCCCGGTTCAGTGAATCACACACCTCACTTCACATTTCTTCTAGCTCAATAGTCTGAAGTTAATTTTAGAATATGCATTACAAATTTCAATTTGGTATAAGTATACAAGAAACTTTAATGGAAAATTAAACTGGATATGTATTTCCCTGATTTGTCTTCCGTACTAGTTTATGTTTTAGTTGTAATATATATTTATCTAATCTGTAAGCAATTACAATCACCTATATGTATTGCGCTTATACTGTCTCGTATATTTGTAATTGCTTAGTAATCTTTCTTAATATTGTATATTTTTTTTTGTATCTCCATTTTAGCTAAATTATTGTACTGCAAAAATTTTGCTTTTCTTCCATTTTTTTTTATTCTTGAGTTGTTGACTGAATTTTGCTCAAAATTGTTAAGACATCCAATGGTGATTCTCAATCTTTTTAAATTTAATTTCTTTAATATGTTTTTTTAATAAAGTTAGGCAAGTAGCTGTAGGAAAGTTTTCCAATCATACCAAATAATTTTGCCGCTTCAATTTTATATAAATTCCCATATGTTGCCATTTCTTGCATAAGTTTTGGAACTATTCCACTTTCGTAATTGCCAGCTACCATACATTTTGTTAAACAAGCAAATTCTCAAAAACTGAAATTAACCCTCTGAGGGATACAGACGTGTAAACCAGTCACGTGTATGTCAAGTTTTCTAGCAACACACGTTTTTTAATTTACAAATTTTAGAATTTTAATAAATTCAAAAATGTAAAGTTTGGAAGAGTCATTCATAATCATTTGCTACAGAAACATAATTTGAAAAAGTTAATGAATATAATTTTTGAGTTAAAAATTTAAAGTGAAAATAAGTTTAACTTCAGTCAATGGGAATATTTTTTATGCATTCTAGCATGCGAAAGGTCCCAGGTTCGGGTCCAGGCATTGCCAAAATAACTGCCAACCTATAAACGGCCCGTGCAGCCAAAAATGTCCGACGAATAATACCCCGTGTAGAGGGAGTGCACTTTAAATATGCTACAAAGTCCCAACGCTGCGTACGATGTCCCCCTTAACGGTTGCGTTGGGTGCCTACTCGGGTGTCGGCTCGTCACTTGACTGTGGTTCTAAAATACGACGCCCATCACCAATAGCCCTCGTGTAGCTCTAGTGCAACGATATTCAAACTAAACTAAATCTTATGATGTCACGCTCTCCATACTGCGATTTCAGTGGTTGTTTTGTTTTCTTTCCCTACTACTTGAAACAAGATTATTGGTTTTTTATAACGTTACACGCTCCGAACTGCGATTTCATTGGTTGTTTTGTTTTCTTTCCCTACTACGTGAAACAAGCCCATTGGCTTAATGTCCCTCGGAGGGTTAAAACTGGTTTAGCATTGTATTGATTAGTTTTTAAACTTCTGGCTGTCTTTTTCTTCCTCCTTTCAGAGATTTAACACAGTCGTATTTGACCTATTAGATTGAGAATCGCTCTATTATTGAATCTCATTCTTCCAATCTGGTTATAAAATTAGCTTTACTTATTTATTTTTCGTTAAGTTTTGAGATTTTCAGGAGTCTTCCATGATTTTAAAAAAAAAATTGTAAAAATTTCATTCATTTTCTTGTTATTTGAAGGTGTTTTTTTTCCTTTTTTAAGTTTGATTTTATGTATGTAAAAATTGTGTCTATTATTTACTTAAATCTTTATTTCAACTATAATTATTTTGTGCTGTATGATTTTATTTTTTGATGCCATTGAAATCTATGTATTTATCCAAATATGTTTAATTATATATTTAAGTGTAATTTTTTTTTTCTGTCGAATTAATGCCCCTAATTTTTTATTTACTTGGCATTGAAAAACAACTAAAATGCCCTACATATTGCCTAACATGTTGACTGGGGACTCTGTATTTTTCTTCTGTCGTGTTACTATGTTTTGTTTCTTACATTGTGATTATAACTCTGTTTCTGAAAAATCGAAAAATGGCAGCTTATGTTTTTTTAGGATGTTATTTGTCACCGCTTTATTCTAAATATTATTTATAATCATCACTATAATTTTTGTCTCTATTCTTTGATTGAAAAGCTTTGCAAATATTTATTTTAAAACTTTAAATTTAAAGCATTAAAAAATATTTGGCACTATTTCACAAGATTTGAATTACAGTTATTATAAATTTCTATTTGTATTCTTATGTATGATTTAATTCTTTTTAATGTGAGTATTTATCGTTATATATCTTTATATATTTAATTTCTACCTTCAGTACAACTTAAAGTATTTTATGTTTGATTATGTATTTTAGCAATATTTAATGCACTTTGTGTTTCTCTGTTGCTTTTATAATTTATAAATGCTCTTTATTTAACTCTTAAAAAAACCATTGAAATTTTGTTTCGAAATTTAAATTTTCATAACCATAATTTCTTACTCTTATTAATAATTGAATAAAATCATTTAATTATTTTGTTATGTCCGGGATTCTAAATTAGGTTCGAATTTTTAATATCGTATAAAATTAGCACAATTACAGATTATTTGTCTATAGTCTGAGTGGAATGAAAGATTAAACAATTTGAAGAACTTTTTAACTTCTTTAGCAGTCTATGTCTTAACAAAAAAGTACATAGAATTGAATTTTATAGATGGAATGTGTAAAACTGTTCGTAATGGAATCGTTTTCTGTCAAGCTTCCAATTTGTCCCAAATGCATTTTATTTCTTGTCATATTTAACGAATTTTTAAATATATATATATAAACCGATACATTTTAAATAATTCAGTTAAACTTGAAAGGAGCACCCCAATAGCTCCTATTAACTGAATTTCATTTTAACGATCAGGAAAAATATTAGTTAGGACTGTGAGTTCTTTAAATATTTCAAATTTAATACAAAATATTTTTTACAACTAAGCTACTACTAAGCTACAACTTGTGGTGTTTACCAAATGGAATATCAATTGAAAATAACGCACAAAAATGTCAATCAGGAGTCCAAAAGAAATTTATTTTTTTTAATTTATCAGAGATTTTTATTTAAAAAAAATACGGAATTTTTATTTAATACTAAACTTTATGCAAATGATTCAGCTATGATGTAATCTGTTCGTTGGCGACTTTTGGCGGGCTTGAAAATTCAATGATACCTATAGAGTTGTATGAAATATGAAGCAGAATGTTTACCGCACTTGGGCATTTTCTTTGCTTGGCAACATAACGCAAATCACCAAAAGCTGTTCTGAAATTTACTTTTAGCAATAAAATCACAGCCTAACATGTCAAAAAAAAATTCAGTTCATCTTAAAAGCAATTTCAAGTTAAACAGATTTAACTGCAATAACCCAAAATTTGAAAATATGCTACTAACTTGGCTGAAGAGGTATTGTCAGTCCCATAGAGCTAATGCATTAGTTTTAAAATCACAGCTTTTGCAAAAGTATTGATTTGCCATGTTATCCCATTTTCACCAGGTAAGGGAATCATCATAACATCCATTTAAAACAAAATTGAATAGAAAATAACATCCGGTTATATTTAATTATTAATTGATAAAAGTTTTAAAATAGCGTCGCCATCTGCTGTACATTTTCGGCATTTTTAAAACTTCAAAAATATATAATTAAATAACTAGATAACATTTTCTTTTCAAATTTGTTTCATTTCGATGTAATGTTGATTCCCATACCTGGGGGAAAAGGGCTAACATGGCAAAGCAATACTTCAGCGAAAGTTGTGATTCCAAAACTAATGCATTGGCTTATGGGAATGACAGTCCCTCTTAATATAAATGCGTTTTTGACCAATTGGAAGGCTAATTAAAAATGAATTAAATTAAGAATCATTGGTTAGATATTTCCCAAACTCAGGGTTCGTACGCCTCCTGAAATTCCTGAAAAACTCCTGAATTTCATTTTTATTTTTTAAGGGCCCTTATAACTCCTGAAATTTATGTAAAATCTCCTGATATTTCCCCCCCCCCCCCTCTCCTGAAAAAATTGACGACATGAATCATTTTTCTCCTTGCTCAGTCGGTTTTCTCTCTTACTTTATCAGGATGTCTACCGGTCGAAAAAGTCATGAAATTAAAACAAAGGTCACGAAAATTTAAAAAAAATCGCCAAAAAAGGGGGTTGGCTTTTACACCGAAGCCTCAAATTTTCCACAACATTTACACCCCTTGTTTCCTTCATTCTCGGTCTAAGTCACTAGACCAATACAATATTAAACACACATATTCAAATTTATTTTGCTATACCTCCTGAATTTCCATCGCTGCACTCCTGAAAAACTCCTTAGAAACCCCTGAATTTCACTATCATAGATAAAGTACGAACCCTGCAAACTGTGATCCCTTTTCCCAAATTAACTCTTATTGTGAATAGTTCTACCAGAAGAGAGACTGTGATACCTTATAAGTACTCTGTACTGAACACACAACTATGCAATGGACATTTTGTACAGTAGATGTGGTTTTAAAAAAATATATTTAACATGGTATCCTTAAGTTTAAAGATGTTTTGAAAGCAGTAACCTAAACCCTTTCCTTATGCAAAATTAACCTTGTTACCCTTAAAAGTTGAAGAGCTTAGTGGAAGAACGTGCTAAGTGACATTTTTGAAAAAATTGAGATTTTTGTGCCAATGGACATATTACTAACTTCTTTAACGATAACAAGTTTCCCTTTTTTCATAAACTTTAAATTTAGTATATTTTTTACGCTTTACAAGTACCGTTTTCAACAGATCTGAGTGCAAACGAAAATCTTGAAAGCCCATTTTCTCGTTTTGACCTTTTTGTCACTTAGCACGTTCTTCCACTAAGCTCTTCAGTTGTTGCCTACTCAGGTGTCGGCTCATCCCTTGATTGGTTCTAAATTATGACGCCCGTCGCCAATAGCTCTAGTGCGAGGATAATTCAACACAGCCGAACCAACATCGGACTGTTAAGAAATCTTACTGGTATTTTATTTTCTTACTTTAGACCATCAGTAATACAGTCCCTGGACAAATTATTAGACACACTGCACGATTTCATGTAAAATATTAATGACCGGGTGATATTGTACCGTTTTATTATTTTAAATTGATTTGTTCTTTATTTTTATACTATCCAATCAATTATCGATTTATTTGACATAAAAAAACAGCATTCATTTAGAAAAGCATAAGTTTATTAAGTTTTAAAGAAAAGTGAATATTTAGTTGAGCCACCTTTAGCCGCTATCAAAGCTTTGATTCTGCGCGGCATGCTATCAATGCAAGACTGTACTGTCTCCTGCATTTGAGGAGGAGGATTCCACACCTAAATAATCTTATAATAAATAATTAATATAAATTAATCATAATTATCTTAAAATAAATACAAATATGTAGTCTACAGCAATTCTTTTAAATACAAATCAATAATATTGTAGTTTAAATATACCATTATTGCATAAAAACTCTTAAGAAACATAAAATTACTAAAAAAAATACAGTTCGTCTAATAAATTGTCCAGGGAATGTAGCTTTGACATCATAAAATATTCAACTTGGGATACTTTAATCCTAATTTATACCTCAATGCTTTGGATCACTGCAATACCAATCTATTTTAAATGTAAATAATTTATATTGCTTTTGAAAATTTTATCACTAATGTATTCAACAACGAACAGAGTTAACTGGCAGGTATGTTTGCGATTTTCCAAATCGCCCACCCATTTTAATCATGATATACTATTTCTTATGTTGGTTATTATTTAATTCCGATATTCGAATTTTTTTTCATAATAATCTTGTAAAAACGATTTCCTCCTTTCCACTTTTTCCACATTGAATCGTTTGAAGGTTCTCTTGAATTAATTTAAATTGAAGGTATTTTGGTGCGAGTTTTTAAGATTTTCTCAAAGATAGTGTAAAAAAATAAACGTAATAGCACAAATATGTATGAGACAAACATTAAACGGAATAGTTCAGCGTGCATCAAATTTTCGTATTTTTCTGTTAGGCAAAGGAAAAAGAATTTCATGTTTTTCAATGTTAGTTTTTAGCAAATAAATATTAAATTTTTAACCATTGCACACTCTGCAATAGAACACTCATTTTATTGGACTATTTTAATCATAGATATCATAGTTAAAGTATTAGATTGGCTGATCACGTGACGTCCAATGCTAACGACGGGACGCGCATGGAGGCCTTTTAACAGGGCAAAATGGGCCAGTGTTGCTGCCACTTTAAGGAGAAAAATACTATGAAAAAATACCATCTAATTCTAAAATTACAAAAAAAAAAAATACTAGAAAAGGATTTCAAGTCACTAAAAAGATTCTAAAATGCAGCTAGTATTTTTACGATATTTTTTTTGTAATTTTAGAATTATTCTAAAATACTAATATCCTCCTTAAAAATATTGTAAAAATACTAGCTGGATTTTGGAATCTTTTTAGTGACTTGAAATCCTTTTCTAGTATTTGTAATTTTAGAATTGGATGGTATTTTTCTCCTTAAAGTGGCAGCAACACTGGCCATTTTGCCCTCTTATTTTGGCCTCCATGCGCGTCCCGTCGTTAGCATTGGAGGTCACGTGATCAGCCTATCTAATACTTTAACTATGATATCTATGATTTTAATGAATATGTTTGTATCCCAACTACTTTAACGAAATCAAACTACGCACAAATTGATTTAAATTGTAAAATTTTAAACTGATATTTAACAAAAAAAAAACTTTTTAAAGTATCAAATCATTAATTAATGTAATGTTTTAAAGAAAAACAATTACTATAGTAAAATAACTGTTTTGTCCCTAATATGTGACAACCATGCAGTATTGACAATGTAAAATAATTCATAGTTGCCAAATGATTAAACCATATTGGTATTAAATTTTGTAATATGTATCATGCATTATAAAGTTTGTTTAGTGGTTTAATGTCTCTGCATAACTATACAATAACGCTGACGGTCCAACATGTATGTAAAATAATTGATAATACTTACTTATACCTCGTTCACTCCAACATGGAGCATAGGGCCTCCGTCATGGTCCGCCACCTCACCCTGTTGGCAGCTACGGTCTTAATCTCTCCCCATGACTTGTTAAGTTATTTTACGTCCTTGTTGATTGTTCTACGCCACGTTGTTTTTGGCTTCCCTCTTTTTCTTTTGCCTTGAAATTGATAATATATTATGATTGATATTATAATTGCAGACGTCCTTGTTGATTGTTCTACGCCACGTTGTTTTTGGCTTCCCTCTTTTTCTTTTGCCTTGAAATTGATAATATATTGATTGTATATTATAATTGAAGTATTGTCTTAGTTTGAATAACATAATTTAATTTGAAAAAAAAGTACTTTACCATTTTGCGTGCGCAAGCGTTAAAGTCGCTAAAAAAAATTTACTACTGCCAGGAATATTTCTAATAATGTTTTTGGTCACCAAAAATTCTGTTTGGCGAGATTTGCACCAACAAAAATAAAAAGTACTAAACAAAATCACGACTAGGAATTAACTATTAGAACTTTTTTTGTGTTTTGCCTATAAATTAAAACATATTTCAAGGTTTTCATATTACAGGTTTCAAAACATTTAAAAATATCAAGTTCGACAACAACAAAAAAAAGAGATTTTACAAGTTGGACAGTCAAATTCTAATCGTTTATTCATTAAATTAGTTTTTACATTTTATGTACTTTAAATTTGATTTTTCTTTTATGCTGCACGCTTTCTTTCTAATTCTAGTTGCACACTAATGAAAAAAATGTATATATATGAATGTCATGGTTTTGAATCTGAGCCATTTTTAATTTTGTTTTTTTTGGCGCAACTCTGCCAATGCAGGCTCTTTACCGTTTTCCTATAATGCTCATACATTGAGCTAGAAGGGAAACTGGAGTGAGGTGTCAGCGAGCCGAAAACCTAATCGCACCCTTTTGAGCGAACAGGGCAGAAAATGACTATTTTCTCTACACTTGTATGCAATGCTTGTATAAGACCCCTCTATCCTATTGACTTGGGCTCCTAAATGTATTTTAACATTTTTAGTTCCGAAAGAAATGAACTCTCTTTCACTTTAAATTCCAACTTTTTTAAGAAATAACCATGTGGATCACTAAGAACCAGCAAAGACGAAACCAATAGCGAAATAGGCAAGTTCCTAGGTTTTCTGCCCGGTTCGTTTCTGCTGCAGTGCCGCGTATTCCTCCGCGTTTCGTTATTGAACCGGCTCGTTTGCTGCCCTGTTCAGTGAATCACACACCTCACTCCACGTTTCTTCTAGCTCAGTGTGCTCATGATGACATTTCTTGTGAACTACAACGAATAGGTGATGAAATAAGCAATAATTTTGTTGAACGCTATTTAAAAAAAAAGAGTCCATTGTATATTGAGAAAATTGGACATTGTTATGTATTTTAAATGGAATGGTAAAGAATAACAATTATAAAATCTCAATCATCCAGAAAGCTCAAAGTGTCTTCTGAATGGGGTTCAGAACTGTTTCGTGTCTCTTTTAGATTTTGGATAATCGAGATTTTTAAATACTTTCTTGTGTGTTGTGAAATGGCTAAATCAAACTGATTGTAAAAAGCAAATTCTTTTTTTTTTATTTTAAACTGAATATGAGCTACTTCTGAAAGTAAAATTATATTATCAACCTAAACACACAACAGATACTTTAAAACATACCAAGTTAATTTTTCCACATTCGTTATAAATTGGTGCGAATAATTAAAAGTTTGCTTTCAAAACATTTCGAAAATTCGAATGTAGGTTTAACGTTGTTCTAATATTAGATATTTCAGTGAAATGACCACATTTTTTGAAGAAAAAAAATCTGAACTGAATCATAACCTTGTCTTCCATGTTATGAACAAAATTCAAAAAACTGTGCCAAAATTCGAAAAAATTTCCTAACCTTTTACTAAAATTTATTTTGTTTGCCTCGAATCGAAAGAATGGAGAAAAAAACTAAATCACTGTTACTTCCTTAAAAGAGCTCGTTTTAACATAGATTCAAGTTTAACCAATACAAATACGAAAATTGTCGACCAACAACAGACAAGGTTGGTCCAAAATAAATCTAATACATTACCATTTTCCAATGACTGTCAAGTTTCTTCTTAAAATCTGCTACTTTCTTCGAATGCACAACATAATCTGGTAAAGCATTCCACTCATTGACAACTCTATTGTAAAAATAATGTTTTCTTACCTCCCTTCTAAAGCTCGATTTATTCAACTTCTGATCATGTCCTCTGGTCCGGCTATTTAAGGTAAAACCTAAGCCCTCCATGTGTCATGAGGTTTTCTTAGCTGCCGGTTCTCCATTGGCCATTAGGGAAATACCATCTAGATCATTAGGCCTGCTGACTGAAATATGTTACCTATAGTTAAACTCATAGTTTCCTTGCACAGAAGCCAAGACCACGGGCGGAGCTATAAAACGCGCGAAGCAATCAGATGAAGACAAAATAAAACTAGCTCTAATGCGACGATAATTCAAACTAAACCTAAACAAAATAAAACGGCTAAAATTTCCTCTTCATCTGATTGCTCCGCGCGTTTTCTAGCTCCGCCCGTGGTCGTGGCTTCTGTGCAAGGAAACTATGAGTTTTAACTATAACATTCATGACTAGCATCCACTTTTTTTTTTTGCCTTTTGGTTTCGAATTTATTGGTATGTTTTGGTCCCACATTGGTGTGCAGCAAAACCTTGATATTGTTTTTGAAAATTATTTTTAAAGTACTGAAAAGCATTGTTTTGCTTGTCAGCTTATAAACAAACCGTTTTAATTAACTTAGAGACAATTTCAAAAAGCACAAACGTGGCTTTTATCGATACCTAAGCATACCAACAAGTTCGGAAACAATTCCGATTAAAAAAATTGAGAATGCTAGTCATCGAATTATCCATTAGGAAGTTAGTTTTGTTTTCGGAAATTTCATGTCCCTTTAAACTCGCCTGACTCTCAAACAACCACGTTTAACCCAAAGAAGCGTGCCCGACAATTTTACGCCAAATCTGGTAACCCCGACAATTTGGCATTGTGGGAACCTCTTTGGCGAAATTAGCAATTGCATTGTTAATCCATTTAAATCTTAAATGCATATAATTTATTCTAAAGTTTTTTATACCAATCTTTTACTAATTGTGCGCTTAACGACTTTAGATAATTATTTACTTTTTTTTTAATCAATTCTTCTTCATTTTAACGTTCCACGTTTTTTATGAATCTGGTCTGCAATTTTTCAAGCCATTCCTGAAAGTACACTTTTTTTGTTGTTTTCAGTCGGCCATTTTGGAATTAGGTAGTATTTTTGGTCATTTTTCGGGTTCGTTGTCATTTTGACTTGGCGATATTTTTTAAAAAGTCGCCAAATCCGGACATGGTCCTTTAGGTTAACCCCAAACCACATTAAATGTAATGTTAAATCAATAAATATTCAAACGTCAGATCAATAAAGTACGTTCAACTTTCTTCTGTGTTGATGCGAGCTCTTTACCGACTCCGATCATTTCAATAAAGTGATCGTCTCCTCCTCTCTTTGTATTTTACTTGCCTTTGTACTTGTTGATATAATATGGATTGCACCTGGATATTTTTTCATGTACATATACCAATGAGAAATTAATAATAAAAAGTTTTTTGGTGTTATTTACGATTGTGTTCCTTCTGTTGTTGTTTTATTTATCGTCTACTCAGGTGTCGGCTCGTCACTTGATTGCGGTTCTAAAATACGACGCCCGTCGCCAATAGCCCTTGTGTAGCTCTTATGCGACGATAATTTAAACCAACCTAACTTATTTATCGTCTATAGTTTCCACCTTTAAAGTTTTTAAAATTTAAATTTGTAGTTAACAATTCTTTCGAATATACTCGTATTTTAAATTATTTTATCATTATTTTTTCGATGGTGGCTTTTTTTTTAAAAATATAATACTCAATAACTGATTGTTATTTTCTTAAATGCGTCGAGCGTACAATGTCGCTCCTAAAATTTGCGTTTGGTGCCTACTAAGGTGTCAGATCGTCACTTGACTGTTGTTCAAAATTACAACTTCCGTCGGTCGCCAAAAGTCCTTGTATAGCTCTAGTGCAACGATAACTCAACTTGAGTGCGTCAGCATTTCGTCGTCCTCTTTATGATGCTGCCATCTATGATTCAAAATAAGTACTAACAACCGACCCTTCACATACATTGGAGATACTGAAGAGGACTAACAGGTAAGTTTGTAACAGAAACTCTTTCACTTAGAATCCACAGAAAATCCCACTTGTCTAAAAAAAAGTGCCAAACTGCATTTAGCTCAATATTTAATTTTAAAATGTCAGATTTAAACTATTTTTTAAAAGCTTTTATGAATAAACTTTTACTTTATAATAAGAAAAAATGCGTGTTAAACTATAATTAGGCAATAGATTTCATTTCACTTGTATTTCTAATAAATATAGGTATATGCCATGTCCTATAAAAGTATGTTAATTTGTAAAATTAACTGTTTTTGTGTAATTTTCAGTGCTTTTGCTACAAATCCTTTGTATTTAAAAATTATATTATGGCTGTGTTTTGCAAGAATTCTGTTTCAATTTTAAATGTTGCATGATGATAAAACAAAGTGCATTAAATATTTGCATCACATGGCCATATTAAGCATTGCAGGCGGCTCCGAAAGCAGTGCCTACAATACGTTCATATCAGCCGTCATTTTTAAAAAATATTTTTTTTTTCAAACCTTTGAGGTTTTTTTGTGAAATATGACTAAATTAGTCTAAGAATATTAAATATAAACAGAAAATAACATTATAGTTAACAGTTTTCAAGAGAAAATACATTGAATCGTAGAGGAAAAAAGTTTCCGATCATCCCTTTTTGGGGAAAAAAGTATTCGATCAAGTCACTTTAATATTTTATGGGTCCTCCTTTTGCCTTGATTACTGCTTTTAAGCGCCGAGGCATGGATGCGACCAACTCGTGGCATAAATTGGATGGAAGTTCACCCCAGCTTTCCTTGATGGCTAGCCGTAGTTCTTCCATATTTGTTGGTCTTCTCTCATCAATGTTTCTTTTCAAAACATTCCACACATTTTCGATTAGATTGAGATCCGGACTATTTGCAGACCAATCAATAGTCTTTATTGGAGAATTTCGATTTAAGAAATTCTTGACCAGTTTACTTCGATGACATGATGCGTTATCATCTTGAAAAATGAAATAGGAGGAGTCGTCAAACCTTTCCTCGATGGTAGGAATCAAAAAATGTTCTAAAATGTCAATATACACTTCAGAATTCATTGTTCGCGACACTATACACATTTTACCGACACTTTCGGAAGTCATACAACTCCACACCATAAAATGAACGCTGATATTTAGTTTTAGTTTTGAGGCAATCTTTTTGAACCTTTCATCAGCTCTCCTCCACACAGATTCCAACATCATCTCCAGTTTCTAGGCAGATACGAGATTCGTAACTAAAAATAACCTTCTTACACTCTCAGAAATACAACTCTCAATTTCGAGGATTCTTCAATCGTCAAGGCAAATTTCCTCCTTTTTGACGATTCTTTCCTCGCGAGGTCACGTGACTTTTGACGAAACGGATGCTCTCAAAATATTCGACGAAAGTTTTACTCACGCATATCCCGCCACAAGTTCACGCCGGCCATTGCCGAACAAGTGTACCTGGTGTCTGTGATCCTATATCTAAGTATTAAAGGTTAGTATTTTAGAATTATTGAAATATATCATTATATAATGTGTATTTTTACATTTTGAACATGAATAAGACGATGATTACTCATCATTAGGTTAATATTTATCACTTCTTTGATAGGCCTAACGGTGAACGTGGATATGATTCCGTTAAAAATGATGATTCGTTGACAAATTATTAAAATTATCTTGTAATGCGAAACAGTTAGTCTTTTTTTTCAAAAGATTGCATGCGGTTATCTAATCTAAATTTATAAAGGATAGCAAATTCGTTGAAAGTTAATTGTTGGTGTTATATGCGACATATAAATCACACATTCATTGTTCAATTAATATAAAATGTTTTTTAATATTCACGTGTTTTAAAATGCAGTAATTATAGGTCATTTAAACTTCTGTTTATGACTATTATTTAATTTTTGCAAATTTTAGTGTTCAAAATGGGAAAACGAAACTTAACATTATATATTAATTTTTTTTATTTTTATAAAGGAAATTAAAAATAGTTCGGTTAATTCCTAGTTTCGGTATACGGTGACTTTTTTTGGTCGCCAAGATTTGGCGACATCGCGTGATGACGCCTGATTTTGCGAGACGGCATTCCAAAAGACGAAGTAAACAACGGTCGCCATAAAGATTGCTCGGGAGTATAGTGCTACATGGTTGCCAGATTGGAATTATTTATCGCCCTTTTTCTGTCGCCAAAAATCACAAAAAGTCGCCGTATACACCGAAACTAGGAATTAACCAATAGGGTTAATTCCTGTTAACCAATAGGGTTAATTCCTGTTAACCAATAGGGTTAATTCCTATTGCTTTTAAGAATTAAAAAAAGTAAACAAACATTCTATCAAATATTATATATTTCTCGAAGCGCAATATATTTTTATGTTTAGTTGGAAAAGTGGCTGGATACATTTTATTAATATAAGAAACAATATTACTAAATAAAAAAGGGAAATTAATTACATTATTTTTTATATTCTAATGGGGTTTTTTTTTGGGGGGGGGAGGACTAAAATTTAATGGATATGTATTGAAAATTTAGGAAAAGATTTTGGAACCTTTTAGTAAGTATTATACCCTGCTATCTGGGCATTAGTAACATAAACATTTATACCCAGAAGGAAACCATAAAATTCATTAATTTAATTAATTTTTATTTTCAATTAATGGTTATTTTACAATGAAAGTTTTCTAATTGTCTAAAATTGTTCTCATTTGAAATAATACCTGGGTAACATTTTAACCCAACAGTGTTATACCAGGTTAAATCTAAAAAAGCCCAATTAAACCCACCAGGGCTGGGCTTTTTTTTAAATAACCTTTTTTTAAAAAAAACCTGACCTCAGGAGGAATAAACACTGTAGAAGATTACTTGAATTGCTTTTTATTTGAATTATTTATTATTTTATCTATAGGATTTACTTAATTTTGTTTTTTTTGTCTTTTACAGATTTCTCAAAACGTCCACATTTTTGGTCCGAACAAATCTGCCGACATTTGATTAGCTAGTCCTAGTTGGCAAATAAGAGTGCCCGTGACTTTTTGAAAAACTTGAATCAACACAGTTGACACTCGTTTCAGCAGAGTTGACAAGTTATTTTTTTTTAAAGAAAACAACAAAAGTTTTCTTTGAACTTTTTGCATTTAACAACGCGCGTTTAAGTTTCTCATTTGAAACTATTTCATTTTCTTTGCATTTTTATATTTTCTTAATTTTAATTTGATTTTAATGTTGTACTATGTTAAGGTTGTATGACCAGAATAGGTCAACTGAATGCTATATATTTCCATTTTTATACTATTTGAATAGTTGTAACTATTTGAATTATACTATTGAATTGTTGTACTTTAATGAATGCCATTTTTTAAAGTTTTTTATTTTGTTACTGTTAACATTCCTTGTGGCATTTCCAATTGTTTTAAAATGTTTCATTTACTTGTATTATTTTGAAGTGTTTATTTTTGTTGTAGTATTATTTTGAAATTTTCTTTTCTTAATATTATGTTATATTTTTGTCTTACAATAGCATGGCATGCCAACGGTTGACCAATAGGATGTTTTAAATTCTTATTTTTAAAGTTTTTTTCTCAATATTGTCAATGAACTGGTTTTCTTGGTCGAGAGGTGGCCAACTCTCGGTTTTGGAACCAAGTATATATGTGCATTAATTGTTACAAATAACAAATATTGCAATAAATTTTTACTCTGATGTTAATTTAAGTAGTCAAAATATAAATAAATAATTATAATTAAGAAATATAATTAAAAATAATTTCAGAATATTCAAAAATAATTCATTAAGCACATTATGCGTTGCAATATTGATGTAGTAATAATTATTAGCATATTAATTTGGAACTATTAATGAAATAAATAAAAACTAATAATTTTAAATAATTAAAAAATTATTGAAAAAAAATCCATTGATTGAATTTTGACTAACTAAACAATTTCATAAGTTGAAAATATCCTCTCCACTTTATATATGTTGTTATTATTATTAGTGATGTTGAAATTATTTGAGTTTTTTTTTTTTTTGAGAAGTAAAACCAATTTACAAAAAAAAATAAAATGGAACACTAAAAAAGTTAAATAAATAAAGAATTTAAATTATATTTAAATATTTTTTTTAAAAAATTGAAAAACACCAAAAAAACCAATTGGTTTAAACCGTGCCAACCCTGCTATAAGCAAAAAAAAAAGTTAGATTAGTTAACATTGAAACCAGTGACTTTTATATTGTATTAAAATGTGCAATTGTAATAAAATTTCTTTAAAAGTCAGTATCTTTTTTTTCTCTGTCCCTCTTCTTTTTACAAAATCTTTTCTTTCTAGGAAACTCTAATTGCAGGAAATTATAACTGCTTATGTGATTTAACCGTCTCCTTCCATATCATGTCCCAACAGTAATGCTAAAATATACAACATTATTTCTACAAAATCATAAGTGCAGTTTAAATATGTACTATTTATATAACAATTGTGTTCAAAACCAAATTTATCAAGATATACAACTCCTGAACTTACACATAAGATTTTGTAGAAAGTAATACTCCATCAAAAATTCATGTTTCCTACCATTTTTGACCTTGAAAACTGTTGGTATCAATTCTATTTTTCTAGTCTTGATTAAATTTTCGATATTTTAATCTTAAGTTTCAAATCCAACTAAAGATTAAAAGTGATATTGAAAAAATAATCAAGACTAGAAAAATAAAATAGCCCCCTATAAAAATAATAGGTTCCCAATAATGTTTTTTCCCCAATTTTCCAATAATGTGCTCAAAATAACGAAATTAAATTAAAATTATGTTAATGTAACGAAATTAAGTATCAGGATTAACGAATCAAAATGACGAAATTTTTTTATTTTGACGAAATTAAAGTTTATTTTCTTACTTTTTGACGAATTTCATTTCGTCAATGGTGAAATATGACGAAATTTATACTCTCAGCAGTAAGGAATCAAAATGACGAAAATTTCGTTATTTCGACGAAATTAAAATAACGAAATATTTTTACTTTTTGACGAAATTTATTTCGTCTAATAAATGACGAAATAAATTTCGTTAATTTGACGAAATGTTTACTCGGAGCATTTTTCACGAAACCATTTCGTCAAAAAAGACGAAAATTTCGTGAAATTTGAGCAATCGTTTCTGAGAGTGTACAATCATCAGAAGACCAGCTTTTATGTTTCTTGCACCATTGTAGTCTGTAGACGACTTTTGTTATGGTTTTCAGCCATATATGGTTTCGTTTTGGCTTTGCAGAAGTGAAATCCTTTTGCGTTTAAATGGTTTCGCGCTGTACGTGCACATACGATATTTCTATCACTCGGTATTAAGTTGTTTCAACGCACAACTTCTCGTAGATTTGGCAAGATCAGTCGATTTTTTGTCTTACCTACTTGATGTTGCACGTGGGCCACCGCTTCGAGGAAGATTTTTGACATCATTAGTAGAGCGATATTTTTTCCAAAACTCGCAAACAGTACTTTGGGCACAGGCAGAAGTGTGAGCAACCTTTCTTTGAGATATTCCGCTTTTTAAGCGTTTAACAATTAAAAGTTTTAGCTCTTAAGACAATTCTTTCTTTCGATCCATACTTCTGCTTATTCGAAACTAGTTTTAACTGTGAAACAACGATCCAACCTTTTATACTGTTTACTTAGATCTTGTACGCACGCGCCGACCAAAAAAAATTGCATATATCACTTAAAATACGTTGCATTTGCTAGCGATCGAATATTTTTTTTCCCCACAAAAGGATGATCGGAAACTTTTTTTCCTTCACGATTCAATGCATTTTCTCGTGAAAAGTGTTAACTATAATTTTATATTCTGTTTATATTTAATATTCCTTGACAAATTTAGTCATATTTCACAAAAAAAACCTCTAAGGTTAGAAAAAATATTAAAATTGTAAAAAAAATGACGACTGATGTGAACGTATCGTAGGCACTGCTTTCGGTGATCGGATACTTTTTGTCAGGGGTTGTATAGCTAAAATCTTACTTCCTTGCTTACGCAACGGATCTGTTTGCTAACCTTATCAAGTTGCAATATCATATTTAATTGATTGTTAACGTAAATACCTACGTTTAGTCGTATTTTTCAATTTGAAAAAAGTTTTATAAATACAAAAATTGTGTCGACCAACAACAGGCCGGAGGCCCAGCAAGGTTGGTCCAAAATATAATATTTAATTCATAAGAAAAAAGAAGATCCCAAAATGTAACGTTTTTCGAATACTTTATCCTATTTCACGATTTTTTTTTCAATCTTCTATATATATACTAAAAAAGGCTAAGTCCTGACTCACTGACTGACTCACTCACTCACGTATCATGCCCGTCCCAAACTACTGGAGGTACAGCTACCAAATTTTAGGAAAATATTCTTTTTATATCGTAGGCGTCATTTAAGAAGCGATTTTTCGAAATTCGAACCCAAACGGGTGTAGGAGTGCAAAACGTGAGCCGATTTCTCCATATTACTAGCATTGTAAGATTAAAATTTATACTTTTTATTTCAATTTAAAAGAAATTTCAGCGCGTTCAGCGTGAACGAAAATTAAGTAAAAACACGTTAGAGCACGTGAGTTTAATTTGTTGGATTGTTATTTGTATATCATTTTGTTTTATTTATTGAATTTAAATCTTTTGATTTTTTTGTTACCGAATTTAATTTAATTGATGTTTACAAACGGTAAGAAATTAAGATATTTTTACAATGTCTCATAACAGTAAAAGCAATAACTATTCTAGATCTGATGAATACTTCTAAGAAATGTCAATTCTATCTACGTATAGCGTATGTACTTTATGTTTATTAAACTGGCAATTTAATACAGCTGTGATATAATGGCCGATTGAACTTCGGCATTGGCGGCTTTTGGCGAAGTTGAAAATTTAACGTAAGGTAGCTATTCGCATCCAGTTGTATGGGTTAGATAATTTAGAACCACAGTCAATTGACGAGCTGACACTTGAGTAAGCACACAATGCAACTTTTAATAGCGACATCGTACGCAGCGTCAGGACTAAGGATATTTAATGTGCACTCCCACCACACGGGATATTATTCGAGACACGGGACATTTTTGGCTGCATGGGCCGTTTATAGATCGGCAGTTATTTTGACGATGTCCGGAACCGAATCTGGAACCTATTGCATGCAAGGCGAACGCCTTTACCGACTGGGTTCCCCAGCTCTGTCGAGTGGTCGAATATGGAGTGGAATGTTTACCACATTTTGGGCATTTTCGGGAGTAAGTTCGGGAGTATTTTTTAAAATTAATGCTGATATCAGAATGGGAGAAAATTATAATATACTGATGAAGTGCTGACTAGTGGAGAGGGGATCAATTGGTGTAAAATAAAATTTACATTAAAAAAAAACAATCACCGTTTGTAAGGGTAAGGGTACACCTGTGCAACGCCGGGTTTATAGAGCTAGTTTTTTTCTATGAAGGAAAAAAATTGAGGGGTTGAGACTGCTTGAATTCTAAAAAAAATTGGAGACTCGTCAAAATCCACTGCCCTACAGGCCCCACAATGTTTAATCCGCCCAGCTAAAAATTTTCTTCAAAAAATCTGCAAAAAAAATCTGCAGAAATTTGCAGGTATTTGGGACTGAAGAAAAAATCTGCAGATTAAATTCTACAGAAAATCTGAAGATTTTTTCTGCAAAAAATCTACAGATTTTTTCTTCAGTCCCAAATACCTGCAAATTTCTGCAGATATTTTCTGCAGAAAATCTGAAGATTTTTTCTGCGAAAATCTGAAGATTTTTTCTTCAGTCCCAAATACCTGCAAATTTCTGCAGATATTTTCTGCAGAAAATCTGAAGATTTTTTCTGCAAAAATCTACAGATTTTTTTTCTTCAGTCCCAAATACCTGCAGAAAATTTGAAGATTTTTTTCTTTAAATTTTATGCAGAAATTTGTAGGTATTTTCTTCAGTTCCAAATACCTACAAATTTCTGCTTTTTTCTGTCGGAATTCTTTGAGTCTGAAAAGAAAAATCTTATTTCCCTGAAAAAAAAAATCTGTTCTAAAATAAATACTTCTTGCACCTAATGCAATTTGCGTTAAAAATATTTTTGTTAATTTCTTGAATATCTGCTTTTTAAAAAAAATAAAATGCAAATAGCTTCTTTCTTTTTCTTCGTAAAACTTGCCTGAAAAAAAAACTTTGCCGCCCTATCGTCAACACTAAAATAACCACAAAATCAGTACAAAGATTTTTTTAAAATTTTAATCCAGAAATTTATAAAAACAAATGTTTTAGGAATTTGTGTCCTAAATAGCAAAGTAAAATTACCAGGTATTTATATAAAAAAAAGAATAGTGGATACCCTAAAAAAAATTCTACAAAGTCCCAATTTACCCTGTTATATTGCATTTTAAATGACATAAAACATTTTTTAAAAATGTCAAGAAACTAATAGGTATAGCTTAGACAAAGGTAATTTTAAAAATATATATTATAAGATACAATTGTGAAGATTATTTAAAATTATTATTGTCAAAAAAATAGATTTCTTTTAAAAAATTCAATTTGTTTTAATTCATTTTTTAAGCAAATTGTAACATAAAAGGAGCTCCTATTGGAGGATACTATCATGTGACCTGTAACATAAAAATATTATGGATGGGAAAATATAAAAAAAAATTGGGGTAAAGAGATTTACCAAAAAATTAACAATAACATCTCTTTTCCTTTATTTATATTTTGATAATTTTTTTCTTTGATATTTAAATAGATAGTTTCCCTTTTAAAAAAATGATAATTTATCATGTCAATTAGTTACTACATCTTGTCAATTATGATACGTTCTTTTATTTGCTATTGGTATGCATAAAAAAATTAAATATTTTTAATTAGTTATTATTATGCCTATTACTACACCTGTTATTTATTATGCCTTTTCCATCTCTCCCGAATTCACTTAGGACTTTTAAAAGATACTTTAGGACACATATGTTTAACAATAACTTTGTTATTAAATTTTTGTAGAGTTATCCGTATCACTTTAAATATTTAAAACAATTTAAATTAATTTTTTCCCATGTTTGGAAAAATTCTTTAGTCTATTTTTCTTTCTTTTGGATTTATATTTTTCAACAGATTTTCATGTCTCAAGAAAAGTTGTATAGCAATATGGCATGAATATTCTAACATATGTTCTCTACAACTCTGATTTTTTTTTTGTACAATTTAGCTTGTCACTGGCCCTGGGAATTAAAAATTTAAATATGTACATTTTTGAACACTTAGAATAATAATTTTGAATTTGTGTGTTGAATTATGTGTGTAAGAGTATTTATAAGATTATTAAATTTTAAAACTATATATATATAGAAATAATTTAAAGTGATGAACACCCAAATTTTAAGTATTTACCGGTCAAAGGTAAATAAGTGTTTATAAATATCCTACTCACTGGGTATTTACCTGACCCTCGTCAATAGACCTAAAACATCACATTTTTCCATAACTGCTGAAATAAAAGATTTTGTTAAACTTTGAAGAAGATGCGACAGCGACTTACCAACGTTCAGGTATATATTTTGTAGATAAAATACGACATTACATTTTTTTTAGTTTAAACCTCATTTATTTATATAAGGGATTTCATACTATACAGTCGAACCTCGTTAACACGAACTCGAAGGGAGCACCAAAACATTTCGTGTTAACAGAATTTCATGTTAACCATCACAGACTATTTTTACATTGAACCAAAATTTAAAAAAATAACATCTAAAATTTTTTCTCATTTTGTAATGTCATACATGTATACAATTAGTAATTCTATTAATAAAGTTCATTTGGAGTAGTACATACTAGAAAATTTATATGCATATACTTTAAATGCGAACCACTTCTAATTTCATATATGTTTTTTAGCTATGATCTCTGTAGAGGAATACATCCGCTTTTCATGACGTAATGGATCATCCTACACTTTTTTTCCTCATTCATTGGATTAATATTGACGAATCATGGGAAATCTCATGATTTTTCTCAAAAGTTAACGACAATTTATTTTATGTTTCGCTGCCGATTTTTTTTTTGTTATGTTTTGTTTCATTTGTTCTTCAAAACTTTGAATTTGAGAAAGAAAAAAATTCTGATTTCATTGTTCGGGTTAAGCAGGATTTGGCCTAATGCGATTTCTGTTAAGAGATTTTTTAGCATTAACTCAAAGCCTTATAGGCGGGGAAAATGCTTTCAGTTTAACTTAAGCGGAATTTCGTGTTAAGCGAGTTCGCATAAACGGGGTTTGAATGTAGTAGGCTATATATAACTTTTTGAATAAAAATATATTCTTTATTTGTGCCAATAAAATGGCTCTAAAGTAATACAAGAGTAGATAGTAATAAAAAATATTGTCTATTACCCATTACTGCTCTGATTGTGCTCCGAGAGAGTTTGGGGAACTAATTGACTATTTTGAGGAAACTGCAACTTTAACACAAAATGTCGAATGAGGACAGTTTTGTGTACTGCACACCCATTCGCCATCTATGGTTAAAGTCACACAATATGATATCCATCCAACAACCTTCAATTATAAGGGAAAAAAACATTTTTAAATTAAACAATACAAAATACTCATAGTAAAACTAACTACAGGTAATGAGGAAATTTCTTATAAACCCAAAATGTTGGTAATATTTTAATAACTAAAATAATTCCACTGTCATTGTATAGGTTTCAATACTGGCTGAGGTTTATGTTAAGCAATTATAAATTCAAATACAATTGAAGTATGCTTTTACAGGAGACAAATATATTTCTCTCAGTTTACTTAATTATTTTTTTAAAAAAACTCAATGATAAGAAAGTAGAAACTGCTTCATTTACTGGCGTCACTGGCAACTGAGTTTGGCGCGCGTTAGCAAACCAATATCCGGTTTGGTAAAAATGCCATTCATACGCTTACTACGTAAACACTATTAAGTTCGTAGTTTTAAAAATAACATGAATATAACTTACCTTGTTAATGTAACCTTGTAAAAACGTTGACTAATTTAAAAGGCCTGCTAAATTTAATAATTTAAGAAGCCTGCACGTTGCGCGGCGGAGCCACTATAGCGGCGGCTGAAAATATCAAAAAATGTAAACAAATGCAAGAACAGAACATTACAGGTTACAGTGAAGATAAATGTAGAAATAATTTGCATGGTAACAATTTATATACTCGAAGATAATTCTTTTTTTATGTTATTGTTATATAACCTTTTAACATCTAGTAAAAACTAATGAATACTATTTATCTCTCTTTTTCATTTCTCGCTAAATAATTTTCATAGATTTATACCAAGTAAGCAAGACAACACATGAGTTAGTAAGACACTTTCTAAACTAAAAGTTCAGAGTTAAAAGTTCTACTTAGTTTTATTGTAAAAATATTTCTTAAAATCAGTTTCTGAACATTATTATTGTAAAACTAAGTAGTATATAGCGACAAGTCGTAGCAGGAAATTATTTTCTTCCATCTTATTAGCAATGCGCCACGTGCAACCCATGCACATGGCAAAGAATCAATTTATTTTATGTTAAAAAACTTTTCCGATTATAAAATATTTACAAATATAGAAAAACCTTAGTTCAAATTCAAATTTCAGTTTGGAATATAAATTTTTAAACTCATTAAAATCGTCAAAGGCCAAAAAAAGTTAACAGCAGTACAACAGTCAGTACAGCATTTATCTCGTTCGAGTGTTGTCAAGTTCGATATGGAAGCGTTTCTTCCCAGATCTTTTTATACCACCTGATTTTAAGAAAAAAAAACCAAAGAATAAAATTTGTTTTAATAAGCATTTACTTGTTAAAGGATTTGAGTAAATTTTTTTACAAGGTAAATAATAATTTCAATTCTCAAAATCAAATCAACAGAAAACTTTAATATATTAATTACAATGTTAATTTTTTTTAAAGTGAATGAATAAAATATTTTTCCTACTGCAGTGTTTTATTTAATTAAGTAGGAGTTTAATTTAATTAACAAGATTGCAGGAAATTGCCAAGTCATTTTTCAATGTTTTTAATAGTGACGCCATCCAAAATAAAGCTTATGAACTATGCTAATTGGTCATTTACACAAATTTAAAATTAGTAATTAGGATAAAAAATAATTAAATAAATTATTTTATTAATTTTCAAGAAGAAATAGTTATAATTTTTTTTAAAAATATTTTTTTAGTACACAACTTATTCCGGGAATCGAACCAGGTACTAAAGCACACGAGGCTGTTACTTTAACCATTACGCCATGGTTAAGTTACCTTTGAGTTGCACTTTAATTTATTAACGACAATTTTTTTTTTTAATGTTAAAATGATTAATTTATATAATTTAATTTTTTAATCATCAATCAACTTAAAAGAAAAATATAGTTTCAATTTTAAAACATGTAGATTAATTTGTATTTGTATTTTTTTTTTTTTGCAATTCACTAATGAAACTGCTTATCTTTAACTTTTTTAAGGTTTGTGTTTACTTTTTTGGAAGAAATTTCCACAAATTTTTCAATAAAAATTATTATAAATTAAGTCTTTGTAACGGAATTTGTATTCAAATAAGATTTATTATCGAAGGAAAACAAAAACAGATTTGTCCGATTCTATGAAAATCATAGATTCCGCTTTCTATATATTTACCTATTTTTATCCCTTTTTAAAATCAGAGCTCTTTTATGATAAAAATAAAATATTCGCAATTCGTTTGAACCTTAACAATAAATTAAAACCGAAAAATAAAATCTTTTCAAAAAATAAAATAAATCTGAAAAGTTATATTTTCTTCAAAAATCTGCAGATATTTGAAGTTTAGATTTTTAAAACTAAAATAAAAAAGTTTCAATAATTCCGATTTTTGTAAAATTAAAATAAAAAAAAGTCTATTATAATTTTTAAAAAAAAGTATTTTCTTCAAAAATCTGCAGATTTTTGAAGAATGTCAATAATTCCGATTTTTGTGAAAAAAAATTCTTTACCAGGCTAAAGCCAAACCATTTAATTATTTAAAAAAAAACTACTTTTTTTAACATTTTGAAAAATTTACAGATATCTGCAGAATGTAAGCAATGCTTTTAAGTTGAAAAAAGTCTAAGTCCAAAAATCTTCAAAATATCTGAAGAAATTTGCAGTTTTTCAAATCTGAAGTTTTATTCTGTAGATTATTTGAAGATTTTTGAAGAAAATCTGCAGATCTTCACTTTTCTGCAGATTTTTTGTAGAAAATTTTTAGCTGGGCGACCCTGCTCTTAATTATTTCCTATCTTTTGCAATAGAAGAAAGAAAGCTATCAGTGATTGTTTCAGTTTTTCCAGTTCGTACGATACTTAAAACTTTTGTGGAAAAAGTAAGCTGTTGGTTTGATATCCCCCCCCCCCCCCAGCATCGACAAATATGCATATCCAAAAACTGTGGACGTAATTAGGTCTATTACGTTCGGTTTTTGATTCAAAAACTTTAATAAAATTGTTCTGTATTTTCCCACGTAAACCCTGACTAAATTTGTGATTTTTATGCGATCTTAAAATCCGTCTACAGTTTTATAATAGTTTATTTATGCAACTAGTGTGAAAAGTAAGGCTTTTTTAAACGCGTTGAATAAATTATTTCACGAGCGAGTGAAATAAATTCACGAGTTTAAAAAAGGTTATTTTCAAAGTGCGTTGTCATACACTATTTTTTATAATAACGTGCAAAAAAAGTATTTATTAAATTGGCATTTATTGATTGGCTTATTAATTATTTTATTATCACGTTCAAATGATTTGAAGGTGATTATTTATATTAATGATTATTTTAAAATAACGTGCAAAAAGTTCTGAGATTGGCATTGGAAATAAGACGCCAAATAAAGAATCACGTTCAAATAAAGAATTTCCCACCAATCAGAAAACCGCCGAATAAAATATCACGCTCAAATAAAGAATTTTACACCAATCAGATGCTCTTATTTACTTTGTCGCACTAGTGCGTAAAAGCAACTTTGAAACACGATTTTGTTAAAAGCATCACTTTTGCCACGATTATTGATTTAAAAAAGTTAGTTTTTTGCACGATATTATAAAAAATCGGTTTATAGTTTTATAAACAATTTTAGGAAGATAAAATTACTCTTATGTTGTTCGGAGAAGCTGGGTTATATATTATTAGGAATTTCATAGTTAAAAATATCCCAAATATTTTTATGCACTTTTTGTTTAAAGGGGAATCGGAGCGATAGCCGATCTCCAAACCGAAATATTCTCTGTGTTGATCGAATGAGAAAAAAATAATTTCCTAAGGCAAATTCCTTCTGATGTAAATCATGTTTTTTACATACGCCTTCTTAAAAAAAAAGTTCGACTCTGCGTTCTTTGACGAAAATAGTTTTTTTTCTGGATAAGTTTGGGGCGGTTCACCACACACGCAACCTCAATATACCATCAACAACTAGGTGGCGCTGATTTACCGCCACGTTCCTACCACTATTCAGGATTACAACGTTTATAGTAGTATATAAGCCGAGGCAATTCATCTCCACCTTGAGAATCCTTTTGGTAGACTGTGGGTTACTGAGGCAGCTACAAGTTCCTGAAACGTCGTATTCTGTTGTGTCGAGGTAGTGTACTTCTTGCCTCAAAACCACAATGTTGAGGTTTTGAGTCCCGGCTAGACAGCAGATTTGCTGGACGAGATAGTCTTCGGGACACATGTCATATACGATTATGCAATGTGATATGCAATCTTTTGCATGTCACAGATCCCGTAAGTACCCATTTGGCTTGGGGGTTCTAGGTAAATAGCATAGAGCTAGGAGAATAGAGAGGTCCTTGTATATGCGCAGTAGTGCACAAATGAAGTAGGCTAGAGTGGTGCATCTTGGGATACCTCGGTGCCAGTATGTTATGCGCAGTAGCTCGAAAAACCTGACAGCCCTGCTTCAATTTCTCTCAACTGGTGGACCTTTCTACACCTCCTTCCTACCTCTATGGTAAATAGCAATCTGATCGTCAAAATTGGTAGTGAAGAACCCCTAAATAGATGGTGTCGCAAAAATATAACCCCAGTTTCAGAAATTTGCCAAGTCTGTAAAAGAGAAACAATCACATTAAAAAAAAAGTTCCTTAAACAAAGAAACACTTTCATAAATGAGAAGTTCTTCTGGTAGTATACTGACATGGAGATATCAAGTTAGTCAAGTTCCGTCGTTGAGACAAGAACCTTGTTTCTGTTAAATAGAACGGGACTCCTAAAATTAAAAAGAAATATGCTTAAAATCATGCTGTAAAGTAGAAGTACTGCCGTCAAAACACGAGGTAGTAAGTCAGTAAAACGGCAGTTTTCTGCATAAATCGGAGTGTTTCAGATGATGTAACGCTCTTCTTGTCATTTTTCTTAGCACTGCGATTTTATTGGTTGCTTCGGTTTTACTCTCAAAATGAACGGTACATGTAATGAGGTTGGTACATGTATTTTCCGGTTTGTGTGCTTGATCAGAGACCGACTTATACACGATCGTCAAGTACGATAGACGCAAACAGAATTTTTACCGACTCAGAAAGAGAAAGTACACCCGGGACGAAGGCGGGAATCGAACCCTCACTCGGTACAGTACGCAGACCCGATATAAGTGAAACAAAAGAACCATTTTTTTTCTATGCAATCTTTCTCTAACAAATGTTTTGAACCACCAACAGCACGGCAAGAAGTTGGCTTTTAAAAAATTTAGTGAAATATTCTTAGAAAACTCATTTTCGAATACCAATACAAAAGTAATTACAGGAAACACATGAAAATAATCTGTTGGATCTGTTGCGTGACAAGCCGTGAAACAACCCTATTGCACTAGTTTGGTTTGCTTGAACAAACGTCTCCCTATTTGGGCTTTCAATGTTGAGCCTTGAATGAAAGAACTGCAAACAGATACTAAAAAATCTGAACAACGTTCGTCCATTGTCTATTTTTGTACCCCCGTTTCACCAAATTACTTTTACAGAGAAAAGAGAAACAATAGAAATGTAGAAAAAATATTTGCCAGTTTGAAAGTGGCAACCGTTTTCCCAAAAGGGAAAGTAAAGAAGGGGAGTTTATTGTTCGGAGTTACGGCTTCTTTTTTCGGCGTGTTTTGCTGCGAATTGAAAGAAGTTTTTCTCATTTTCGCGACAAGTATTCCATAAAATAAGGTATGCAAGTGTTTCCTTTGAACTAAAAATTTATTCGGACTTCTAAAATAAGGTATCGGTTGACTTGTGTACAAGTATAGAGGGCGTACGAATTTCCACCGGACTACTTACTCGAGTACCTTATGAAGTTTATGCTAAAAATTACTCACGAAATATATAACATTATAATGCACATTTGATTGCAATAATTGTTAACAAATTGAGAAATTTAGCTGTCACATCTCGTTGTTTTGAGCTGACTTTAGCGGCATTAAATTTGCTTGCGCTCCGATTGAATCTAGGCCTAACCGTTTGTGGACAGGTATTGTATTTCTTGCTATTTGGTGTTTAGCTTGAAAATTTGCTTTTGAGATTAATTTAAAGACAAAGTTGGGTTTTTATGGAAAGCGAAATGAATGAGAAGTGTTTGATATGCTGATAATGAGCTAAATTACCAGGGGTTGTTTGTAGAACGTGCTAAAACACGTTTTTGTCGCGAATTCGATTATTACTTTTATAAATTAGCTTAAAAATGAATTTTAAAACTTGTGTCGATGTCGGGGCTTTATTTGGATGACAGTTTGACTCCTACGCTTTTGTGTTCGATCCATGCGAAGTACGACGCATACGATCGAACGCCGTTTAGAGATGTTTATTTTATGGTGCATTTTATTGAATGCATTATCTGCTTGCATTTTGAATATAAAGATTAAAAAAAGCAAAGTTTTCATTGATGTCTGTTTTTATAGTTATCTTTATATTGATGAACTGTGCTATTAAATCAAGTTCCACTGAATTACCTGAAGTAACATCTTATTGTGGGTTTAACTTATACAAGCAAAAAAATGAGGGGAAAAAGTAAATACCATGTCTTGTTATTGCTACAGTATATATAATTACCGTTAGGTAAATAGTATAACTAGATTAGATTATGATATAAGATTATAATTGTTTCAATTGCTACAGTTAATAGAGCTGTACAGTTTCCTTATTGACAGTGGGGTGATTAGTTCAACACTAGAAATATAAATGAAAATATAATAGTGTACAGGGTTGCCACGGTCCTTGAAAAGTGCTTGAAAAAAACATTGATTTTCAAGGTCTTGAAAGTGCTTGAGAAACCACCTTGAAAAGTCCTTAATTTTTTTGGGCTAACAAATTTATCTTGAAGTGCTGCAAATGTTTATTTTGGCTTCATTGAAAACAATTTTCAGAGTGAATCAGATTTTATTTTTTGATTTATTGTTTGTATAGTCCAAGAAAGCAGAGCAAGTGATTTTAGGTTGATTTTTTAATAACTAAATGGTTATTTTATAACACTTATTTAAGTTCATTTGAAAGCTAGAGAGCTCTTAGTCGTTTTCTAAATGAATTTGTAAAAACTATCGTGAAATTAAGGTGTTGCATGTTAGAATATACAGTCCTTGAAAATGACGAAATATATCCTTGAAAAGTCCTTAAATAGTCCTTGATATTTTTTACCAAAAAGTGTGGCAACCCTTTCAACGTAAGTTCAACTTTAGAAATATAAATGAAGATGTAATGAAATAAGTTCAACACTAGAAATATATAACAGATTTTTAGTGGATCTACAACAATGAAAACATATTAAAAATATAAACCAAAGATTTCGCCAAACAGTCATCTCGAAAATACAAATATGCAGCGATTCTAAATTTTTCAAACTGTCCTAAAATTGCACACCTGTAACAATTTTATAAATTGAGAAACTTCATAAAATTTAAAAATTGTGGTGGTTATCAAATTTAGAATCCAAAAAATAACATACCGTAATATCCATAAGAAAGTCCAGCTATCGGAAATTGCGACTTCTTAAATTTCGGAACTCCAGTTATCCTAAAATTGCAAACTCGGTAAATTCTATAAGCGTGCAAAAAATGCTCCTAGGTGATATGCGTTTGCTCCTCTTTTTTTAAAGTTAGTAGCAGAAATTACTCCTGAATTTTTGTGTCCAATTTCAAACACTGATTGTGTGTCGTTTTGTAGGATTAGTGCGAGTTGTATGTTTTACCCTTAAAAACCGACCTAATGGTATTGTACAGTTGTGCAAGGAAGTGAAGCTTGGATTATACATTTATTTATTGTTTAGGATCAGATTTACTGTACGGTCCCCCTTGGCACGATGTTTTCGGATTTGGCAATAAATAATTTTTTCAGGCAACCTGTTTGACTTTGACTGAAGATTCGAATTCTATGACACTGCACTGATGCAATTTACGGCAACCCTATCGGACCGTTGGTTGAGTTTTCATAAGAAATATTCCCATACGATCTTTTATTTGAATCATGGTTTTTTAAAAAAAAAGTCGCCAAAATACAGACTTTTGGCGCGATTTTGGAGAGTTCGCCAAAGGGACCGCACAGTAAATCTCTACCTACACGTAAAATGATATGATGCTTTACAGAATAGCGTCTTTGACTACACCATGTATAAGTTGTACTTTTCCGAATTAACATCAAAACACCATTGCACACAGTTGTGTAATAAAATGAAGCTGGGATAAGATTTAGTGTATATGTAAAATGATGAGATGCTTTACAGACTAGTGTCTTTGAATACACCATGTTAAAGTTATGCGTTTCTGAATACCCATCAATAAACTATTTTACTCAATTATGTAATGAAATAAAACTGGGATAATACATGTATCCATTGTGGAGGATAAGATTTTGGGTACATGTAAAATGAGAAAATGAAGCAGGGATAATGAATTTTTTATTCATTGTTTAGGATAAGATTTAGTGTACTCTATGTAGAATGATGAGATGCTTTACAGACCGGGGGCAGCTTCTAGGATTTTACCATTAAAATGGACCTTAATTGTGTGTCTCTCTGTTCCAGGATCAGTGCGAGATGGTCATGGAAATCCCGACACCCCAGTGTGTGGGCCGAGAATTTGTGCGCCAGTACTACACTCTGCTCAACAAGGCACCCTTACACCTGCACAGGTAACTCTCTTCACTAATACTAAAAAAAAGCATTACTTTAATACAGTGGTTCCCACCCTTTTCTGGACCATCGCCTCGTATTTTAGGTTGATCAACATCCTGCCATCGCCCCCTTTTAATTTTCATGTTATGTCTAATCATAATTTGAGTTTAAGTGTAACTATAAAAAAGTTTTATAACACTTACTAACCGTTTATAAAAGCAACCAAAGAAGCTTTATCCGGTCACTTTTAAATAAAATAGAAAAAAACATAAAACACATATTTTTAAAGAACAAAAGTGAAATAATTAAGATATTTTTACTGGTTTCTAGAAAATTTAAGAGTTGTATGTAAAAATTGGCTGGTTTGGTTCTGGTTGGAGAATGGTTTTACTGTACAAAGGTACAACATTATTTTAATTTTCTTTTAATTCCCTTTGAATACTCATCGCCCTGATCGCCCCTCGTATTTTTTGCCCCTTGATAACATAATTCCCACTTGGGGGGATTGCCCCAGTTGGAACCGCTGATGTTGTTGTTGTTGTCTTGTCTATGGATAGGTTGGGTATTAGATGTGACCGTGTGTGTTCCACACACTCACAATCTGAAGCAGTTTTGGAGTAAAGGTCATCTAGCGGAGAGTCACTAATCTGTTGCATTTTTGCAAGGATGGCGGACATGAGAAATGTGTGTTGACTTAGTTCGAGCAGATTTTGCAGTGGGGTACTTTCTGAGCCGTCTGGCTGGATCCCCAGATGTCCGTTCTCAGTCTAGTTAAGGTTTTTGCTATTGTTCTGCTAGTTGTTATTCACAGATTTGGTTCTTTACTTGATGGTCGTACCCTGAATTTTGATTTTGCCACTGAGTGATGTCGCTGAGTGTGACGAGATGAAAGGATCCTTCATGAGGTGTCTCGCTTCTTTGGCTAGTAGTCGGCTGCCTCATTTCTCATACAACGTGTGCGGTATCCATTGCGAATGCAATGTATGTTTAGAGTTAGCAGTTTTTCCACGGCACGTGTATGTTGATTACTGCTTGTGTAGCCTTTTGATTGCTGGAGAGCAGCTTCAGTCGCTGAAGATATAAGACCTCCGCTCTTCGTCCTCAGTATTTTTGCCCCCTTGATAACATAAATTCCCACTTGGGGGGAGATTGCCCCCAGGTTGGGAACCGCTGATGTAATAGAATAAATTGAAAAGTCTGGAAGATTGCAGAGGTATCTTCCCGTAATCAGATCTGCTTGGCGGACGTTGGTGCCAGTAAAACGTTTTTTTCCCTTCTCTCGCGGTACAAGCACGGGGCTCGTATCTAGCATGAATCAGTTGCCACAAAAGTAGAACCAAGTAAGAAACTGGTTTCATAACACCAGTTTAGGCGATGACTCGCTATCGTCGTCAAAGACGCGTGATGCAGACAGATTCCTTTGCAATGAAGGGTTTTCTTTCCCTGTACTCTTCAATTAGTCACTGACATTGCTTGGGCATGGGAATAGACAACACCGTCTGTAAAACTATTACACAGGGTGTCCGTAAAAGAATGTCCGAGTTTTAATGGTATATTACAGGAGTTTATTTTATACTAAGCATAACAAATCATACATGACATTGAAGGAAAACTAACCTAGTTTTTCCTATAAGTGCTCAATGTGTGCGCCTTTAGTGATATGGCACACATCCAAACGAAAATGCAATTCTTCCCGTACTTGTCTGCAGCAAGTCCGGAGTAATGGAAGCAACAGCAGCCTGTGCAACTGTGAAAACGATGTAGCGGTACAAGTGCATGCGCTTATCTGAAACTGTTGGAGTTATTCTTTATTCGTCACCTTCAACCACATATTATAATTACACTTCAACCACAATACTATTTAATTACAATTTGAAACTCTGACATTCTTTTACGGACACCCTGTATTTACACATAGTGAAATTCAAGATAATTGTGACTTGTATCAAATTTGTTGAGGATAATTTTTTTTTATCAAACTTCTCGTGCATATTTTTTGGGGGGAGGGAACCTAAAATAGTTGGGAAAATAAGCATGAATCTTTTATAGAACCTGAGATATCCTGAGACCAAGTTTTTTTTTAAATAAAAATATTTCCATTCCTATTTTCAACTCTTGAAAATGAAGCAGGGATAATTAATTTTTTATTCGTTGTCTAGGATAAGATTTAGTGTAGATGCAAAATGATGAGATGCTTTACAGACTAGTGTCTTTGAATACACCATGTAAACATTAATTTATGCCTTTCTGATTACAAAGCAATACACAATTAGGAAGTTATAATTAAAAAAAAAAAAATTGTTGTATTTTCGATGAAAAAGTTCGTCTAAAATCAAATTATCAATTCAATAAGTTATAAAAAAATAATTTACTAATTTAATATGCCAATGCCAAAACATACCAAGATAGCAATTTGTTATGACATGCTTTATTTTGTTCAGTTGGTTGCTATTGAATGACTACGTTAGAACTTAATGACATGCCATTTCCACAAATTGAACCGGCTGAATTTTACAATTTGTGAATGCAGTAGTATAAAACTGTGGATATATTAATTTTTTTTTAGTCTGCATTATTTTTTGATTGTTGCCAGGCTGGAAAATACATTTAATTATGCAAACATAATTCTCATGTTTAAATTCATTTATTATAATTGGTAACTTGTCATTCATTATTGATAATACTAAGGATATAAATAATATTATGTTGCCAAAATGATGACTAGAATCTTTCTGTGCTATGTTGGTTACACCGTTTTACAAAGGAGCCTTTTTATTGTATTTAGTACATTTGTTCGCATCAGACCATTGAGCTAGAAGGGAAACTGGAATGAGGTGTCAGCGAGCCGAAAATCCACTCGCACCCTTTTGAGCGAAGAGGGCAGAAAAGGACTATTTTCCCTACATTTGTATGTAATGCTTGTATGAGACCCCTCTATCCTATTGACTTGGGCTCCTAAATGTATTTTAACATTTTTAGTTTGAAAGAAATGAACTTTCTTTAACTTTAAACTCCAACTTTTAAAAGAAATAACCATGTGGATCAGTAAGAACCAGCGAAGACGAACCCAATAGCGAAATAGGCAAGTTTCTAGGTTTTCTGCCCGGTTCGTTTCGGCTGCAGTGCCGCGTATTCCTCCGCGTTTCGTAATTGAACCGGCTCGTTTGCTGCCCTGTTCAGTGAATCACACACCTCACTCCACGTTTCTTCTAGCTCAATGCATCGGACAGCTAAGTGTTATCCCCCCCTCCCCCTTTCAGGGTCTAATCTTTTTAAATTTTTTTCTCATACCAAACTAATTTAGTTCAAATGGAAGGCTTGGAATACAAGTGAACCAAACTTATAAAAAGCTATGTGCTACAAAGATTTAAAGTCGGAGCTTTATAACAAGATTGCCTGTTGGGGGACTGGGCGCGCTGGAAGGGGGGTCTCCAATGCAAAGTGCATCAGCGTTAATCCTATTTAGAAAAAACTATTTTCTCTGCCACATTTCTCCAGTTGTATTGAATATTTTTGCAAGTGGATTTTTTTTATGTGATAAATGTAGCTGACTTACAGGTCCCGACCTTCCCACTTTTTGAGATAGGTTCGAATATTTTAAATTTTCAATAAATTATTTCACACTAAATATTCGAAGCCATTTCAAAAAGTGGGAAGATAGAGACCTGTAAGTTATCTACATTTATTATTTAAAAAAAACCCCGTTTGTAAAAATATTCAATACAGCCGGAGAAATGTGGCAGAGAAAATAGTTTTTTTCCCATTGGATTAACACTGAGGCACTTGAGTTTGGAGACCCGCGATCCAGAGCGCCCATTCCCCCTTAAATTTTTTTAAATGCTGCTGCCTAGTAGATATTATCTGAACTAGGACTTTTATTATTGCACTGCAATTCTACATAGTGCATGCAATTGCGATGCTAAGTCAAAAATGACAAATAGTAGACATGGTTTACATGCAGTCTGAACCTTCCAAATTTATAAGTTTGTGTAATGATGAAAAAGATGACGAGTCTGAAAGTAATCCTTGAAATCTCGATGTGCCTCGGATGCAAGTTCTTTGTTTTCTGTGGCATATTCTTGAGGACGAGTTATATTTTTCTGATGACTTGTTTGGCATTTGTCTGAAAGTATTATTTTATGCTTGACTCTTTTAAATAGGCAGGTTCAGCATTGTGACTTGAAAGCTAATCATAAATTCTAAATTAGACAATATGATATTCTCTACCTTGTGCTATAACCCTCTGAGCGATACAAACTTCAAACTTCTAACCCTTTAGCAAACATACCTTATTTTTTGAAAAAAAATATGACAATTTTACTTAACTTTAAAATTGTATTTTTAGTCAAAAATTAAAATTTTAATATCATGCGGTTAAAACAAGTTTATGTTTCAGTCAATTTGTTTATCCCTCAGAGGGTAAACAGCTTGCTATCGGACTTATTAATTTTTCACTTAATTTTTAAAATCGCAATAAAAGAAAGGCTATTTTTTAAATTAAATATTCATTGCATCTTGCTGCACATGTTCATGTGATATATATCCATGTAATCTTTTTAATGACTTTAATCATAGTTAAATCGTTTATTGTTGAATTGATTTGAAGTATTTACTTTATGTTAAATCCCAGTTGGTGTAAAAGTGCCATAGTGTGCATCTCGTTGTAATTTAATGATATAATTCCACCAATTGAACCGGCTGCATTTTACAATTTGTTAATGCAGTAGTATGAAAATGTGGATATATTAACTTTTTTTTAGTCTGTATTAGATTTTGATTGTTGCAGGCTGGAAAACACATTTAGAATTTTATATATTGTTATTTCTCAATATATTCACAAGTTTCTAAAAGTATTAAAAAGATTTTACTGAGTATTAATCAAAAACATGAGTTGTAAATAGAATGGTATGTTGGTCGCTATTGAATTTGACTCTGTATTAGAACTTATTGATATGCTATTTCCACAAATTGAACCGGCTGCATTTGCAATTTGTTAATGCAGTAGTATAAAAATGTGGATACATTAACTTTTTTTTAGCCTGTATAAGTTTTTGATTGTTGCAGGCTGAAAAATACATTTAGTTTATAAGATAGGGTCATTCCATTATAGAGCATCAAGCTTAAAAACCATTTGATTTATTATTATTGGAATCTTGTCATTCACTATTTATAAAACCAAGGACAAATATAAAATGAACATGTTGCATAAAAATTTATATCGTAACGAAATCATAATGGGATAATACATTTATTTGTAATTTAGGATAAGATTTAGTGTATATGTAAAATGATGAGATGCTTTACAGACTAGTGTCTTTGAATGCACCATGTAAAAGTTATGCCGTTCTGACTGGACATCAATACGCTATTGTACACAGTCGTGTAATGTATTGTAGCTGGGATAAGATTTAGTGTATATGTAAAATGATGAGATGCTTTACAGACTAGTGTCTTTGAATACACCATGTAAAAGTTATGCATTTCTGAATACCCATCAATAAACTATTTTACTCAATTATGTAATGAAATAAAACTGGGATAATACATGTATCCATTGTGGAGGATAAGATTTTGGGTACATGTAAAATGAGAAAATGAAGCAGGGATGATAAATTTTTTATTCATTGTCTAGGATAAGATTTAGTGTATATGTAAAATGATGAGATGCTTTACAGACTAGTGTCTTTGAATAACCATGTAAAAGTTATGCGTTTCTGAATACCCATCAATAAACTATTTTACTCAATTATGTAATGAAATAAAACTGGGATAATACATGTATCCATTGTGGAGGATAAGATTTTGGGTACATGTAAAATGAGAAAATGAAGCAGGGATAATGAATTTTTTATTCATTGTTTAGGATAAGATTTAGTGTATATGCAAAATGATGAGATGCTTTACAGACTAGTGTCTTTGAATACACCTGTAAAAGTTATGCGTTTCTGAATACCCATCAATAAACTATTTTACTCATTATGTAATGAAATAAAACTGGGATAATACATGTATCCATTGTGGAGGATAAGATTTTGGGTACATGTAAAATGAGAAATGAAGCAGGGATAATGAATTTTTTATCATTGTTTAGGATAAGATTTAGTGTATATGCAAAATGATGAGATGCTTTACAGACTAGTGTCTTTGAATACACCATGTAAAAGTTATGCGTTTCTGAATACCCATCAATAAACTATTTTACTCAATTATGTAAGGAAATAAAACTGGGATAATACATGTATCCATTGTGGAGGATAAGATTTTGGGTACATGTAAAAATGAGAAAATGAAGCAGGGATAATGAATTTTTTATTCATTGTTTAGGATAAGATTTAGTGTATATGCAAAATGATGAGATGCTTTACAGACTAGTGTCTTTGAATACACCGTGTAAAAGTTATGCGTTTCTGAATACCCATCAATAAACTATTTTACTCTTATGTAATGAATAAAACTGGGATAATACATGTATCCATTGTGGAGGATAAGATTTTGGGTACATGTAAAATGAGAAAATGAAGCAGGGATAATGAATTTTTTATTCATTGTTTAGGATAAGATTTAGTGTATATGCAAAATGATGAGATGCTTTACAGACTAGTGTCTTTGAATACACCGTGTAAAAGTTATGCGTTTCTGAATACCCATCAATAAACTATTTTACTCAATTATGTAATGAAATAAAACTGGGATAATACATGTATCCATTGTGGAGGATAAGATTTTGGGTACATGTAAAATGAGAAAATGAAGCAGGGATAATGAATTTTTTATTCATTGTTTAGGATAAGATTTAGTGTATATGCAAAATGATGAGATGCTTTACAGACTAGTGTCTTTGAATACACCGTGTAAAAGTTATGCGTTTCTGAATACCCATCAATAAGCTATTTTACTCAATTATGTAATGAAATAAAACTGGGATAATACATGTATCCATTGTGGAGGATAAGATTTTGGGTACATGTAAAATGAGAAAATGAAGCAGGGATAATGAATTTTTTATTCATTGTTTAGGATAAGATTTAGTGTATATGCAAAATGATGAGATGCTTTACAGACTAGTGTCTTTGAATACACCGTGTAAAAGTTATGCGTTTCTGAATACCCATCAATAAGCTATTTTACTCAATTATGTAATGAAATAAAACTGGGATAATACATGTATCTATTGTGGAGGATAAGATTTTGGGTACATGTAAAATGAGAAAATGAAGCAGGGATAATGAATTTTTTATTCATTGTTTAGGATAAGATTTAGTGTATATGCAAAATGATGAGATGCTTTACAGACTAGTGTCTTTGAATACACCATGTAAAAGTTATGCGTTTCTGAATACCCATCAATAAACTATTTTACTCAATTATGTAATGAAATAAAACTGGGATAATACATGTATCCATTGTGGAGGATAAGATTTTGGGTACATGTAAAATGAGAAAATGAAGCAGGGATGATAAATTTTTTATTCATTGTCTAGGATAAGATTTAGTGTATATGCGAAATGATGAGATGCTTTACAGACTAGTGTCTTTGAATACACCATGTAAACATTATGCCTTTCTGATTACAAAGCAATACACATTATCTTTTTTTTATTTTGTGTTGTATTTTTGATGACAAAGTTCGTCTAAAATCAAATTATCAATAAGTTATAAAAAAATAATTTACAAAGTTAATATACCAAAACATACCAAGATAGCAGCTTGTTATGATGTGCTTTTTGTGATTCTTGTGTTATCGTGTTTAGCTTAAAGGCAAAAACATAAAGTTACACAATTACAAATGGTTCTCGTGGTCACCAAATAAAATGTTTTGGATTGAAGAGTTTCTCGACACTGAATCAATTAAAAAAAATAAAAATGCCACAATTCTTAACATTTAACAATCATGTAATAAAAAAAGCAATCAGGAAAATTCTGGAAACTCCGAAGTCTAAATACAAAGTACAGTAACACTCATTACAGTACTAAACAGTTAACACTCTAGTGAAAAATGTATTGTAATAAAAGCTCCCAGGAACTTCTATCTAACGAAGCCCATTAAAATGCAATTTTTCGTTTCTTATCCTCTTTCTATATTTGTTTTCCTTTTCGCAACTTATTGTATACCAGGGTTGGTTTTTTCTCGTCCAAAAATAATATTTCCCATCCCAGCGGGAAAAACTGGTAAATACCGAGAAAAACTGGGAATACCTCTTTCTGTATGAGAAAACTGATAAATATATTTATTTCTGAGGTATACCTTATCTGGGACATTCTTTTTAATTAATTCAAAAGTTTTATAAAAATAAACATCAGTTCTTTTTTTTTTAGGGGGGGGTGGATCGCTTGTTAAGTTCACGCTTTTTAATCTCCTTTATCACAACTATAATAGCCATAATAGTTTGTAAAGCCTAGTAAAGTTGCTTGTTTTTATTTTTAGATTTAGCAGACAAAACTCAATTATTTATCCTATACTCCTTCTTCTTCTTTTAATTTGGGTTTGTCCGATATGTGGCACCTCTGCTTTTGGGTAGCATTTTGTACCATACCCCAGACCCAAAAAGTTCCTTAGCTCCATTTGTTAAGGTCTCCTACTTTAGTCAGCCAGGTCCCTGATAGAGCTAAGGTGTAACTCTTTATCATTAATGATACCTAAGGTTATCAATCGAGTATGGGCAAGGGCATCACATTCAAATGTGATGTGATGTGCCCTCTTTGTTATGACATTTTCTACATGTAGGTTCTGGTTGAAGAAGTCCCATCGTATGAAGATGTTTTCTGAAATGATAGCCCTGTGATAAAGCCCACAATTATTTGTATCTTCAGTTTTGGGTATCTAAGAATTTCAGAGGCAATTTTTGCTGATGATCCTTTGATCATGCTTTTAGAGTGTTTTTGTCCTGGGGAGTTGATCCACTCTTTGTTCATTTCTTGTTTTTCCCACTTAAGGAGAACACCTCCCGCGATCTTCAAATTGATGCCACAGTAGGGTTCTGCCCCTATTGGGTTGAAGGACGATCCCTGTCTAGCAAGTTCGTCAGCCCTTTCGTTTCCTTCGATACACTATCCTATACACTATTTTAGTGAATATTTACCACCGACAATATTTTAATAATTATTTATGTTTATGCAAATAGCAACACTGAAATAGTAAACAAAAGGGTAACATGATTATTGTATTACTACTATATTTGTAAAATAATTTAGGAAGATTTGTTGATTTTTAAACATCTTAGATTCATGATAAATATTTCTTAAAATTCAAAATTTAAATTATTTTAATTAATTTCTTTAAATAATATATAGTAATTGTTTCAATAATTGGGTTTTTCCCAAGACGGTAAATACCGGTTTTTACCATGGTATTTACCGGGGGTGGTAAAAACCATGCCAACCCTGTTGTATACAAGTAAGGATTGGAGTCGCATGTTACTTGAAAGTAACAGTTACTTTTTTTAGGTAACACCGTTATATTTTTCAGAAAGTAACTGCAACTAGCGTAGTTACTTTTAGCAGTAACATAGTATGAAAAATTTCGTTACTTTCTCATGCCGCTGTTCACAGAATTTTTCGGTACAGTTCAACGTTCAGCTTAAATTTAATTATTTAAAATTTAATTTTAAACACCACTGAATTTTCGTAATTGACTTTTTCTCGAACTTCCCTATTAACTTTGAAAACATTCTTCTTATTCTTTGAAAAACAGCCAGATGGCTACATTTCAATTTTTATAATAACGTGAAGTTTCTAAAAGTAACGGTGATTAGTTACTTTTTTTTGTATTAAGTAACTGAAACCAAGTTGCTTATTTTACCCTTTCAGTCCCAATGACAATTTGGCATCATCATTTAAGAATTTTTTTTCTGATCGTCTATAGCCATTTATGATATCAAAAAGAACATCATTCGATTTTTCAAACTTTTTCTATTAGAAAATATTTTTTATTAATCCCAATCGATGTCAGACCTATTATTTTTTTTAAAAATTATGATCAGAAACATGATGATGCCAAATGACATCACTGAGTCTGAAAGGGTTAATGAAGTAATTGTAACTTTTTTAAAAGTGACTTTCTAATGCCTGTTCTTTCCATACTCAATAGTTTTCCCAGGGATTGGAGTAACACGTTACTTGTAACGCTGTTACTTGTAACAGTTACTTTTTTAAGGTAACGATGGGTAACGCCGTTACATTTTTCAGAAAGTAACTGTAACTTAGTTACTTTTAGCGGTAACGAAGTAACGAAAAATTGCGTTACTTTTCCGTTACTTTCCGAAGGCTGTCTGATGTTTATTTTGAAATTCCACTCCTAGACAGTGAAGGGAACATTTCGCATTCCCGAAGAACGAGCCTTTCTTGGGAGGGAAAAAAGCAAATAAGCATTGTCCACTTTGGCTGCTAAAGGCGTAGCGGCAGCTTTCAGCAAGAATTCTTAAAGTACGAATGTTTCTCTTTGTCTGTTTACCTTTCCAAGTATCACATTATTATACCCGTAATTACAGGCATCTACCGAAAAGAAGGGTTTTGAAATAAATCACGCTGACTGTCAAACAGGTTGTCGTTCGGAAAGTTTCGATAAGTGCAAACCCCTTTGTGTTACCTGAATGGGTTCTACAACAATGACCAACAACAAAGTTTCTCGCCCTTGAAGAAGTGGGGGGGGAGGGGGCACGTTCACACCTATTTCTGTCTACCCGAGTTTGCTGATGGACGTCGTCGGCTGATTATTAGCGTACATGATTGAAATTAAATTTTTAAAAAATGTCTATTAATTATAATTTCAGCATTTTGTTTGTGTATTTGTATCGTTAATCGTGGTTTTCTTTGAAAAATCGTAAGATGGCTAAATTTAAATTTGAAATTTCAAAAAGTAACTGTGAATCGTTACTTTTCGTATTAAGTAACTGTAATGCGTTACTTTTCATATTAAGTAACTGTAATGCGTTACTTTTCATATTAAGTAACTGTAACTGTAACAGTTACTTTTTTGATAAAGTAGTTGTAACTGTAACAGAGTTACTTTTTAAAAGTAACTTTCCAATCCCTGAGTTTTCCTTTTGCACCATATATGTATTTATTTAACCTTTGTTATTTTCAGATTCTACAATCACGATTCTTCGTTCCTCCATGGCGGACTGGACAGACCGGGACAAGAGACAAGACCGGTTGTTGGGCAACAGGTAAGAAAAAGCAAACTACAAATATACAAAATACAAACTTTTGGCCTAGATTTCTTTGATACTTCGTGCCGGTGTTTCGAAACAGGATAAGAAAATTTAAGATCAATGTGCTACTAATTTAAAATACAAGGAACAAATGTACTTTATCTATAGTTAAAGTTAAACTCGTAGTTTCCTTGCACAGATGCCACGACCATGGGCGGTGCCATGAAACGCGCGTAGCAATCAGATGAAGAGGAAATTTCAGCCGTTTTATTTTGTCTTCATCTGATTGCTCGGCGCGTTTTATAGATCCGCCCAGTGGTCGTGGCTACTGTGCAAGGAAACTACGAGTTTAACTATAGGAGCATTTTAGAAAAATATTTGTTAAAAGAAATGCATTTTGTGTACAAATTTTATCCACAAACCTTGGATGACTAAAGATCATCTGAGTGCTACGATAATGGAATCAACAGTTTTGATAGCTGAAGTTTAAAAATTTAGGTATCACCATTTATACCAAACAAACAAACAAACAATACCAAAACAACAGTAATTCGAGAGACATGAAAACAAAACCGCAGAGTTATTGTCATATCCTCCGTGAAACAACCCCAATGAGCGTGTGTATAAGTGAGTAACTTATCTTTATAGGGAAAAAACAGATTGCCTTTTTATTTACTTCGGAAATGTCACCTAACTTGTCCTTCAATTTTCTTGGTTTGTGGGACAATCAGGCTTTTTATAACCATGTTAATATTTTAATAAATAATTTTTAATTAAATTGAAAATTATCAAGGTAATATCTGTATCAATATTTATATATACAGTAGCGCTCATAAGTATTTTGACAAACTCAATTATCTTATTTTAAAACGATTTGTTAATATCACAAAGTTTTTCATACTCTTAGCTGTAGGATAATGGGTGAAGGGACGTTAAATAGGTCGCTAGAAAAAAAATACACGAAGATCTTTTTGTATCAAACATACAAACTGAATTTTATTGGAACTTACTGCGCTCAAAAGTAATTTGACACTTCTATAAACCCCATTTTCTTTTGTAAACCTGTGACAAAACAAAAACAAATTGTTACTCCTTGTAACCCGAGTAGCTAATATTTGGTTGCATAGCCCTTAGAACAGCTTGGCATCGAGCTGGCATAGAGTCAATCAGTTTTTCAATGGCACCGAGAGGAATTTGAGCCCATTCCTCACGCAGTACTTGAAGTAAGGCTGCTTTGCTGGTGATTTCACGTCGCCTTATCCTCTTGTCTAACTGATTCTACATGTGTTCAATTGGATTTAAGTCAGGACTTTCACTTGGCCAATCAAACACGAGAACATTATTTTGAGCAAGAAAGCCTTTAACATGTTTGGAGGCATGTTTTGGGTCGTTGTCATGCTGAAAAAGCCATTCACCCTCAAAAACTTCTTCAGCATGGTTTAACATGTTTTCTTCTAGAATCTGAGCATATTTGGAGCGGTCCATGATGCCTTCATGTGGACCAAAGGACCAACACCGACCCGTGAAAAGCAACCCCACCATAACATTGCCTCCACCATGCTTTACGGTGGGGACTTGGTGACGAACATCGTACCGAGTGTTCGCAGGGCGTCTAACATACCGTCTAACGAAAATATATTAAATTTACTTTCATTGCTAAATAGAACTTTCACCCAATCCTTCTTAGTCCAAAACTTGTGCTTTTCGGCAAATGCAAGTCTGGCCTTTCGTTTCTTTACTGAAATTAATGGTTTCTTGCTGGGACGTCGGCCATTCAAACCGTGGTCCGAGAGGCGACGTTTGACGGTGGATACATGAACATCTACACCATCTGATGCTATTAAATCGCGCGTTATATCGACAGCAGTGAGGCGTGGATTTGCAACCGATCTCCGTCGAATAAGCCTATCAACCCTTTCTGTTGTTTTTTTAGGCCTGCCTGACCTTTGTTTATTATTAAATGTGCCTCGGGATTCAAATTGACGCTTCCATACACTCACAATTTGTCTTGAGATATTAAAGTCTCTGGCTACACTTGCTTGTGACCGACCATCTTGTAATGCCGCAATGGCAGCCTCTTTGAGATCAGTAGAGTATTCTCGCACCTTGGGCATGTTTTTATTTACATTCTGGGATGTCAACACAAACGTAAACCACACTGAAAACACAATAAAATGGCTGTTAATTTACTGGGTAGCAAAAACACACACTTGTCAAAATACTTTTGAACCCAGTGTTTTCTAAAAAATAGGGTTTTTCTACCTGTGCTACCTTGACAGCTTTCTTCAGCGGGGGTTAGATGTCAACTGCTGCGCTTTGCTCACAAGACTGAAATGTGACGGATCTTTCACAAGATTGCGCCCTTTAGTGGCGAAAACTGTTTTGTCAAAATACTTATGAGCGCTACTGTACCTTAATATAAAATTTATCTTCCTCTTAGTTTAAGATACTATTTTTAAAACAAATTTCAACTATTTACTTGATGTTTGGATAGTTGAGTCGCTAGATATCCAATTTACAAATTATTTGGTATTTGGCTGTATTGCATACTCTTGCAACAGGATTTAAACAGGCAATACCATATTTTTCACAACAACTGGTGCCATACCAAAAGTTTAATGTTTCCTCTTCGTATATCCCACAATGGGCTTGTTTCACGAAGGATCTGGCAACAGCTACGCGGTCTTGTTTTCATTTTTCTCGAATTACCTTTACCTTGGTATTCCAAATTGAGTTGTCTAAGAATATTTTAGTTATTTTTTTAAAATTCCAACTTCTTTCAATGCAAGTTTTTCTTGATAAATGATTAAAACAACCAACAGCACAGCAAGAAGTGGTAATTTTTAAAAATAACAACTAAGTAACTTATTCTTAGAAAACACAATTTCGGAAATTGCGAACAATTGCTGGAAATCAATCTGATATTTTCTAGGTTAAATCCAGAGAGTTAAATGATCTGTACAGTTGATTTTTTTTACCAATGTTCTTTTTGTATCAACTAGATGCAGGGTTCGTACTCCTCCTGAAAAACTTCTGAATTTCAATTTTTTTCTATTAAGGGCCCTTATAACTCCTGAAATTTGCATCTCATCTCCTGATATTTTTTTCCCTCTCCTGATTTTTTTTGATGACACTAGTCCTTTTTCTCCTTTCTCTGCCGTTTTCACCCGTAATTTATTCGGAATAAGTCTACTGCTCATGCGCAGTGGAAAATAGTTAGGACAACGTGATACTAGTTAAAAATGTCCCAGGAATGCACCGCACAACTCTTTAGAAGATTTTATTCTTCTGTTTCATCATTTCAAGTGTGTGAAGTCACTAGACTAATGCGATAATAATAAACAGCGTGTAAAATAAGCGGTATCGCATCGCGAAACGCGACACCAAAATGAAAACTTGCGATAGTGATTTAGCTTTGTATCGCATTTAGTTGCGATACTCACAAAGCATCTCCGTTTGTCATAACCATGGTGTTTTTGCAAACGATTCGAAGTCGGATCGCTTCAGTTCAGTTGTCTAAGTCATGGAGCTCTATCTCAATTCGAATCCGTTGGCCGCTTTTCGTTCGGGCAGGGAAACATCTCAACTCTATACCAGACTGGAAGTGAGTAGCTAAAAGTGTAAACAAACCGCCGATATTCGCGCCAAAACAGAAAGATTTAGCGAGATTTCCAATTCGTTATTATTTGTGTTGCGAAAATCAACGAAAGTAAAATATGGCGATCCAGTTACGAACTGTTAAAAACTGGATCACGTCGTTGAATCCGAATAATGAGTGTGGCTGAAGTACGAATCTAACGTTGGAACTAAAATGACGTGCGCTTTATCGCGCAAAGCGCGTAGATAACTTAAAATGTAAAAAAATTTCAACGCATCGCTTAATCAACGGAATTAGCGGTGCATCAATAAAGATGGACAATATTCAAAAGTGCTATGCATTAATTAAAAATTGCTACACACAAATGCTTTGGTGTAGCAGAACTGCTATACACACAAAAAAAAAAGTATTTTACACGCTGATAATAAACAAACCTATTCAATTTTATTCCTCATTACCTCCTGGATTTACATTGTTGCACTCCTGAGAAAACTCTTTAGAAGTTCCTGAATTTTACTATCATAGATAGAGTATGAACCCTGTAGATGGCATCAGTCAATATGAATAATTATTTTGCATAGGTATTTTCGACTTAATATTTTTGATATCCATGATCTTTTTCCCTAGGACATCCATGAACGCATCATGCAGCTGAACTTCCGCGACTGTCACGCCAAGATTCGTCAGGTAGACAGCCTGGAGACCCTTGGTGATGGTGTTGTGGTACAGGTGAGATGACTTTATTTTATAAATTATATTTATTGACCTTAAACTTGTACTTGTCAGTAGAGGCTCCTTAACAAAAAAGAAGAAACTTAATGTTTAACTGAATATCCCTTTATGACCCCTTCAGATGGCATTAATTTAAGTTTACTAGGCTGAATGTTAGAGTTTTGCCGGAAAAGTTGGCTTGAACAATGTAAATACTGAAAACTCCTTAAGGGACGTACATAAATTATGTCACGCAAAATTTTGACTTTTTTTTACCCCTCCCTCCCCCTATGTCACGCTGCGTCACGTTTGATCGAACCCCTCCCCCCAAAATTATGTACTCCCCCCCCCAAGATAGTGTCGCAATTTCGCGTGTTACGAAGTACCGTTACGAAAAGGTCTGTAAAATATAGGAGACTAATAATGCCGACATTGTTGCATGTAATAATCTCCCCATCCTCTTTCTGAAATAAAGTGTTTCTTATAAGAAAGATTTCAAATTATTTTCTCAAACTTTATTTTATGTAAAACAGATTTTCCTTGCATAAATGGAATTTTTCTGATCGTAACATCATGCAAGCGCTTACCCCTCCCCCCCTCCTCTAAGTGTTACGTAATTTATGTACGTTCCCCATGTACTCGCGACAACTTACCAAAAAATACAAATAAAGTTATTTTGCTATTAAAATAATTAAATTGTATAATTTTAAAGATATTAATTATTATAATAATTTAAAACAAAAAAAATATGTTTAGATATTAACATGCCGTTTAGTGCTACCACCTGTAGTTTGTGAATAATTACTAAAATTTTGTTTCAATTATAACATATCTTTAAAATTATACTTATTAATTATTTTAATGGCAAAATAATTCTTCTGTATTTTTTTAGTAAGTTGTCGTGAGTACATGTCGCATACTTCATGTAACAAACAGGGTCAAACGTTTCCCCATTGGAATTGTATAGAGATCTGTTACCATACAAGACCTTTAATACTGATATTTGAATGTTTGTAGGTGTCCGGAGAACTCTCCAACAACGGACAGCCGATGCGTCGTTTCATGCAGACATTCGTTTTGGTTCCCCAGTCTCCCAAGAAGTACTACGTTCGCAACGATATCTTCAGGTACCAGGACGAGATCTTTACAGAAGACGACAACGGTAAATTTCTCTTTATTAAGATCTTTTTTGTAGAGCATCTATCCCAGGTTTGTAAAAAAACCAGTGTTTTTTCATGTAAAACCCAACCTACTTGGTTTTTCAGAGTTTTGGGGTTTTTTCATGGTGTTAGGTTTTTTTCAGTATTTTGGATGCTTCTTTCAGGGTCTTGTGGTTTATTTAGGGAAGTTTTAATTATTTATTAAAAATTTTTAAAACTTCAGAACATATAGCGAATGTCATAGAGATAATCGGGAATGTAATTTAAATTAGAATAATTAAAAAAAGTGTAATTTTTATATAAACGTACATTTAAATTTTAAAATGCATTGTTTAGGACCAAGTCTTGTTTGTGTATGTGTAAACAAATTATATAACCCAGAGTATTTTATCTATAGAAATGTAAATTAGAATTTAAAAATATAACTATGTACTTTAAAAAAAGAAACAAAAATTTAGGTAGGACTTATTATTATTAATTACTATACACATTATTGCACAGGCTAATAGACACATTTCACTCATTTTCTATTAAAAAATCCATCTAAAGTAGGCCGTTTTGATTTTTCTCGTAAAACCTGTTTTCCGGCAAATATCAAAGAACGGAAGTTTATTATTTTAACGAAAGTACATATTGAAAAAAAAACGGGTAGAAAATTAGGAGACATGATACAAGGCGTGATATATCCGAATGCGCGATGTAACGAGGCGTGATATCTAGTACAATATGAAGTAGGGGTTTAGACTGTTCCCAACAACCTAGATTTTGGCATGTGAAAATGAGATAGACATTAGATGGGCGAACAGTAGGATTGTGACCATGGCATGCCTCGGCGTATTGCACTTGGATAGTCAATTTCGCATTGCCAACCTCAGTAGTACTGTGTGAAGTAGCAATGCTGAATAATTTTGTAAACAGACATGTTGATGATAAATATTTCGAATACAGCATTCGGGCTTGATGGCAATATTCGGACAACCTGTATATCATTCTTTCTTAAACCAGTTGTGTATCTGTCCCATTGAGCCTATCTTTATTTTCAACCTTTTGAAGAGTCTGCCTCATGTTGGCATTGCGAAAGGTATTAACAAAATTGAGGGAAATGTGAGGCAGCCACGCTCCTCATTATGAATAACTGGTAAAAGAGTATTTTGAATCTTTACATGCCCACCATGATTTCCGTGCAATATTTTTGTATCTAGTCTTTTTTTTTGTAATAAATGTCGAGTATGCGTATATCTAAGGGGTCATTTATCTAAATATAATCAATCATCTGACCGAATACCAGACATCCTGTACAGGCCTCTGAGATTGCAACTTTTATTTGCGTGGACCCAATCTTGTGAATTAGTGACTAATACATGTGTGCCATTAAAACCAGTGTTATTTGTTAAAAAACTTTTCTCATAATGATATGCAGTTCCCATATGTATGAATTTGCGAATGTAAAGTTTGTCATCGAAAGCTCTGGATGTCTACGATCAAATCATGACAAATGTTGTATATCCTGATGCAATGAGCTTGTTTAGGTGAATCGGTTTTGTTCATTTCTTGAGGCAGCTTCGCCCCCACCCTCCCCCCGAAACATCATTTGGACTACGAGTTGGACTTTGACCCGAGTGGATTTGATGCACTCTTTACATTGCCTTTCAGCCCCGAATTGGACTTTCTCACCGATTTCCTATTATCTTTTCGCTTTATTCGTCTGTGTGGGGCTTTTTTTCATCGCCGAGTGTCGCGATTTCGATGGTATAATTACATGGAAGTTTCATTTTCGATCTAAATTATAACAATGGTGCAACGTGCACATTGAATAGTGACAACTATCACCCTGACCGCAATTTTGACGATGTTAGGTGAGATTGGTTTTTTATGTCTGAGTCCAAAAGATTAGAAACCTTTTCACAGCCGACATTGGATTTTTCTACGATTCAATATCTTTTCTTATTCTTTGGTGGGGCTTTTTTTCAATACAGGGTGTCCGTAAAATAATGTCCGAGTTTTAATGGTATATTACAGGAGTTCATTTTATACTAAATATAACAAATCGTACATGACATTAAAGGAAAACTAACCTAGTTTTTCCTATAAGTGCTCAATGTGTGCGCCTTTAGTGGTACAGAATCACTTTTAGCAAATTGTAGAACACGAAATGCTTTCCGCTCAGAAGTCGCCATTTTGAATAGATGAAACTGCAACTGTGAAATGTAGCGGTACAAGCGCATGCACTTATCTGAAACTGTTGGAGTTATTCTTTATTCGTCACCTTCAACCACATTAACCACAATACTATTACAATTTGAAACTCGGACGTTCTTTTACGGCCACCCTGTAAATAAATGCTTGGTTTTTTCATGGTTTCTATTGTCCTTAATAATTTAGGGCTGCATAAAAGAAACCACAATATAAATCGAATTTTTAATCATTGATTTAAATAACTAAATTTTTTTTTGAGAAATTACTTTTAATTTAATAAAGGTTGAAATATTAATATAATAAAAAAGTTCAACACAAATAAATTTTTAACGAAGTTTAGTTTAATGAAAGAAACTCGTACATGTTTAATTTTGCTTCTCTTAAGCTGAATAATTCATTTAAGAACTGTACTAACTAGAATAAAGTATGTTGTTTTGAAAGGACATATTTTATTGAGCAATATGATTATTCTTTAAATTGTTAAGTAAGTGTTAAAATATTGTTTTTTAAAATGCAGTAAATATGCTATTCAACAAAAGCTATAGTTTTTATTTTTTCAAACTTGTTAAATTGATAATAGTGTCTTATTTGCCTGATGATTACATTCACCATCTTGATTATAATGAAAAATAGTTCTGCAATTATGAAGGCATTTCTTGACATTATTTTAAAGTCCTTAATTTCAGTAATTTAAATATTTATTACCGAAGTCTTTGTTTTAACGAAATGCGATTGAGTTTGCAAGTTAAAATAGGCAATGTCTTTATTAGTATTTGAAGGAAAGAAAAAAAGTAGAAAAAGTCAGTAGTAATTCAGCTCCTAGTTCATGTCTCTTTATTATCTGTTATACTTTTGGATGAATATTTTATACTTAGTTGTAAATGGTATTGGATACTTTTCAATCGATGCCTTATGATTACAATCACAGTCTTGATTATAATGAAAAATAGTTCTGCAATTATGAAGGCATTTCTTGACATTATTTTAAAGTCCTTAATTTCAGTAATTTAAATATTTATTACCGAAGTCTTTGTTTTAACGAAATGCGATTGAGTTTGCAAGTTAAAATAGGCAATGTCTTTATTAGTATTTGTAGGAAAGAAAAAAGTAGAAAAAGTCAGTAGTAATTCAGCTCCTAGTTCATGTCTCTTTATTATCTGTTGTTTGGCATATGTTACCTAGTCGGTTTGGCATTTTCTAGCATGCGGAGCCTATGTTAGCATCGCCGTCTTGATTATATAAACGACCGTTCGCCAAAAATGTCTTGACAATTATACCCTTTTGAGTATTAAAATTATTCCAAAGCTCTTCGTTGTTAACGAAATGCGATTGAGTTTGCAAGTGTAAAATAGCAATGTTTTTATTGTATTGTAGAAGAAAAAGTAGAAAAAGTCATAGTATTCGTCTAGTTCATTCTTTATTATCGTTATACTTTTGGAGATATTGTCATACTTAGTGTAAATGTTGGACTACTTTTCAATCGATGCCGTTATGATTACAATCACGTCGTTAGAAAATAGTTGCATTAGAAGCATTCTGACATATTTAAATCTTAATCATAATAATTTATCAGTCTGTTAGAAATCGATGGTTTGCAAGTTAAAATAGCAGCTTTTTATTTTTGGAAAGAAAAAGAAAGCAGTAGTATTGCTCCTAGTAGTCTTATTTGGTGCTAGGGAGCCCAGTCGGTGGATTTGCTAAGCGGAGTCCGTTGGCATCGCCAAAAAAATTACATAAACGACCCGTGCACCAAATGTCTGATAAACCTGTGGTGAGGCACGTTAAATATCCTCAAAGTCCGATGCGCCCTACGGTTGGTTGGGCCGTGAAACTTTTGTGTGGTAAGCAGTCGCTACAAGATTGGGTAGCATTAATAATGTACCTTGAAATCCTCTACGTTGACACTATCGTATTAGCGATGCGTTGAAATTTTTTTACATTTTAAGTTATCTACGTGCTTTGCACATAAAGCGCACGTTATTTTAGTAACAACGTTACCGTTAGATTCGTACTTCAGCCACACTCATTATTCGGATCCAACGACGTGATCCAGTTTTTAACAGTTCGTAACTGAACCGCCATATTTTACTTTCGTTGATTTTCGCAACACAAATAATAACGAATTGGAAATCTCGCTAAATCTTTCTGTTCTGGCGCGATTATCGGCGGTTTGTTTACATTTTTTCCTATTCACTTCCAGTCTGGTATGGAGTTGAGATGTTTCCCTGCCCGAACGAAAAGCGGCCAACGGATTCGAATTGAGATAGAGCTCCATGACTTAGACAACTGAACTGAAGCGATCTGACTTCGAATCGTTTGCAAATATGACAAACGGAGATGCTTTGTGAGTATCGCAACTAAATGCGATACAAAGCTAAATCGCTATCGCAAGTTATCATTTTGGTGTCGCGTTTCGCGATGCGATACCGCTTATTTTACACGCTGGTTGGGTGCCTACTCGGGTGTCGGCTCGTCACTTGACTGGTTCAAAAATACAACGCACGTCGCCAATAGCCCTCGTGTAGCTCTAGTGCGACGATAACTCAAACTAAACTATTATCTGTTGTACTTTTGGATGAATATTTTATACTTAGTTGTAAATGGTATTGGATACTTTTCAATCGATGCCTTATGATTACAATCACCGTCTTGATTATAATGAAAAATAGTTCTGCAATGATGAAGGTACTATTGCAGCCGTAAGATTGCATATCTTATTTTAGTGTTATATTGTATTTGTATACCTTCATAATCATAACGGCTGTTACTCGGAGTCTGTAAAAGTTTTTTTTTAGAAAACACCAACAAAAAAAATTTGGTTTTGAACCAAGTTTTTTTTTTAACAATCTTAATTAAATGAACTTCATATATATATATTTTATTTAACACACTAAATTTATTTTGCAGTGAGAAACTTGCAGAAATTGGGTTAGTTGGCCACCGTGCTTGGGCCTTTTACATTCACCTAACTCTTGTTATAAACACTTAATAACTACCACCAATAAATGTATACCCAACCTAAAAAAATTTATATTATAATACTGATTATTTCATTAAAAAAATTATCCATATAATTGTTGTTCATGCTGTAAATTATGATCTGTATTCATATTAATTCATTTTGACTAGCTAAAAAAAATATTGTGTTGTCGAGACCTACAGTTGCATGATGAAGTCAGACAAGGTCTAATAGATTGTTCACCCTGAGAAAGTATAAACAGAAAGAGAAAGTATAGATAAAAAGAATAAATGAAATTGTTCATAGAACTCTCATGGACCGTTTTTCACCATTTATTTGACGTTATTATCGCATTAAAACCCTGTGTGTAAAAACATCAATTCGCTTGGTTTGTTTTGAAAATTTTGCAATTACGATAAGCCAACTTTCTTAATTAAAAATGTTTATTTCAAAATTAAAAATACTCAATTTAGAAAAAAATGTGCGCAGAACACATGGGAACTGTTTATATATTTAATTGTTGTTATTATAGCATTAATATTGGTTTTAAAATGAAAATTATTGTGTATGCTACCTAGCCCCTGTTAAAAAATTTCCCCCATACTAGAAACGGATCAGCCTACCCGAATGAAGTGGTGTCCCAGAAATATGTCCCTCCCCCGGTCGTCCCCCAGCAAGTGGCCCCTCCCAGCCCACCTCCCCCTGAAGTAGCAGAAGTGGACTCTGCCAAATCCGATTGGGAGGATGAGGACGAACCAGAAGAGGAGGAGGAGCTGGAGGATGAAAGTGGGCAGGACTTGGTGGAAGAGGCGGTCCCGGTGGCGGAGACGCAGTTGGTGGATGCTAATCCGGCGCCTGTTTCGCAGGGTGAGTTTTGAAGTTTTTTATGAATAAAAGAAAATGTATTTGACCTTAATCTTGGGTCAAGTTAATCATCATTCTTGAAATTGCAAATTTTCACTGATCCTAAGTTTGAACCTTTTAGGTTTTAATCCTAAAATGTAAAATCGCTGAGACCTGACAGACCTAATATTGCATAACTCTGGCGATCTATAAACTTTGAAACACTGGATGCTATTGTTACGATGTTCTTAAAATTTGAAAACTCCGGTGACCAGAAAATTAAACTCGTAGGCGAAAGCAATATCCAGAAACTACTGATGGTAAATTCTGAAATTTGATTCTATAATCGTGAAATCAACATTTTGCTTCTATTTGCGGAAAATACAAATTATCAGTCTTTAAAATGATGAAAACTTCTAAATTTCACTATTAAAAATTAAGTATGAACCCTTCAGATGTGACAAAGTTTATTTTAAGGGATGTTACCAACCCTGTTCTATTGCAGAACCCAAGACCTATGCCAACATGGTAAGCAGGAACACCAGTGGTGGCCTGGCTCCCATGCAGAATGCTGTGTCCCCTGTTACCCCGCCCCACAAGACGGAAACGCCCCCTGCTTTCCACAAGGAGGGCAGCAGAGACAAGAGCGAACCGCCTGTAAGTTGAAATTTCGTCCGCTAGACTGTGCAGCGTCTTATCTATTATAGATGCCCCTAGGTTGACTTTCATCCAGATGTACTGTATTTCCTAGTAATGTTCTACATTTTAGGTTTTTTTGTCTTTCCTGTTTCAAATAGTCCTAAAATATGTAAAATGTCTTGTTTTATAGATTTGCCCAGTGATTTTAAGGTTGTTTTTTTTTTAAAGTAACTGTTAGTTAGTTAAAAAAAAACTGACAATGTTAGTCACTTAAAATAAAAAGTAACTAGTTAAAATTACTTAATACAGAAAGTAACGAATCACGGTTACTTTTGGAAATTTTAAGTTGAAATTTAGCCATCTTACTGATTGTCAAAGAGCCAAGACTAAGTAAGTAAATAATTAAACTTAAGCCAAACGCCGAACTGTGACAAAAATATCCGTAAAGAGCGGCGTGAGAACAGAAAAGTTACAAAATGTTTTGTTACTTCATTACCTGCTTAAAGTAACTAAGTTAGTTATTCTCTGGAAAGTTAAAATGGTTAGGTACTTTTTGCATTGTAATTGGAAGGAGAGTAATTTTTGACCAAATGCTTGTGCTACAAAAACATAACTAGATAGTTTATGCTTGTAAATTCTAACAAAGCATCTCTCATTCCTTTCAGTCTGGACCCACATTCGGTAGCGGCCACCCCAGACCCTCCCGACCCCGCCTCAACAGCGGACGCGGGATGGGCGGTCCCCGGTTTGGAGAAATGGGGCGTGACCAACAACCCAGCAACGAATCAGCAGCCAGATCCCCACCAGAGGGCGGAGACTATGATTCTGAAAGGCGGGGCATGGGCGGGATTAGTAAAGCCTTCATCCACTACCCAGATTCCCAGCAGCTGTTTGTGGGTAATGATAAATTTAGGTTAAATTTCTAAAGTGACTTATGCAGTAAATTAAGTACGCCCTAATGAACAATTAAGCATTTAATTATATTCAATAGGTAATCTCTACTCAATCACGGAGGAGGAGCCGAAAGCCCATTTCACCCAGTTTAGACGGGTGCTGGACATAAGGATTAATACTTAAAAATAAATTTAATTTAAACTAAAAATACTTTGCAAAAAAATTGATTTCTTTTAATTTTTAAATATATTTCTGTAGCAGATCATTATAAATAACCCCTTTCTTCAAATTCAAAAATTTTGTTAAATTTATAAATTATGTGTTACTTCCAACCCAGGTAAATGGGTTTACACGTCTCTTATCACTCGGAGGGTTAAATTATACAGGAGCAATAACACTAACAATAATTAATTATGATGAACTCAAGGCCTAGTAGACAAGACATAATTATATCAAATATGTATATACTAACAGTATGGTCCCGCCTTGCTGGGAACCCGTTAACTTCATAGAAAGTTTGTTGCAAAGAATATTGGAATGGAGTTCTCTCTTCAATAATATTGATTACCCAAGATTTACCAGAAAAATACACTAAAATCAAAACAAAATTGAATTCGTGTTGGCGCATGCGCACTAAAAAACCAAACACTAACAGGGGATATCGTCAAGGCTCTGTTTCGGCCCGATCCATGTGTTTTCAAGCCCTGTTATGGTCTGCCTACTTATTAAAATACACTCAAAATCAAAACAAAATTGAATTCGTGTTGGCGCATGCACACTAAAAAGGCAAACACTATACCTTGTCTATCCAGAATGCGAGCCTCGATCTTTTCCTCCCCCATCCCCGCATGTGGTTTTCTTCGAAACGACGTGAGCATGTTTTTTCCCCACCCTACTTGGGTTTGAACTGTTCGGTTTGTTAACCTCAAAACAAAACCTCAAACGCGTTAGGTTTGGAAAAGCGATGCTCCCCCCGTTTCCTAGAGCGAAGGGATGGCGGAAGAAAGTTTTTTCGAGGCTCGCATAGTAAATAGACAAGGTATAACAGGGGATGGCGTCAAGGTTACACTAAAAATCAAAACAAATTTGAATTTGTGTTGGCGCATGCACACTAAAAAAGCAAACACCAAGGCGACAAGGCCCTGTTTTGGTCCGGTCCATGTGTTTTCAAGCCCTGGTATGGTCTCACTCCCATGTGGATGACGTTTTTTGAAACTAATTATATTAATTAAAAATTCATAATTAAATATGAAAAAACAAAGCCTCGGGTGCACACGTAGGTATTAAAAGGCATTTGTATTAAAAATTTTGAATTTTTTTAGAGCAGTCTAAGTAGGTCTTTCACGATCCACAGACAGACTTTCTTTTATTATTATAGATAATAATTCTATTCAATAGGTAATCTCACTCACTCCATCACCGAGGAGGAGCTGAAAGCCCATTTCACGCAGTTCGGTCGCGTCCTGGACATGAGGATCAATACCAAGCAGACGCAGAAGATCGGCGGTGGGAAGGTGCCAGTGAGTCTTTATTATTTTTTTTTTAGTCTTGTATTTGTGCTGGTGTTATTTGGAAGAATATTTTTTTTTCAACGAGGCTGCTTTGTTGGCGGCTAAGCCTTTGTAGCTCGGCATATTCCCCAGAACCGAGTGGGGCTGGGGAGCCCAGTCGGTTAGGCGCTCGCCTAGCATGCGAAAGGTCCTAGGTTCGGGTCCGGGCATCGCCAAAATAACTGCCGGCCTATAAACGGATCGTGCAGCCAAAAAATGTCCGAATAATACCCAGTGTAGAGGGAGTGCACGTTAATCCAAAGTCCCAACGCTGCGTACGATGTCGCCCTTAACGGTTGCGTTGGATGCTGGTGTTGGCTCGTCACTTGACTGTGGTTCTAAAATACGTGTCGCCAATAGCCGTCGTGCAGCTCTAGTGCGACGATAATTCAAACTTAACCCAGAACTGAGTCATTTCTTTGTGGCACCATCTAGATTCTAGGCGACTCTCGCTACCAATTTTGACGTTCAGATTACAATGAATCTGGGGTTTTTGTGGGTGTTAGAGTATGCAGGTATTTAATTTTGCCGAGCGAATCCGAAAGTCAAATGGGTACTCAAGGGATCTTTTACATGCCACATAATCATATGACATGCATGCCCTCGGTTTTTCCTATTGAGAAAATCTGGCGATTCAACCGGGGCTCGAACTGGCAAACTTAGGCTTATGAGGCGGACGCATAATACCTCTGAGCCACTAGTTTGTGTTTGTGCTGGTGTGTTATTTATAAGAATCTTATTGTCTTATAAATAATATTTTATGTGTACGAAAAGCAAAATTTTGTTATTTGCATATAGCGGCAGTAATGTAAAAGGCACAGGCATTTATATGTTCAAACAAATGCCCAAAATCAGGAAATGACCAGACTGTTATGAATTTCTGAGATTCTTCAAGAATTAATTTATTTCCGGGGGACATTAATATATTTTTTTGGTCAAACAAAATTTTGTTGATAATACAAATAAATGAAATGTTATTTATAGTTGATAAAAACCTTTATGTAATAAGTAAAAAATAATACAAACAGGTCCTCATTTCTACCATTTGCAAGAATAGGCTTAAAATTAAAGAAAGTCCAGGGTTGTTAAAAACCCGGGTTTTTTCATGAAAAACCCAACCCACTTGGGTTTTTGGGGTTTTTTCAGGGTTTTTTCGGGTTCTATGGGTTTTTTCAGGGTTTTATGGTTTTTTTTCAGTATTTTGGATGTGTTTTTCAGGATTTTGTGATTTATTTAGGGAAGTTTTAATTATTTATCTATACATTACAATTTTTAAAACTAACAGAACATCTTGTGAGAGATAATCAGGAATGATGTAATTTAAATTAGAACAAAATTGCATATAGTTGTTAGATAAATGTATATTTAAATTTATAAATGTATTGTCTAGAACCAAGTATTGTTTGTTTGTGTATGTGTAAAATTATATAATCCGCAATATTGTAACGATAGAAATTCAAATTAGAATTTTAAAAAATGTATTTGTTATATTTAATTGTTAAATAATTAGTATAAATTTAAATTTCTAAATGCATTTTAAATATTGAAGGAACAAAAACGTAAAAATATATTAAGAATACTAAAATATTAAAAATGATATGAAATGTATATTTTTTGGATGTATAAAAAGTTTTTATTTTTTTAATTTTCAGTGAAGGCAATTTTAAGTTCAAATTGCCCACTTGGGTTTTTTCAAGTGGTTTTTTTTTTTAAAACCCACCCGGGTTTTTTCGGGTCGGGTAAAATCATAACAACCCTGAGTTGAACAGTTGTCATTTAAATTAATATGATTAATCTGGAATCATTTATGTTCACTGATAGTAACAATAATTTTACTCTAATTATATGCCAACATCTCCTAAAGTATTTTTTTGAAAGCAAATTTACGTCATTTTTGGCACTTAAAAACTGCTACAATACGTTTTATGTCTTACGTGTAACATTTACAAGTTACACTTGAAATGCTAAAATTAATTTCCTTTTACAGAATTTCGGATTTATTGTGTTTGAAGACCCAGAGGCTGTACAGAAAGTACTGAGCTCTAGAGTAAGTTTATTGTATGTCTTTTTGTTATACAATATCTAGTCTTAAATGAATTTTAAAATAGTCTTTTTTTAAAAACTAATTCCTTTTCATCAACAAAGTTTGGATGTTTTTTTCGGCACTAATATCAAAACTGTTTTTCTCCTTGTTTCTCATTTCGTAAATATCTTTCCCAACAGCCCATTTACTTCAATGACCACCGGTTAAATGTGGAAGAAAAGAAACGACCCAAAGACACCCGTATCGTACCACCCCCACCATCCAGGGGCGGTCCCTCTCCAAGAGTAGGCGTTGGGGGCGGTCCCAGAGGCGGACCAAGGGGCGGCATGCGAGGAGGTTACACCTCTAGGCGCTAGAAAGGACGGAGCCTGCTAACAGGAACCTCTGCCATTGGTGGACTGCGCTAAAGGGGGAGGGGCCTGCTAACAGGCACCTCTGTCATTGGTCGACTCAAGAAAACCTGCTAGTTCTTTCAATTAAAACGCATCATACTGTGTGTCTCATTGTTGTTGAATGACTTGCCTTTGGTTACCTGGCAAACTTTTTATTAAGAAAACGTGAAAAAAATAACGAAGTCTAGTGAAAAGTGCTTTAAAAAACATTTAACGTTTTTCTGTCGTCGATATGCTTCTGTGTCAACTCTTTAACGTCGATTTTTTTTTTCTGTTTTGTTTTAACTGTGTGGCAAGTGGTTCGTCGAAAAGGGGGGAAATGTGAGATTTTGTGTTGTAAATACAGAAAAAGTGCTTTAATAAAAGACGATCCAGAATATCTTGCATAAATATAAGTAATTTCTTCGAGACAAGATGCCAATGCACCCGACTCGTTTTAGATTTTGGTGCAGACAAGAGATACCAAGATCTCTTTAGAGCTTTTGTGACACACAAGAAGTTGTCTTTAGCCATTCTGGATTATGTTTTTGGACACCTCTATACTCTGTTCAGATGAAATCATCATTTCAAGGTCATCTAAAGTAATCAACCACAGCTGTTGTGTATTAGATCTCTTTTTCATTTAATTTTAAATTGTGTTTCGGTTCAGAGGGACTGTCAGTTCCATAAAGCTAATGCATAAGTTTTGAAATCACAACTTTTGCAAAAGAATTGCTTTGTTATGTTATCCCATTTTCACCAGGTATGGGAATCATAATTATCATAACATCCATTTAAAGCAAAATTGAAAAGAAAATAACATCCGGTTATTGAATTATTAATTGATAGTGTTTTAAAATAGTGTCGCCATCTGCTGTATATTTTTAGCATTTTAAAACTTCAAAAATATATATATGATTGAATAACTAGATAACATTTTCGTTTCAAATTTGTTTTATTTCGATGTTACGTTGATTCCCATACTGGGGGAAAAAGGGCTAACATGGCAAAGCAATACTTCTGAGTAAGTTGCGATTCCAAAACTAATGCATTAGCTCTATCGGGACTGACAATCCCTCTTCAACTAAAATACCTGTAATCCTGTTTATTTATGGCAAGCTATAGCAAGTATTGAACTGTATTTGAACCGATCGAACTGTAACCGAACCTAACCTTCCGGTTGTTACTTTTCTTGAAGAAAATTGGTGCTTTGGATTGATCTCAAACAAGATTGTCTCTCTCAACCCCCCTCCCCCAGCCAATCACATCAAAACAACAATCGTAAACGAGGTTGAACTTTTTTTACTGTAAATTGTTTTTTGTGTGCTGTTGTTATTTAGTTGATTGTTTTTTTAAAAAAAAAATTATCGATTGAAAGTGACGCGTTTATAGGATTTAATACATTTAACATAATCAGGGTTTGATATGATGATCCTTAAAAATAAGTTATTTTTAGAGACGATTGCTAAGTAAGGACCTTTTTTTTATATTTAGGTTCTGTCCCAAAAAAAATGAGGTGAAACACATTACTCATTTGTTGTTGATTAACTATCTTGTTTTATTTTTTTCATAATTAACTTGTTATAAATGTTAATTTAATAGTTGTGTATGGATTTCATTTAATATTTGGGTGATCAATATCCAAAGTACAGTATAATCACAGACTATATCTTCACAATCTTTGAAGTCGTGTTGTAAACAGCCTTATTTAAAATGGTACCTCAATTTTTGTATATTTATAGTCATTAAAGTCTCAATTTTTCCTTAAAACAGAACCCTGATATTGTTCATTAATTTATCTTTCCAACCAGGGATTGGAAGGTTACTTTTAAAAAGTGCAGTACTATTTAAAGTTACAGTCGAACCTCATTAACACAAACTCGCTTAACACAAAATTTTGCTTAAGGGGAAGCTAAAGACCCAGCATTCTTCTTTCACTTCCCATGCTAAGTCTATGGGACAGTTCTTGGAACACACTGCCTTTGTTTTTAGGTTTATTAACTAGCAATTTTTTGCATGAGGAAGTCCAGGAAGTTTTCTGAGGATCCTCGAGCTCACTTTTTCATTTTATTTAGCCAGACTTTTTTAAAATTTAAAATAAAAAAATCATGCTATTTTTCCAACAAATTAAGACTTTTTACTGAAAAATAAGTGCTGCAACATAAAATTCAACTTCTCTTTTAGAGTTTTACGATGGAATTTGCAGTAAATTATAAAAAAAAGGTTTGAATTTTATGTTGTAGCAAGAAAGAAAACCAGAACTATTTTGTGTGCGACATAAATACATGAAAGCAAATTACTTTATAGTTAAACTCAGTTTCCTTGCACGAAGCCACACCCATGGGCGGAGCTATAAAACGCGCGGAGCAATCAGATGAAGACAAAATAAAACAGATGAAATTTTCTCTTTATCTGATTGCTCCGCGAGTTTTATAGCTCCGTCCATGGTCGTGGCTTCTGTGCAAGGAAACTATGAGTTTAACTATAGATGAAGTTTTTTTTAACTAGATAATTTTGTTCCATATGAAAGATCCGAATTTTTAATAAGGTTTAATTATTCTTAAGTTGCCAGTTGTGTTTTCCTTATTTTTTTTTTTAGTTATTATGAACATGTATCAAAGTTAAGCTGCAAAATTTACAATAATTTGTTACTACTTGCTTTAATACTAAATGTTCCTATATTTCTACTTAAAATTAGGTTTCACCAGTGTTGTGTTCTTCAAAACCTTTTTTTTTTGGTTAGATTAAATATGTGAAATGGAAAACGACTTCACTGGTTGACAATTTTCCTTTGTCTCTTGGTAAAATCCTACTTTATGGTCTGGCGATTTAATCGCCCCAACTAAAATGTCTTCTTTAACCCTTAAATCAGTGGACGTGAATGTAACTTTAAATTTTCTTTCTCTACTTCTTCAGGGTTTCCAGAAATTATTTATTGCTTCATCGAGAAGTACCCCAATTTCATAAAATGTTGTTGGACTATGATTGAAGGTAGGATTTTACCATAAATAAGAACACAGTGGAAGAACGTGCTAAGTGACATTTTTGAAAAATTGAGATTTTTGTGTCAATGAACATGTTATTCCCTCTTTTCGCTGCGTACGATGTCGCCCTTAACGGTTGCGTTGGGTGCCTACTCAGGTGTCGGCTTGTCACTTGACTGTGGTTCTAAAATACGACGCCGTCGCCATCGTGTAGCTCTAGTGCGACGATGATTTAAACTAAAACTATTCCCTCTTTTAAAGATAACAAGTTCTCCCTTTTTCATAAACTTAAAGTTAAGTATATTTCTTAATGTTTGCAAGTCCTGTTTTTAATGGATTTAAGTTCAAACGAAGAACTTTAAAACTAGTTTTCATGTTTTGTCACTTAGCATTTTCTTCCACTAGCTCCTCAAGTGTTATAGATTAGGTTAGCTAACGTCATTTTGTACCGTGTCGTGATATAAACCCTTCCCTGAAATCAAGTGTACTTAAGCGTGATTGTCTATTAATGTGTTTTCTTTATTGTCGATTGGTTCCTTTTTTTTTGCACGGGGCTATTTTAAAAAGTATCATTTTACCTGACTAAGTTTTGTCAGTGTTCTACAGGTTTTGGGTGCAAAATAACGTTTTGAAAAAAGTCGGTGTCAATAGGAATCGGATATTTTCTTTTGGTTTGCAGGCATCATCCCGAATGTGACATTTTTGGAAGTTTTACTTTTATTAATTTCAAATTTTGTTTAAAAAAAATTGCTTTTGGCTGTAGTACTCTGGGCGGGCGATAAAGTCGCCCAAACATGTACAACCATTGAGCTAGAAGGGAAACTGGAGTGAGGTGTCAGCGAGCCGAAAACCCGCTCGCACCCTTTTGAGCGAACAGGGCAGAAAAGGACTATTTTCCCTACACTTGTATGCAATGCTTGTATGAGACCCCTCTATCATATTGACTTGGGCTCCTAAATGTATTTTAACATTTTTAGTTAGAAAGAAATTAATTTTCTTTAACTTTAAATTCCAACTTTTTTAAGTAATAACCATGTGGATCGCTAACTAAGAACCAGCAAAGACGAACCCAATAGCGAAATAGGCAAGTTTCTAGGTTTTCTGCCCGGTTCGTTTCTGCTGCAGTGCCGTGTATTAATCCGCGTTTCGTTATTGAACCGGCTCGTTTGCTGCCCTGCTCAGTGAATCACACACCTCACTCCACGTTTCTTCTAGCTCAATGTGTACAACTGATGCTAAACGGAATATTTCCAATAGTAACCTTTAACTCTGTATATTGTTATCGCCAAAGATTCTGTTTGGCGAGATGTGGGCCCCCAAAATGCTTCAGTAGTATCACCTAAAGGCATTAGTAATTGCTTTGTAACTTTCAGGTTTTACCTGTTCAGTTTTTAATTTGTTATGATACAGTCCCTGGACAATTTATTAGACACACTGCTAGATTTCATATAAAATATTAATTACCGGGTGATATTGTACCGTTTTATTATTTTAAATTGATTTGTTTTTTTATATTATCCAATCTTAATTATCTAATCTTTGTACTTGTTTACGTTCATGTATCACTTTGTCAACACAGTGTTGCCATATGTTAAAAATAAATACAAATATGTAGTCTACAACAATTTTAAATAAGAATCAATAATATTGTAGTTAAAATATACCATTATTGCATAAAAACTCTTAAGAAACACAAAATTACTAAAAAAAAATACAGCATGTCTAATAATTTGTCCAGGGACTGTATATAACGAAAAAAAGTTTGTGATAAGCATTATATATGATTCAAAAGCAAATACTAGATTATAGCAATATTTTGTTGAAAAATGGAAAGTAATAGTGTGCCAAAATAACAAAAAAATCCCCCTCAGGGTTTTCTCATATCTGATATATACAAGGTTGCAATTTCAAGAGCTAACTTTAGTTGCGTTTTGGCGCCTCTTTTAAAATTTTCACCCTGTATAATCATTAAAGCTTGAACGATTGAAAAATTCGTCAATTTTGTTTTTTCAATGCTAACATTTTTTTTTTGTAGTCGTGATAAATAAGTTTAGTTACTAAAAAAAATTGAAGGAAATGATTTGGTTAGGGAAATTTGGCAGGATTTATTGGAAAATATTTATTGAACTGTCTGAAAAAAAGAATAGATTTTGTAACTGGACTGGTTTTTATTGTAATTTAACAAGAATATTGACTTTTAAAAGTCTCAAGTGCCGTTACTTCAAATAAAAAAAAATAGTAGTTGTGAATGTATATTAGGCTCTAATGTATCGATTCATTTCATATAGAAATGAAACTTGTATCGTCAAATTTAGTCGCAGATTTTGAATATAGGCTATAACTTAATCAAGTTCATTTCGTTTTGAAAACTAAGTTGCTATTTTTAAAATTGGGAGTTCATTAAATACTGTTGCATATTTTTTTATATGACGCTTTAAAAATAATTTACTTAACTAGATCACCGATGGCGTTTTTTGGAAGTTTTTTTTTGTTCCATCGATTGACTGCTGATGGGGAAAAAAAATCATATACAAAATTTTATGTGAAAACGCCTAAAAAATACAATTTAACTGCAACCCCTCTGCTATTTAAAATGTTTCCAAAATTTAGGTTTTGTACATTAGTTAACTTAATAATTTTGTTGTGTAACTTGGAACAATGCCTTGATAGCCTTTAAAACAAAATTATGGACCTTAAAATCCCCTAATTTTTTGTTGTTGCTTAAAGATGTTAAAATTTTAACTTTTTTTTGTGGACAAAATTGTCTAAACTCTTTATTCACACTTCATTTACCTTTCTCGTAATGCAACAGTCATTATAATAATGTTTGAAAAGCTTACCAAAATATTTTCTCCTATCTTTCGTTTGTGACAAGACTCTCCACGTATTTTGTACAAAAGTTACTCTTCCTTGGAAAAAAAATGACTAAGCTGAGTTAATTTTTTTTAGTTTTCATTTTAATCATTCATGTGCCTATGTTAGCCCTGATACGGGGAACACCTGAACTTGCTAAAAATGTACATATCTTTTTTTATTTTGTGCTTTTGAGTGTATAAAAATAAGGATTCTGTGAATTAAGGGGACAGGAATTTCCCGAAAACGAAACTCTCCCAATGTTAAGATGTGGAGCAATTTTCATAACTAGCCACAATTGTTTGTTTTCGAACTTTCCGTAAACTGCAGTAACCACAATGATGAATTGGGCTTTTTTATTTCGGTACTTTCCGTAAACTGCAATAACCACAATGATGAATTGGCTTTTTTCCGAACTTTCCGTAACTGCAGTACTCCTGATGAATGCGCTTGTTCCAACTTCCGTAACGCATACAATGATGAATTGGGCTTTTTTTTCCGAACTTTCCGTAAACTGCAGTAACTACCATGATGAATTGCGCTTTGTTTTCCAACTTTCCGTAAACTGCAGTAACCGCAATGATGAATTGGGCTTTTTTCAATTTCCGTAACTGCAGTAATAATGATGATGCTTTTTCAACTTCGTAACTGCGTTCCAATGATGATTTGGGCTTTTATTTCAACTTCGTAACGCAGAAACCGCAATGTGATTGGCTTTTTTTGCTCTGAATAATCTCTATATGGTTCAAGTTATATTGACTGCAATAGTGGTCCAATTCATTTGTCTAAATTCTGTAGTTTATCTGCCCACGGCAGTATGATGAGCCACACGTTAAATAGATTTTAAATTGCCTAAGTTCCAGGGCCAGATTTAAAGATTTGCCGCTCGTAGGCTATGATCGATTTGCAGCCCCTGTCACAATATTCTCCCCCTTTAACTAAGGGTTTTTCTGTTCCTGTGATGCAGTGATTTTTAAAATGAATGCATTCTTCAATTAAATCGGAATCTAGATAATTTGAATAGATGTCTTTCACTAGTGGCCTTGTTTCTTATTAAATCCTCAGTAATTATAAGACTATTAAATAATTGTGTTAAGAAGTAGAACCTCCCTTGGTACTCATTGTACGCAACGTTCCTTTTCGTTCATTCATTCATTCATTAAAATTTACGGCTCATTGCGGTTTACACATAAATGAAAATTATTTGTTTTCTTTATTATAAAGACACTAATATTTTTAAGAATATTTTTTATGCCGAATGCCGCTTTAATTGGTCTTAAAATTTGCCGTCCCAAAAAATTCGCCGCTCTAGGCTACAGACTACTTAGCCTATTTAGAAATCCGGCCCTGCTAAGTTCATTAGAAAGTTGTTTTATAATCTGACAAGCAAAGCAATACTGATTTTCAAAATTAATATCATACAGGGATTATGCTACACACATTAAGTGGAGCTTATCAATACATATGCAATCAGCAAGTTCAGAAGCAATAGATATAAAATTGTGTATGCTGGTCATGAAAGAATATCCAATTTCTCTTACCATTGTTGCCGAGTTCCGTTTTCGGGAATTCATGTTCCGTTAATCGAATGAAAGTGTGTATTCATGCTTTAGTTAACTCTGATAGTACAAATTTATCACGAAACTAATATTTTTTTTCATCTTTTATTAAGTTACTGCCTAAAACTATAGGTTGTTTAACGCCTTGATGGTAAAATAATGTATTTTTTTTTATTACCAAGGTTAGTTTTTGATTGGTCTAACGTTCTTTAAGTCTAGTCTTAGTGTATTTATTTGCATTCGTAAACTAGTGGTTTCTTTTATTTGCTAAGTTTTAACGAGGCTTTTAAATTTGTAGCAACATGTTTTAGTTTTAAAAAATATTTAGGTAATCAAAAAGGTTATTATAAAACAGGGTTCTCAACGTCTATTTAATCGAAAAAGTTGTAAAATTGCATTTAATTTTCTCAATGTATAAAAGAAATATTTGTTTTGCACTCTTTTTTATTATTGGTTTATTGAACAATTAAATGAACTGAACCATTTCAATATATTTTTCTTTTAATTATCACTTATTGTGGCTTGTTTAAATGTTTTGGACAATAATAAGGAAAATAAATGTATTTAGGTTCTACCATTATTGCTTGACTGTGGTTCTAAATTATGTTGCCAATAGCTCTTGTGCGATGATATTTCAACCTAACCCTACCATTATTGATTTTTTTTATCGTCCTTAACTAATATTAAAAAGCCCTCAAATTTTGGAATTAAGTAATCGCAAAATTAATGCACTTAGTAATGAAAACAAAATCTAAATCAGTAGAAGTCCTTAATAATTTATAGAAGTCCTTAATAATTAATACATTAAAATCCTTGTGTATCTAAGACTAATTGAGAGCGCTGTTTTCAATTCAATTTCTACATTTAGAGGGGAAACTGTTAATTATCCAAACTAACACAAAATTAAAGTAATAATAAAAATTTGTTCAGTCTTTTGGTTGTAGAATGGAGGTAAGGTTGTGTGCCTCTTTATCAAGTGTTTAATTTAAAGTGTGTGGAACTTTTTTATTAATAAATTGTGTAAAAATGTAAATACTACAAGTTGTGATGCATGTGTCTTTTCTAAACCCACACAGCCAATCACGAAGCTGTGAATTGTCATTTGTCAGTTATTTTCCATGCCTAACACCCGAAGATGTGCGGTTTGGAACTCGGCTGTGATTGGCTGGTTTTACCATGAAGTTTTTCAAACCAACCAATCACATCCTGTCATATAAACTTGGTTGTGATTGGCTAGTTTTATTGTTTTGCAAGTGAAACAGCCAATCGCATGTTGTCATATAAACTTGGCTATGATTGGCTGGTTTATCATGGGAAAACTGCAGAATATCCAATCACAGCGGTTCAGGAATTGAATTGTGCATCTTTGTGTTTAGGAGCCTTATGCTTCTTTGCAGTGAATTTCGTTCGAAGTTGATTTATTTAAAACATTTTTTTACTGAAAAAGCAATAAATATTATTTCTTTGATAAGTATATGACAGAATGTAAATTGTCCTGTTGGTAACCAAGTCATAGTAGCATACCAGCGCCATCTATATTTATTCTAATTTGTTAACTTTTTTTAGTATGGGATAAGTACATTATACATTGTAGGGGACTATAATAATGGCTATGGTTTAAAATCAATTGACTCTTATTAATTAAATTAATACATTTCTGGCTTTTTTTTGGAATCTCTTTGAAGTTGTCGATCAAGCTTATAATATTCAATCTAAATCTTAAGATTCCTTTTATATTTCGATGCAAATATATTTTTTGTTAAGTTAAAAGGTTAACAGTTTCAAATATATTCTGTCATTTACATACTAACAACTTATACCTCTTCATATCCATTTTGCACCAACAGTGTAAATATGCTGGTGGTTTAAGGACTGTTATTATAAGTTCTTTGGGTGTTAGGAGTTCACTGCAAAATGGTAGGCATGTCTTATTTTCAGTTATGATGTTATAGTGCGAAGGGTTGCCATTTTTCTCCATTCAAAATATTAACATTTGTAAAATATAAAGGAAAAAAACTGTTACTTTTTAAAACAGGTTTTTAATTTACGATTATCCTCAACCGTTAAAAGATAAATAAGATTTTTTAGCAATAAGTTATGCAACTTGTTTCAATTTCTAAGTTTAAGGTATTTGAGAATTTAACTTAAAGGAAATTTTTCCGTAACAAGAGTGGCAACCCTGTTCAAAGCTTTTTTTTTTATTTGTAAAACCCTGAGAAAGGTTTGTTTTATATAACATGAATTTTTACTGTTCAACAGTTTTTTTTTTAAGTTGAATTCTTACTTTTATAGCTCTTTGATTGGCAATGTTTTTTTTTTGCAATTACCAACTTTAAAGCAATATGTTTTATTATTTTTGTAGTAATTTTAAATGCCTCTATAGTTAAACTCATAGTTTCCTTGCACAGAAGCCACAACTATGGGCGGGGCTAAAAAACGCGCGGAGCAATCAGATGAAGAGGAAATTTCAGCCATTTTATTTTGTCTTCATCTGATTGCTCCGCGCGTTTTATAGCTCCGCCCGTGGCTTCTGTGCAAGGAAACCTGCTCCTATATATTCAGAAGACTATTTCATGTTTTCTTAAAGACTTAGCCACGGCTGACTCAGCTAATGAGGCCAGAGAAGCTTTCTGTGATGTCATAATATCTGTCTGGTTCGGGTAGTCAGCTTTTCCGAAAGAGGGGAACGAAACGAGTTTTTGACCTAAAAAGTATATTCTATCATGCACGAATAGGTTTCGTATTTTTCTTCGAAAAAGCCAAGTCTGTTCGTCTTACAGGGTGACGTGACGAACAGCTCCTGTGGCCTTTTAGTTCAGCAAGCAATAACTTAGATCCGACTTAACGGTTTAATGCTTATTATATAAGAGCAAATGAAATTGTGCAGTTAAGTTCAGATTAAATGTTCATTAAAGTAACTATGTCAAAGTTTTAACTTTGACAGACAACTTGGAAAGTAAATTATTCCTATTCAACATTGTTACTGCCGATCAGAGAGTGATCATATACTCGCCGCTTCGCATACATTATTTTCATTTCTGTTTTAAGTATAATTAGTCTCAATTCTTTGAGATTGTATTGCATATCATTATTAGCCCATGAACCGAAAATGTATTGTTGCTGTATTTCAAACGGAACAATCAAATAAACTCCATCGTCCACTTTGCTAAATTTGTGTTCAATTTAATTGTATTAAGGGGGAAATGAGAACGACCGACCGCAGGTCTTCAAACCAAAGTGCCTCAGTATTAATCCAATGGGAGAAAAGGATATATTTTCTAAGCCACATTTCTCCGGCTGTATTGAATATTTTTTTTTTACAAACGGTTATTTTGTGTGATAAATGTTGCTGACTAGGTCTCTATAATCCCACTTTTTGAAATTGCTTCGAATATTTTGTGTTAAATTATTGAAAATTTAAAAAAATATTAACCCATTTTTAAAAAGTGCAGGGTTCGTGCGCCTCCTGAATTTCATTTTTTTTTTCTCCCAAGGACCCTTATAACTCCTGAAATTTTTGTATCATCTCCTGAAAGTGATATTTTTTTCCATCTTCTGAAAAAATTGACAACGCTAATCGTTAGTCTCCTTTCTCTTAAGAGGGACTGTCAGTCCCATAGAGATAATGCATTAGTTTTGAAATCACAATTTTTGCAAAATAATTACTTTGCCATGTTATCCCATTTTCATCAGGTATGGGAATCATCATAACATCAATTTAAAACAAAAATGAATAGAAAATAACATCCCGTTATTTAATTATTAATTGATAAAGTTTTAAAACAGTGTCGCCATCTGCTGTAATTTTTGGCATTTTAAAACTTCAAAAATACATAATTAAATAACTTGATAAAATTTTCGTTTTAAAATTTGTTTCATTTCGATGTTATGTTGATTCTTACACCTGGGAAAAAAGGGCTAACCTGGAAAAGCAATACTTCTGCGGAAGTTGTGATTAGAAAACTAATGCATTAGCTCTATGGGACTGACAATCCCTCTTAATGTACCACAGAACTCTTTAAGCGAAGATTTTTTTCTTCGGTTTCATCATTTGAAGTGCAGTAAAGTCACTAGACTAATACGATAATAAACTAACATAAAATTTTATTCCGCGTTACATCCTAAATTTACATTGCTGCACTCCTGAAAAACTCCTTAGAAACTCCTGAATTTCACTATCGTAGATAGAGTATGAACCTTGAAAGTGGGATTGTCGGGACCTGTACGTCAGCTCCATTTATCACATAAGCCCGTTTGTAAAAATATTCAATACAGCCGAAGAAATGTGGATTAGAAAATACTTTTTTCTCCATAGGATTAACACTGAGGCACTTTGTTTTGGAGACCATCGGTCGATTGGGATCATTCGCCCTTAATATCGTTTTCTAAAAAATTTATTATTCCAGAGTTGTACCTCAATATCAACTTGTAGGTACAAGTCCCACTTTTGGCGAGTGCTTCCCTTCATCTCCCGAGGCAATTTAGCTTATGTTTTAATACAATGTGGACCTTGAAGTCTTTTTGCTTGTAACTTTTGAATAAAATTTTTTGTTTTTTCATTTCGACAAATTAAAATATTTAAATTGAAAATTTTATGCCAATACAACACTTTTTTTTATAGGCTGTTTAGTTTGAATAAATAAACAATAGTTTCAAGTTTTTGTTGTTTACCTTTTTTGTAGTGGCACTTTCTTTGAAGTCTGGCGAAATTAAGTTAGCACAATAACAGTCACTGTGGAGAACTAAAAATGTCAGTATGTGATTTCAGTTCATCTCTAATGATTTAAAAAGTACTATAATTGAATAAATTTATAATCGAAATCCTTATAGCCTTTTCTATAAAGAAGAGCCAATGAATATATATAAAAAAATAAGGGGTTGTAGTTCCCTATCCTATTCAAAGATTTGTTAATAAAATAAAATACATCAAATTGAAACGTTTTTTTTTTTAGTTTTAGTATGGTTAATATAATAGGGTACTTGACTGCATCGCCAAAATACCTTCCAATATTATTTAAATTATAGTTGAAAGTCAAAAATAACAAATGCATATAACTTTTTTGCGAAATAAATCTTTAAATCATTAAAAAAATCATTTTAAAAAGGCATTTTTTCACGTGATCACAAACACAACGGTTTAGCTGACGTCACTAGTAACTATAAACAAACCGGCGTGATGTTTTTTGTTTTCTGATTAAACTTGATTTAATCTAATTTACTCTTGAAATAATAAATATTGAGATAATGTAAGGCTTTTTACAGAAGCGGATATTTCATATTTGCCTAAATTCGATTCCAATGTGGTGTTTCTAAGTTTGTTTATAGTCACTAGTGACATCACAGATACCACGTGACAGCCAGGAAGCGTTTTCGGGAGTGATTTTTCGTCCTAATTTTAAAATTCATTTTTCTGCCTTTTTATGGGGTATTTGAAAAAAAGAAAAAATACGGGTCTAATATTTTTGGCATAAGAATATTTTAAGCCAATAAAAATTTTTTAGTCAAGTACCCTATTAAAGAGTACAATAATATTGTAAAGCAAATACTGGGGGAATAAAGCCAATAAATGAGTATATGGGAGCCGATGAATGTTAAATTTGTGTTCAAATAGGTTAACTCTAATCTTTTCGTTATAAGGTTGCGCTGCTTACCAGCGCAGGTGTAATTCACGTCATGTTATAAAGCTTGTCGCTAGAAACCCTTAGGCTAGTGTCCTGACTACGACATCAAATGCCACAAAACTTGGCGACTTGGCAGTGTCAGCCACATGCTATTGCATCGCTTGGCGGTCGCCAAGTTTTGTGGCATTTGATGTCGTAGTCACACTCTAAACAAACGAGCGTTTTACTCAGTCTGAGTTAATTTCCATCCATTCCGTGCCGAAAATGCACTTCTCCTATAGGAGTGAATTTCACTTTTCGGAGTGGGTAAAGAATAAAAGAAACAATCTGCGTCCTTCACTCTTAAAAGAGCGTTTTAACTCAGTCTGAGTTAATTTCACTCCTTTCCGGTGCGAAAATGCACTTCTCCTATATGAGTGAATTTCACTCTTTGTTTTAAGAGTGCAGGACACAGCCTTAGTGTCACTCTAGTGTGACGTTAATTCAACCAAACCGAACAAATATCCTGTAAAATGAGGTAAATTTTGCTAAGTACCCACCCCTATTCCTAATTTTACGGTTACGCTCGCAATAAATATGCTCATTGTTCTCTGAGTTATGCTCCGTGTGAATTGGAATGTTTCTTATGATGTCACGCTCCCCGTACTACGATTTCATGGGTGTTTCCGGTTATAATTCATGATCAGAATGTGGAAATACATGAAAAACTTTTCTTTTTATTCAAGTCTCCTTTAATAAATGATTAGAACAACCAACAGCCCAGCAAGAAGTCGGTATTTAAAAAAACACACAAATATTCTACTTAGAAAACTCACTTTCGAATACTAAAACAAAAGTAATTATAGAAAAATGAAAACAAGTCAGCGGAGCTGTTGCCATATCCGACGTGAAACAACCACATTATATTGTTCTGCGTGAATTATTTCTGTAGAGTGTAGAGTTTAGTTTGAATTATCGTCGCACTAGAGCTACACGAGGGCTATTGGCGGCGGGCGTCGTATTTTAGAACCACAGTCAAGTAACGAGCCGACACCTGAGTAGGCACCCAACGCAACCTTTTAAGAGCGACATCGTACGCAGCGTTAGGACTTTGAAGGATATTTAACGTGCACACCCTCCACACGGGGTATTATTCGTCGGACATTTTTGGCTGCACGGGCCGTTTATAGGTCGGCAGTAATTTTGGCGATGCCCGGACCCGAACCTGGGACCTTCCGCATGCTAGGCGAATGCCTAACCGACTGGGCTCCCCAGCCCATTTCTGTAGAGAAAGCATGAATTGAAAACCAATGATATGCAACTATTATGAATAACAATCAAGTTTTTTTTAACAAGGAAACATTTATTCGCACCAGGATATAGAAAAGATTAACATCTCTTTCAATGGGGAAGCCCAAGTAGTTACAAATTGCTAACTGTTTATTCAGAAAATATAACATTTTGAAAATTTCGCCTTGCTGATTTGTGAAGTAAACAGGAGTAGGGTACTTGACTGTATCGCTAAAATACCTTCCCATATTAAATTAATTATACTTTGAACCCAAAAATAACAAACGTATATATATATTTTTGCAAAATAAATCTAAATAATTAATAAAAATTTTAAAATGTTTTTTTTCTTCATCGGTACGTCAAGTGATCACAAACACGTCGATTTGGCTGACGTCACTAGTATATATATAAACAAACCGGTGTGATGTTTTTCTGCTTGCAATTAAACTGGATTTAATCTAATTTGCTATTAAAATAAGAATTGTATAGATAATGGAAGGAGGTTTAACAGAAGCGGATAGTTCAAATTCGCTTAAAGTAGATTCCAGAATGGTGTTTTAAAGTTTGTTTATAGTTACTAGTGACGTCATAGCCACAAAGCGTTTTCGAGCGTAATTTTTCGTCCTAATTTTAAAATTCATTTTTCTCCCTTTTTATGGGATATTTGAAAAGAATAAAAAAATATGGGTCTAATATTTTTGGCATAAGAATATTTTAAGCCAATAAATTTGTTCTTCAAATACCCTGTTGTAAGAGGCGAGGAGTCAGCCCGATATGCCCTAGCAAACAGTAAGTGAAGCTACACCCCCAAAAACAAACTGAGGCTATTTACAATGCAGTAGTGCTAAATAATCTATTAGAATCGGGAGGGGCTTGGAAAGTTACTTTAATTTCACGTTCTAAGAAAAATTGAAATGTAGCCATCTTTCCGTTTTTTGAAGACTATAGAGACAATCCGAAAAAAGAAAATTCAACATTATTAAAAGTTAATTCAATTTAGCGACGTAAGAAGTAACAAAAAAGTAATTAAGTTACAGTTAAAAAAAAGTAACTGTTACAAGTGAGACGTTACGCCCAGGGCCGGATTTCTAAATAGGTTAAGTAGGCTGTAGCCTAGAGTGGCGAATTTTACGACCCATTAAAGCGGCTTTCGGCATAAAAAATTAATATAAAGATACGAATATTTTTAAGAAAGAAAACAAATAATTTACATTAATGCGTAAACCATAAACATATATATAGTACTAATATTTCGTAGCAAACATGGTCGCTGCGAGGGCAATTGCATCCCCTCCTCCGGGTTTTCGAAGTTGTAAGAAAAATAGTAGAAGTTTAAAAAAATCCGCCTATTTCGCTTTCGATTTAGTGTGTACAGGTACATAGATGATTCTAATATGTGTATCTATTTTAAACAGCGCATACCACCTTATTTTGCAGCTAACCAGCTACCTTTCCCCGAAGGGGGAGAATATTGTGACAGGGTCGGCAAATCAATCATAGACTATAAGCGGCAAATCTTTAAATCCGGCCCTGGTTACGCCCATTATCTATTCTGTTTGGGCTTAGCGTAAAATAGATCGTAGCTTCACTTGAGGGCTCTATCTGGACGTGAGGGCATCCTCAACATTTTCTGACCTCTATAGTTTAGGAAAGTTTAGGTAACAACGGTACACAGGTACGGTTCACAGGTAACAGTCTGGAGATAGTTTTCCCCGTACTTACAGTGGGATGATTGCAGTGGCATTGTCAATTTGGATTTTCTATATTTTTTCAGTTATTAATTGTTTTTATTTAAGATAATAATTATATGTATAATGTTAGTGATTGGAAGGACAAGTTACTTCAGGATTGCCACTCTTTTTTAGAAATAAAAATCAAGGAGTTTATAAGGACTTTTCAAGGACCCTCAAAAAAAAATTTCAAGGACCGTTCCTTCAATCATAACACGCCATTTATAAAAATAAAACAAAATCCGTAAAATCTATGATTATGCATACGAAGGAACATATCAATGCCCAGATTTTCAGAAGATTAAAGATTCCAAATTTTGAAATATCGCCAAGTGTTATTGCAACCATATCAGATGACAACAAAGAAGGATTTGGCGAAAATGTAACTGGTTAATAAGCATTGTTACGTAGAAGGGCGAAATGCTATGTGAACGGCGCCAAGTTGGGAATGTTTTAGGGAATAACTTCTTGAATTTGAATTTCACAAACAAAGAAAATCAAGGACTTTACAGTGATTTTTGGTCAAAATCAAGGAGTTTAAAGGGTCCTTGAAATTGAAAATTAAAATCAAGGACTTCCAAGGACCAGTGGGAACCCTGTACTTGTAACAGTTACTCTTTTTAGGTAGCAACAAGTAATGTCGTTAGCTTTTTCAGACAGTAACTGTAACCTAGTTACTTAGCTCTAAATTTTAGCGGCAAACGAAAAACTTTGTTCATTTTCCATTATTTCTCACAGTTCTTCACGGATATTTTCAGCCTTTTGGTTTAAATTTAATTATTTCTTAACTTCAACATTTAATTTTTGTTCTTAACTTTTTGCGACTTGAAACTCTTGCAAAATTTCTAGAAATAACTGATTATAGTTAAACTCATAGTTTCCTTGCACAGAAGCCACGACCATGGGCGGAGCTAAAAAACTCGCAGAGCAATCAGATGAAGAGAAAATTTCATCCGTTTTATTTTGTCTTCATCTGATTACTCTGCGCGTTTTATACGCTCATGGTCGTGGCTTCTGTGCAAAAAAAACTATGAGTTTAACTATAGTTACTTTTCGCAATAAGTAGCTGTAGCAGAGTTACTTTTTAAAAGTAATCTTCCAATCCCTGCTAATTATAATATGAGGGGTGGGGATAAAGATGCAATGAGTTCTGGTTTTGAAAATCTGGTCACATTAACTTTGGCACTGCAATCATCCAACAAGTAATACAGTGCAACATTGACCGGTATAAAAGTTCGCCAAAGCCATTATTTGAGCCATTATTTTCTTCCCTTGTTGCGCCGCGAGCTCTTGAAGTGCGACGAGGGGCGGTTTTCTTTCTTCTGCTCAATTTCGATCGGTTTGGAAGTTTCTCGGACTTCTCCTGTGAACGCGGCCTGCAAAATATAAAAAAGAAGGTCCATTCGTTTATTGGAGGGACACCCAAGTGTGATAAGCTTAAAAAACTGAAGGCAAAATCGAACTGCAACTCTTAGAATTCGCCCACAGGGCCCGACTTACAACTTTAGGGGCCCAGGGCACAAGCCAGTTTGGGGGACCCACAATATACATTAATCCGTCCATGAAAATGATTTTTTTTTTCATTTTAAAATTGTGCGAATAAATAACCTTAAATACGCATGTAAGCATTGCTTTTTTACATACAATTCTCTTAATACATACATAAGATATGGCATCAGATACCTATTGTACCATGTCAAATCTTTTTATCTATATACATAATTTTTATTCACTTGATCACATGGCTGAGGCAGTTAATTTATAAAATTAACAAGGAATAAAAAAATAGTGGCTTGCGTATAAAAAATTAATAGTTCTTGGTTCAATTGTATTACGTTTATTATTATTTTTTTCCTTGTGGCAACTATTTTCCCCCAATTTTATTCTGTTAAGAAAATTTGGGGGCCCTCTTGAAGTGGGGGCACGTGCCCAGTTGGCCCTGCCAGAAATCAGGCTCTGTAATGCGCACGATGGTTTTGCGAATGCGATCAGTTAACGAATGCTCTCGATAAACAGTATTTAACATCCCAAAACATGCGTATGATGTGAACATGTATATGAACATTCAAACCACAAATGAAGGGTCCAGGAGAAGTCCTTGATTGATTAGGAATCTTATTGTATTCTGGTCAGCTTGGCGGACATCAGCGACAGGAAACCGGTTTCTACCTTGGTTCTTCTCCTGCGGTACAAACGTGGGACTCGTGTCTCGTGTGAATCAGGATTGCGAGAGAGAGAGAAGGACAAGTGAGAAACTTGTATCCTCACACCAATTCAGCCGATGACTCACTATCGTTGCCAGAGAGGCCCGATGCGGACAGATTTCCCATGCAATGAAGGGGTTTTTACCCTGTACTCTTCAAATAGATTTAACGTGCTCCAGCACACACAACTCACCTTCCGAGAACTATCCTCCTCTTCCTCCTGCGATTGGTCGAATCTGAAGGGCGATTCGTCCGTGTCGCTGCTCGGCGAGTGTTTCACTTTTAGGATGGACTTTGGCGGCGAGGGCTGGAAAAAGGCGCCGAATTGGCGGTAAATGTCGGAGGGACTTTGAAGCTTTGGTCGCGGTTCTTCTTCTTCTCCTTCGCACTCTGGGGGAGGAACATTCTGGAAGGAAAAAAATGAAGTTAAAGAGGTTAAGAAGAAGAGTCCTGAGTTCAAAACCCAGCCACATCCTAAACACGGATATTTGTTGGCAAAAACTCGACGTAATTATGGGGTTAGCATGTGAGTGTCAAATCTGTGGAATCCAAAGTCCCAATGGCGTTAACGTAGGATGCCGCTAGATGTACAGTTGGACGTCCCAGCTTAGGTGTTGACTTTGTCACGTGCATTGAGCAAGAAGAAACGTGGAGTGAAGTGTGTGATTCACTGAACAGGGCAGCAAACGAGCCGGTCCAAAAACCAAACTTGGAGGAATACACGGCACTGCAGCAGAAACGAACCGGGCAGAAAACCTAGAACTTGCCTATTTTCGCTATTGGGTTCGTCTTCGCTGGTTCTTAGTTAGTAATCCACATGGTTATTCTTTAAAAAGTTAGAATTTAAAGTTAAAGAAGGTTAATTTCTTTCAAACTAAAAATGTTAAAATACATTTAGGAGCCCAAGTCAATATGATAGAGGGTCTCATATACAAGCATTGCATGCAAGTGTAGGGAAAATAGTCCTTTTCTGCCCTGTTCTCTCAAAAGGGTGCGAGTGGGGTTTTCGGCTCGCTGACACCTCACTCCAGTTTCCCTTCTAGCTCAATGGTAATTATGGAGTTAGGATGTGAGTGTCAAATCTGTGGAATCCAAAGTCCCAATGGCGTTAACGTAGGATGCCGCTAGATGTACAGTTGGACGTCCCAGCTTAGGTGTTGACTTTTTTCACTTGACACCGGTTCTAAATTGCGAGGCGGAATTGACTGTGTTAAAGTTCCTAAAGAAGGCTAGAAATAAACAACCAGAAACAATTAAATTACCAAGTGAAGTTTGGTTTGGTTCGATTAGAACTACATGAATATTGAGTATTAGCTTGTTTTAGGTGACACATTTCTTTCACGTTTCTTCTTATTTCACGCAGCCGTTTTGAAGTTTTTGTGAAGCAATTGTGCAGAATATTTTGGCTGGGAGGCAGAAAAACTGCAGCATTTTTGCAGTTTTTTTCTGCAGACCTAGTGTTTCAAATCCCTTCAGTTTTTTTTAAGCTTTTGTAAAGCAATTTTGCAGAATATTTTGGCTGAGATACAGATATTTGGAAGTTATCGACTGTGAGAAACTAATTTTTTTCTGCAGGTCTTCAAATCTTTGAAGGTTAGTTTTTTGAAGTTTCTATTTAGTAATTGGGGAGGAACTAGCAATTGTGCTTGAATATTCTAGTTTATACTAAAAAAGTTATCATTGAGAAAAATAGTAAACTGGAGTTGAGAAGTGAATAGTACAAAGGTTCATGTACGTGTACCTCTGGAGCATAGAGGATAAAAAAAAAAGTTATAAGACTTTTGATCACTTACGTGGAAGTGTCGGTTCTTGTGTTGCGGTTTCGTGTGTCTGAAGGTGATCTTTTTAACCCTCGGTTAGGTCAAATCCTGCCAGCGGACATGTTTGCCATTTTCCGTGTGAACTAGTATATAGCTCCGTGTAAACTAATATTATGCTCGCAGAAACTATTATTTTGCTCCGCGTAAACCATTATTATGCTCCGTGTAAACTAATATTATGTTCTGTGTGAACTATTATTATGGTCTGCTTAAACTAATATTATGCTCGCAGAAACTATTATTTTGCTTCGCGTAAACCATTATTATGCTCCGTGTAAACTAATATTATGCTCCGTGTAAACTAATATTATGCTCTGTGTGAACTATTATTATGGTCTGCTTAAACTAATATTATGATCGCAGAAACTATTATTTTGCTCCGCGTAAACCATTATTATGCTCCGTGTAAACTATTATTATGCTCTGTGTGAACTATTATTATGGTCTGCTTAAACTAATATTATGCTCGCAGAAACTATTATTTTGCTTCGCGTAAACCATTATTATGCTCCGTGTAAACTAATATTGTGCTACGCGTAAACTAATATTATGCTCTGTGTGAACTATTATTATGGTCTGCTTAAACTAATATTATGCTCGCAGAAACTATTATTTTGCTTCGCGTAAACCATTATTATGCTCCGTGTGAACTATTATTATGCTCTGTGTGAACTATTATTATGGTCTGCTTAAACTAATATTATGCTCGCAGAAACTATTATTTTGCTTCGCGTAAACCTTTTTATGCTCCGTGTGAACTAATATTATGCTCCGTGTAAACTAATATTATGCTCTGTGTGAACTATTATTATGGTCTGCTTAAACTAATATTATGCTCGCAGAAACTATTATTTTGCTTCGCGTAAACCATTATTATGCTCTGTGTAAACTAATATTATGCTCCGTGTAAACTAATATTATGCTCTGTGTGAACTATTATTATGGTCTGCTTAATCTAATATTATGCTCGCAGAAACTATTATTTTGCTCCGCGTAAACCATTATTATGCTCCGTGTGAACTATTATTATGCTCTGTGTGAACTATTATTATGGTCTGCTTAAACTAATATTATGCTCGCAGAAACTATTATTTTGCTTCGCGTAAACCATTATTATGCTCCGTGTGAACTATTATTATGCTCTGCTTAAACTAATATTGTGCTACGCGTAAACTAATATTATGCTCTGTGTGAACTATTATTATGGTCTGCTTAAACTAATATTATGCTCGCAGAAACTATTATTTTGCTCCGCGTAAACCATTATTATGCTCCGTGTGAACTAATATTATGCTCCGTGTAAACTAATATTATGCTCTGTGTGAACTATTATTATGGTCTGCTTAAACTAATATTATGCTCGCAGAAACTATTATTTTGCTTCGCGTAAACCTTTATTATGCTCCGTGTGAACTAATATTATGCTCCGTGTAAACTAATATTATGCTCCGTGTGAACTAATATTATGCTCTGTGTGAACTATTATTATGGTCTGCTTAAACTAATATTATGCTCGCAGAAACTATTATTTTGCTTCGCGTAAACCATTATTATGCTCTGTGTAAACTAATATTATGCTCCGTGTAAACTAATATTATGCTCTGTGTGAACTATTATTATGGTCTGCTTAAACTAATATTATGCTCGCAGAAACTATTATTTTGCTCCGCGTAAACCATTATTATGCTCCGTGTGAACTAATATTATGCTCCGTGTAAACTAATATTATGCTCTGTGTGAACTATTATTATGGTCTGCTTAAACTAATATTATGCTCGCAGAAACTATTATTTTGCTTCGCGTAAACCTTTATTATGCTCCGTGTGAACTAATATTATGCTCCGTGTAAACTAATATTATGCTCTGTGTGAACTATTATTATGGTCTGCTTAAACTAATATTATGCTCGCAGAAACTATTATTTTGCTTCGCGTAAACCATTATTATGCTCTGTGTAAACTAATATTATGCTCCGTGTAAACTAATATTATGCTCTGTGTGAACTATTATTATGGTCTGCTTAAACTAATATTATGCTCGCAGAAACTATTATTTTGCTTCGCGTAAACCATTATTATGCTCCGTGTGAACTATTATTATGCTCTGCTTAAACTAATATTATGCTACGCGTAAACTAATATTATGCTACGTGTGAACTATTATATTGTTCCACTTGAGTGAACTACTATGCATGGACATTTATTATTATGCTCAGAGTGAACTACTTTTAGGTTCCGATTTATGTTCTACTGTTACAAGTAACACGAACACGTTACACCCATCCCTTGTGAAAAGGGAACCCATAGAAAAGGTATAAGAAATTTGGATCACTTACGTGGAAGTGTCTGTTCTAGTGTTGCGGTTTCGTGTGTCTGAAGGTGATCTTTTAAAACCTCGGTTTGGTCAAATCCTGCAGGTGGACATGTTTCCCATTTTCTGCGTGAACTAGTATATTGCTCCATGTAAACTATTATTATGCTCCGTGTGAACTATTATTATGCTCCGTGTGAACTATTATTATGCTCCGTGTGAACTATTATTATGCTCCGTGTGAACTAATATTATGCTCTGCTTAAACTAGTATTATGCTCCGCGTAAACTAATATTATGCTACGTGTGAACTATTATATTGTTCCACTTGAGTGAACTACTATGCATGGACATTTATTATTATGCTCAGAGTGAACTACTTTTAGGTTCCGATTTATGTTCCACTGTTACAAGTAACACGAACACGTTACACCCATCCCTTGTGAAAAGGGAACCCATAGAAAAGGTATAAGAAATTTGGATCACTTACGTGGAAGTGTCTGTTCTAGTGTTGCGGTTTCGTGTGTCTGAAGGTGATCTTTTAAAACCTCGGTTTGGTCAAATCCTGCAGGTGGACATGTTTCCCATTTTCTGCGTGAACTAGTATATTGCTCCATGTAAACTAATATTATGCTCGCAAAAACTATTCTTTTGCTCTGTGTAAACCATTATTATGCTCTGTGTAAACTAATATTATGCTCTGCTTAAACTAATATTATGCTCCGCGTAAACTAATATTATGCTACGTGTGAACTATTATATTGTTCCACTTGAGTGAACTACTATGCATGGACATTTATTATTATGCTCAGAGTGAACTACTTTTAGGTTCCGATTTATGTTCCACTGTTACAAGTAACACGTTACTCCAATCCCCTGTGAAAAGGAACCTACAGTCCCTGGACAAATTATTATTAGACGCACTGCAAGATTTCATGTAAAATATTAATTACCGGGTGATATTGTACCGTTTTAGTATTTTAAATGGATTTGTTTTTGTTAGCAAAATTATAAGTTTTTCTCTCATGCAAATACGGTTCTCTATAGCGGTGATGTCATCGGGCTACTGCGTAGATCAGTGACGTCACGGCATCTTGCTGCGGAGTGCCGCGTACGTTTGTTTACATTTCTTTCACCGGAGCTTCATTTCGCGTCACGGGTACGCATGCGCAATGCGGATTTTCAACTACCGCGGCTGCGGTGCTATTGTTTAGCGGTATATTTAAGCTCAGGCTTTAAAGTTTCTTACTCAATCTTTCTTTTTATAAGCTTTGAATCAGGTGATTTGAGTTGAAGCGCCGGTGAACTGTTGATAACATGGCGAAAAAACGCCCACTGTTTAGATATCTTTATTTTTGAACTTTAATTGTAAATTGTTTGATTTATTTTTAATTAAAAATTATTTTGATGAAATTCGTTTCTTGCTTCGTCACTTTGTCAAGTTTCTTCGTCACTTCGTCAAGTTTCATTCAACAGTTTTTATTTTTATATTATCCAATCCATTACCGATTTATTTGACACCAATAAAACAGCAATCATTTAGAAAAGCATAAGTTTATTAAGTTTGAAAGAAAAGTGAAATGAATGTTAGTAAAAGTCAATATTGAGTTGAGCCACCTTTAGCCGCTATCAAAGCTTTAATTCTGCGCGGCATGCTATCCATGCAAGACTGTACTGTCTCCTGCATTTGAGGAGGATGATTCCACACCTAAATACAGGTTTGTACTTGTTTACGTTCATGTATCACTTTGTCAACACAGTGTTGCCATATGTTAAAAATAAATACAAATATGTAGTCACAAACAATTCTTTTAAATAAAAATCAATAATATTGTAGTTTAAATATACCATTATTGCATAAAAACTCTTAAGAAACATAAAATTACTAAAAAAAAACTACAATGCGTCTAATAATTTGTCCAGGGACTGTATAGAAAAGGTATAAAAAAATTTGGACCACTTACGTGGAAGTGTCTGTTCTTGTGTTGCGGTTTCGTGTGTCTGAAGGTGATCTTTTTAACCCTCGGTTAGGTCAAATCCTGCCAGCGGACATGTTTGCCATTTTCCGTGTGAACTAGTATATTGCTCCGTGTAAACTAATATTATGCTCGCAGAAACTATTATTTTGCTCCGCGTAAACCATTATTATGCTCCGTGTGAACTATTATTATGCTCTGCTTAAACTAATATTATGCTACGCGTAAACTAATATTATGCTACGCGTAAACTAATATTATGCTACGTGTGAACTATTATATTGTTCCACTTGAGTGAACTACTATGCATGGACATTTATTATTATGCTCCGAGTGAACTACTTTTAGGTTCCGATTTATGTTCCACTGTTACAAGTAACACGAACACGTTACACCCATCCCTTGTGAAAAGGGAACCCATAGAAAAGGTATAAAAAAATTTGGACCACTTACGTGGAAGTGTCTGTTCTTGTGTTGCGGTTTCGTGTGTCTGAAGGTGATCTTTTTAACGGTCAAATCCTGCCAGCGGACATGTTTGCCATTTTCAGGGGAGGAAGAACTGCCGTCTTCGTTGTTGGGGGGGAACTTTTCGGAGCGGTCGCCTGACTCCAGGCTCCTGGAAAAAGAAGGTTCAACTAGAGTTGAAGAATAAGAATAAACAAGTAGGTTTGTAACAGAATCTGTCACTTAACTCGCTTCCACATATTTGTGTTTAACAGGAAAAAACGCGCCAAACACAACATTAATTCTATATTTAACATTTACAAGCTAAATTTGGCTAGTTTCATTAAATTTTTTTTTATGAAATTTGGCATGTAGCCTAATCTGATTTTTTTGCTTCAAAATGACGTATCCCACTTGTCTGTAGGACTTGTGGATGACAACAGTGAAAATATGAATAAAAATAGAATTTGCATGTTATTTCAATGTAGATAAAAAAAATTTTAGTTATTTAAATTTTAAATAAACTTCTAATTAAATTTTTTAATGAAATTTGGAATGTAGCCTATCTGATTTTTTGCTTCAAAATGACGTATCCCACTTGTCTGTGGGACTTGTGGTTCTTTCTGTGAAAGTGGGTGACAGACGGACAGACAGACGGACGGACTGAACGATTATAAAACCTTCCACTTTTTACGTTATAAACGTAGTGTGGAAGCTAAAAGTTAAGGGAATTACATCAACAATATTGTCCAGTAGAAAGAAAAAGCTGTGCATTGCTGACTTATTTTATTAGTATAGAAGCACATGCAAATAACAAAACAGACCCTGAACTTTGAGGTGACATGGGTTTTTCTATACAAGCGTCGGAAGTATTTCCTTCCAGAATGGAATAAACTAGAAAATTCTAGACTTTTCTTCTAATTATTATTGAAAGGAAATTATTAAGGAAAATATTCGGACCTATTCAGGAGAACAATGAGTGGAGAATTCTTTACAACTACGAAATTTACAGAGAATTTGGCAGGACCGACATTGTGAGAACTATAAAAGCATCTCGAATTAGGTGGCTGGGCTATCTGTACAGATGTCCCGATGATTTCCCCACCGAAAAAGTGACTTTTTCCAAAATTGAAGGTACTAGACGTAGAGGACGACCACCCACACAATGGTTAGACGATGTTGAAAGGGACCTCAATCTAATACGAGTCAACCGATGGAGAGCCATTGTGGCTAATAGGGCTAACTAGAGGAGGATCAGCGAGTCAGCCTTGGCCTGCATAAGGCTGTTGAGCTTATGAAGAAGAATTTCTTATTATATTAATAAGAACAGTCTAGAAGAAAACAGTCTAGAATTTAAATACACTATTCTGGTATTCAAACACACAACGCCTTTGAATCTCGGTTCCATGGGCCGATGCTTTACCGCCGCACCACCACCGAAATTACATAGGTTTATATATGTGATACCTTACATATCTGACGACGAAATCAAATTATAATATCAATCTTTTATTAAAACTTCACAATAGAAGAACAGAAATTCAGCCTAGAACTCTTTATAGAAGTTGATTACAGAACTGACATGTAAACATGCATATTTTGTACCTTATTACGTATTTCGGATAAATGTTTATAAATATGAAGCATAATATTGATAGAAGACATTAAATAAAGTAGTTTTCCTTTTTTTTAAAAGTATATTTGTTATAACAATATAAAATGAATAAGATACATTTCCAAAACAAGCATATTTAGGTGACAAATTACCGATCCGACTTCTGAAAACTTCAAAGCCTTTAAATATAAAATTAAAAAAAAAATAATTGATATGCAATACGACCCTTTTCCTAATATTGACCCATTTGAAGGTGAATTTAGTTTGCACATTTACTGTAACTATCTTCAAACTACAATCAGAACTGAAGTTACAATCAAAAACAACCAAACTTTAAATAAATAAAATTAAAAAAACTTATGAGCAGTTAAATGACTGTAGTACAGTAAACTCCCGAATGCTCGGGAAATTGACTCTTCCGGATAATCGAATTTTCCGGTTGATCGGAAGTCGCCAAACAGGGTTACCAAAAAATGCCGATTTTTCCGGAAAATACAAGAGATAACGGCTGCATCTTATATGGAAATAGGCGATGTTGCATTTATAATGATAATATATAATTGATAATACAATATTTTGTATTAAAAAATATTAATATATTTATTAAGAAAAAAATCGATCGTTACTTTCAAATGCTAAAAATCTAAATACATAAATCGTCCAACCCATGGTTTAAAACCAGTAGGATATTTTAAAATAAAAACCAAAAACACTTTTTGCGCCAAATATTGTCACCAAACTAAATTTTTTCTTGGAAAAAAATCTGTAAAGTTTGTACTACATTTGGCCAGAAATCGCAATTTTGGCAAAAAATATTCAATGTTATCGCTAAATTCTGTCACCAAATCAGAATTTGAAATTTTCCGGATATTTGAGCTTTCCGGTTAATCGGGAGCCGGATAAACAGGCTTTTACTGTACTAGACGCCAACTTGATGCAGTAAGCCTAAACTTTCGAATAGCGCGAAATACTTTGCCGAAGCCTTCTACAAAACTATTGATGGCTTCACTTAGAGAAACGGTTTTCATATTGGTTTTTTTCACGGCAGCACTTCCACCTTCTTCTTAACCTTTTGAGGGATACAGGTGTATAAATCTGCCACCCGACTGTCAGGTTTTCCAGCAACACGCATAATTCTTATAAATTTAATTTGATTTAAATTTTCAAATTTAAAGCATGGAGGAGCCTTTTACAACCATTTGGTACAGAAATATATATATTTTATAAATATAGGAAGTCAAACTTTCAGTTAACATTTTAATTTAAATCTCATGCAGTGAAAACAAGTTTACACATCAGGAAATTTTCTTATCCCTAAGAGGGTTAACTCTATGAGTTGGAATCAGAAGTTGCAACCAAGTTTTTAACAATCAAAACCAAACCCTCACCTACTACAGTCCAGCTGCAGTCGCCCATTTACCATCGGCTTCTCATCCTCTCTCGATTCTTCTTCCTCCTCCGATTCCTCATCACTCCTCGTGACCTCCTCCGACTCCTCTAAACTATGGAGCCTCTGGAAAAACTCCTCCTCCGAACAGCTGCCCCCAGTGCTGCCGCCGGAGTTTTGGCGCTCACGCGCCAACTGTTGGCGGTGTTCGCGGACGTTGGCTGCGTGTTGTTCTGCAAAATAAACGGATATTTCAACACATGGAATAATTGGGAGTGTAGATAAACTGTTCTTATAAAAAAAACAATAATACATCTAAAGGATGGAAAAAGATTGAAATTATCAGGCCAAGTGTTTGCCTATGTTTGCAGCGTGTTGTTCTGAAAAATAAGCGGGAATTTCAAAACATAGAACAATTGGAAACACAGAAAAACTATTTTTAGAGATAAAAACCGTAATTCACTTAAAAAGGATGCAAAAATATTAAAATTATCATTAAAGAGAAAGAACATGAAATCATATTGGCAGAAACTGTGGAGCCTCTGGAAGACTCCTTCTCTGAGCAGCTGCCTCCCGTGCTGCCGCCGGAGTTTTGGCGCTACCGCACCAACCATTGGCGGATTCGCAGACGTTGGCGGTTCTATTTTAATAAACAGATATTTCAACGCATAGAACTATTTGGAGTGTAGAACAACTGTTTTTAAAGAAAATTATAAAACATCTAAGGGATACAGAAGGATTGAAAAGTCTTTCAAGACATAAAATCATCGAAGGCGTAGTGGACTTTTATACCTTATGAAGTAAAAATTCAAACAATTCTCTCAAATAACCAGGAATTACAATAAATGGGACAGTTAAAAGAATATTAAAATTGTTTCTGAGGAGAAATTGTAACGCATCACATGGATGGAGAAAGATTAAAATCCTAACACAATTTCGAAATCATAAAATCTCTTTTTAAAATACGTATAACAGCCTCCAGGCTGTGGAGCCTTTGGAAGAACTCTTCCTCCAAGCAGCTGCCTCCCGTGCTGCCGACGGAGTTCAAGCGCCAACCGTTGGCAGTGTTTGCGCACGTTGGCGGCGTGTTGTTCTGTAAAATAACCGGACATTTTAACACGTAGAATAGTTAAAACTATGGAAAAGCTGTTTTTTTTATAAAAAACAATAATACATTTGAGAGATGGAAAAAGAGTGAAATTCAGAACATGAAAATGAAGGCGTGGTGGACTTTCATACATTATGATATCAAATTGGCAGAAAAAGCGAAAATTGAAATAATTTTCTCAAAATAACCAGGATTTACAATAAACAGAACAATTTACAGAATATCCAAATTGTATCTGAAAAGAAATTCTATTACATGAAATGGATGGAGAAAGATTAAACTCAGCAGTGCAACACCCCCTAAAGAGCCAACAGTTCCCATTTTAGCTTAGAAACCAGGGACAAAGGTGTGCATTTCAGAAAATGTTTCAGTCAGTCTTTCAATTCAACATGAAATCTCCCCCAGTGTTTAGTGACCAAGCTAGCTTTGCCCTCCTTTATCTATGGTTGTTATTATAAATGGATTACCTCTCCACTGCTTTTCCTGTTCCTCGTCATACTTTTCGACAATCTCCACCAGGTCTTCATTGGCCTAGAGATAAAAGAAATAGGAAAAGAGATACGAATAAATGTGAGAGGTATGGGAATATAATTTCTACAGGGTGGTGCAAATAAAAGTGGCCCCAACGTGGAGATAAGAATACGACAGAAATGTTGCCAAGTCGAAAACCAATACAAAAACGGGTTTGCTAACTGAAGCTATTGATCGCTTCAATATTAAGCCCAAGCAAACGCTTGGCGACTTATTTGCCGGCAACTACGCTATGGTTTGAGAAGCTAGTTGAAATGAAATATAAACAAGGTTTGTAGAGCTGATCAAAAAAGTTCCCACTAGTGATTATTTTGGTCGTTATTTATCTTAGAGAATCGGACATTTTTGTTAATACAAACCTTTCTAAATTGATTGCAAGACCCAGAATCTGGTGTTCAGACCCGTTTCGAAATGTTTTTGGACTTGTTGACAGCAGATCCTGGGCTGACGCCATTTCCTAACTATTCGTTGCATAGCACTCTTTTTAGGCCCTTTTACACTTTTAAATTCTTTAACAAACAACTTGCCAGATTTTTTCCACCAATTCGTTTTAATAAAATTTTCTACAGTGATCACTCTCTGCTGTACTGTGAGTTTCATCTTCAAATGTGAATTGATCAACTTACACTTACACAGTCGCAACTCACACTGACGCACTACGATCTGAACTGGCCAATAGTCCATGAGTAGCTCTAATGTGATGCTAATCCAATCCAACCAATGCCAAAACAGGTTTGTCAAGTGAAACCATTGCAAGCTTGAATAATCTTTTAGTTCCACTTGAAAGCTTTCAGGCGGCTTCAAGAGTTTTTCTCGCCAAGCATTTCAACGTATTCCTATCTCTAGACCGGGGCCACTTTTATTTGCCATACCCTGTATATATCATGTAGAATATGTTCTATATATCATGCATGGTGTTACGCTTTAGTTTTTATCAATTAGAGGCTTTTAAACCTATATTTAGGTTTCATAAGACGTATCATTTTGAATTTGTATCGAGGAAAAGATACATAGATAAGATTCTACGATTAAACAGTATTGCTTAAAAAAAGTGTAAAACCTACACGTGGATTGTCTTCTGAAACTGAGTATTGATTAAACCCAAAGGCAAATTAAATAGTTATTTATGCAACAAGTGTGAAAAGTATCACTTTTTAAAACTAGTGGATTTTATTTCACGAGCGAGTGAAATAATGACACGTGTTTTAAAAAGTATACTTTTCACACGTGTTTCATACACTATTTTTTATAATTACGTGAAAAAAATCAAATATTATTGGTTCCAAAATAATTCACGTGCTAATTTTTTTACGTAAAGATCGGCATCGATAAATCTCTGGAACTACAAAAGGCAAACATATTTTTTAGTTTAAAGTCAAACATTTGAACATGGATACTGATTCAAAAATAAAAAATAATAACATTCACGCGCATAATATTTATAAATAAAGCAGATCAATAAATTTCTGGATTTTATGAATATTATGAAATAGAAATTTTACTTGAAATGTTGCCATCTTATGAAAAAGAGTGAAAAAAAGTACTTCTTTTCACTGCTATTGGGTGAAAAAAAGTAATTTTTTTTATCACTGTTTCTAAAAAGTATAACTTTTTGCACGCGTCTGATATTAAAATTATAGTGCAAAAATCAGATTTTTTCACACAATTATAAAAAAAATAATTTTACCACTTCTGTATTATCCTTTTTACTTATTTTTATACAAATTCACAAATTCGAATCATTGCAAACATATCTACTGCGTTAAAAATTAAAAAGTATTAAAATCAGCTGTAACCTTAGCAAAAGCCTAGAAATGGGTATGATGGGTATGTATGATTGAATTCTCTTCATAATTTAAAAATGTTTTTAAAAAAATCCAATATTTTTTTAAAAAATTTGAATGAGAATTAAAAATTTGGTTGAGAAATGAAAAAAATGGACTATAAAAAATACGGAGTGTCTACGTGCACGGGCACCGTACAAGCATTGAGCATACGAGCAGTTACCGCGCAGGAGCGAGGCTGTTGTTCAAATGTTTCAGTTCGTTTTTTTCTGGAGCGTCGTAGCTTTGTGGTAACATAAGCGGTTCGTAATCAAGAGGTATCGGGCTCTAACCCCCTCTCTCGGATGAATTGCATTTTTATCGCGTTTTTTTTATTTCTCCTTGGAAGATAAATCGTTTTAAAGTTGTTCTGAAAAGTTTACTAGCATTTTTAAAGTTTCAATGAATTATCAAAATTTCTAATTATTTGAACTTTCATTACAAATGACTAGGACTAATGTTTTTTTTTTAGAGAAAACAAAATTTCCCTGCGCCCCAAACGAGTGTTTAGGCTTTCAATGCGCCCTACAATACTCACCCAATTGTATACAGAGGTTTTTTTAGAAAAAACTAAATTGCCCGCGGCCCAAAAAATAATAATCTCATCAGCTTTCAAGCATAATTCATGCCCGTACACACAGCATACACGCTTCCAGTAAGCCCCGCCTTGAGCATATGCACAGATACTACTTGTATGCGCAATCCGTGAACGGTGCCCAAGCGCGATCCTCTGCCTAAGAAATATTAATTATTAAAAAAATATTTATAAAATTAAGGTTATTTGATAAAAAAAACCTGGGTGCATAAAATGGAACCAATTACCAATTTAACTCAGTCAAAATATTGGTTCCGCTAAAAATATACATCCTAGCAGTTTATAACTAACAACATTGGATTGAAAATGCATGGTTGAGATACTCACGCTGACTTCGGCGATGTATTTGTTCCAGTTCTGGTACTGGTCTTTTTCTTTCTTCAAATCCTCCAGCATTTTATTGCACTCTGAAGAAAAAAAACACAAATTAAACTTAGGGTATGTAACACTACACGACTTTCAGTTACCACTCAATAAATCAATTAATTTGAAGGTAATTATGAACTTTAGAATGTAATTTCTATAAATTTAAAACCAAAACAATTAGGTTTGTAACAGAATCTGTCACTTAACCTGCTTTCCACACAACAGTTGTGTTTAACAGGTAAAAAGGCGACAAACACAGCATTAATTCTACATTAAAGATTTACATGCCAAATTTGGCTAGTTTTATTAATTTCATTTCAAAAATTCATTAATTATTACTTATCGTTTGCCTAAATTAATTTATATTTCAAAGAATAAATGTCATATTCCTCGCTTCTAAATAGAATAAAAATATTTCATATTAACATACAAAGAATCTCATAGTGAAATATATTTGAATATATATATTATAATAAATATTTGAATAAATATATTTGCCGCCATTTCAAACAGAACGATGTCGTAAAAATAAATTTATTTTAATTTATTGTCTAAAAGAATTTTAAAGTTTCTGGAGCAATTGCTGCGAATGGCAATGGTGATTCAATTCTAATGAAAATGGCTTCTTATGCTTTTTAAATGAGCATTCAATTTTGCAGTTTTTAAAATAATTGAAGTACTTCGAATTTGAATTCTTTTCTGAAATTTTCAATGCAATTTTGATGCGCTGAATTTTTTGACGTATCACACTTGTCCGTAGCATTTGTAGTTCGGGCTATGAAAGTGGGTGACGGACAGACTGAACAATTATAATACCTTCCACTTGTCTGACATGTACTGAGAACTCATGTCCGAATTTGAAGTCCGTAGCTTTTTTTTTTAGCTCAAACTGTAGAGTGGTTGCTTTATATTTCATATTGGGTAATTAAAAATAATAATCAATTCGATACACCTTAAAAACTTATAAATTTATCCATCCTACAAACGTATCACTCATATCATTTGGCATCTTTTAGGGGACGCACATAAATTATGTCATGCTCAGAGGGGGGGGGAGGAAGGGGTATGCAACAACGTGACAGATCATGACATGGAGGGGGTAGGGGTAATCGCCTGTGTGACGTAACGATTCGAACATTTCTAATTTTGCAAGGAAAATCTGTTTTGCATAAAATAAAGTTTTTGGGAAAAAAAATTTAAATTTTATTTTTAAGAAACTTTATTTCAGAAAGAGGATGGGGAGATTATTATATGCAACAACGTCGGCATTATTAGTCTCCTATATTTTACAGACCTTTTCGTAAGGGTACTTCGTAACACGCAAAATTGTGACACTATCTTGACCAATTAGAGGACTGGCACCTACCTGGACGAACATCAAAAGACCCAGATTTAGTTTTAGTTTGAATTATTGTCGCACTAGAGCTACACGAGGGCTATTAGCGACGGGCGTTGTATTTTAGAACCACAATCAAGTGACGAGCCGACACCTGAGTGGGCACCCAATGCAACCGTTAAGGGCGACATCGTACGCAGCGTTAGGTCTTAGAAGGATATTTAACGTGCACTACCTCTACACAGGGTATTAATCGTCGGACATTTTTGGCTGCACGGGCCGTTTATAGGTGGGCAGTTAATTTGGCAATGCCCTGACCCGATCCTGGGACCTTTCGCATGCTAGGCGAGCGCCTAACCGACTGGGCTCCCCAGCCCCTCCAAAAGATCCAGAACTAGACTAGACAGTTCAGATTACTCTCAGACCCAATTCTTTAGAAGACATTAGCGAATGGCTAGTTAGACCTTGGACAACAGATATGTAAATACAATGTTGGTATTTTCCTATGAATAAATTATTTAACCAAGATAAATTTTAAAAAAAAATTCTAAATTTTTTAAGATAAATTTCCAAGATAATTTTTTCTAATTTTTTTTTTAAATTAATTTTTTCAAATTTCAGAAACAAAGGGAAATATTAAAATTAACTTTTTCTTTAAGGGGGGGGGGGGGGTGCAACAACGTCACGTAATTTTAGAGAGAGGGAGGGGTTCGATCAAATGTGACGCGTGACATAGGGGGAGGGAGGGGTAAAAAAATCAAATTTTTGCGTGACGTAATTTATGTACGTCCCTTTAGGTCTATTTTCTTACTTCTTGGCTCAAACATATGAAGGCATTGTTCTCGAATTGGTCTCCAATCCAATGATTGTGATCCGATCCATATTATCCCAGTTGGAACCATTTTTGATATGGATAATATAGATCAAACCAATCACGTTGGGTCGACAATTGAATCAAAGTCAAGCTAAAGGAAAAGTGGGGTCTCAGAAAATTTCAGAATTTAGTGAGATGTTGGGGGGTCTATAGCTTTTAGTGTAATATACAGTCCCTGGACAAATTATTAGACGCACTGTATTTTTTTTTATAGTAATTTTATGTTTCTTAAGAGTTTTTATGCAAAAATGGTATATTTAAACTACAATATTATTGATTTTTATTTAAAAGAATTGTTGTAGACTACATATTCGTATTTATATAAATATGTAGGTACAATATCACCGGGTAATTAATATTTTACATGAAATCTTGCAGGGCGTCTAATAATTTGTCCAGGGACTGTAAACTCAAATGTATGGGTTCTAGGCCCATACTGGCCTCATGTGAACGGTATATTTTTAGAATGGAAGCATTTGCAATACGTTAAACTAACTTTGAAAAAGCGATTGTCAAATAAATGTAAACAAATTTTACCATCTGAGGGATACAGACATATAAACCGTCACCCGGGGCTGTGGGGAGCCTAGTGGTCAGCGTCTCGGTCTCGAGATCGGAAGGTCCCGCGATCGAGTCCCGATACCACTGAAGACCCACCGAGTATATGCGGAGTACGTGCCCGTTAAATCTGTTGGGTCCGAAAGTCCAGTGGTCGGTCATTGAGCAGTTTACCACGGGTACAGGTCCCTGGAGACTATTTCCCTCCCCTTCAGGGACATGTCTAAATTGTGGAGGTGGCGATAGATTTCAGCAACTGTCTTGTATGTGTGTGTGTATGTCGTGTCCGTCCTTCTTGACGAAGGCTTATAAGCGGGTCTTTGTGACCAAGCACACAAGCCTGAAAATATATGTCTACCAACCAACCGTCACCTGACTGTCAGGTTTTCCAGCAACACACATAATTTTTAAATTTTTATTAATTTAATAATTTTTAAAACTTAAAGCATGGGCAAGCCATTTATAACAATCTCTACTACAGAAATAATAATTTTTAAGAAAATAAATTTTCAGTTAAAATTTCAAACTCGTCCAGTGAAAACAAGTTTACAGTACAGCCAGTTTGCTTATCCCTCAGAGGGTAAAGATTGGTTGCATTATAACAGGGGTCCATCCAGAGCTAAATTGGGGCCGTTTAGCGGCCCCTTCACAAAATTACTATCGTTAAAAACGGCCCCTTCACAAAATTACGATTGCTGAAAACGGCCTCTTCACAAAATTACGACGGCCTCTCAGTTCACAAAATTGATGAATAACCAGCGAGTTAAAATTTCCTAACTTTTCTATTTTTTAAAAAGTGTATCAGAATCTCTAAAATTGTCTAGAAAGTCATCGTGATCAACTGAAATCCTAATTTTGTTTACGTTATTAACAAATCTATAAACTCAATCACCGTTAAAATTGATTGTCAATGTCTTGCGCCTGATGGAAGGTTAATCCAAAAATTTAAAATAGCAATGTACGCAAAAAAAAATCAATCACAAAAATACAAAGTTTTCACAAAATTACTTCACAAATTCACAAAAAAAGGGACCCTGTAAAAAAAAACCTGGATGGACCCCTGATTATTGTCATACTAGAACACCCACTCAAGAACACGATAATAAAACCATTCCTTACGCCTTCGTTCCGCCATGCCCGCGGCTTGTTTGGCCGATACTTCTGCAAACCAGTTATCCCCTAGCAAAGCCATCACTTCGTTGGTTTTGACCGCTTTTATCTTGATTCATTGAGAGGTGAATTGAAAGTCGTGTAGTGATACATTCAGGCCTGGACGGTAACGCGTTACTTGTAATAATTACTTTTACAGTAATTTTACAGGTACAGTAAACTCCCGTTTATCCGGAATGCTAGGGAAATCGACTCTTCCGGATAATCGAATTTTCCGGTTAATCGGAAGTCGCCAAAATAGTGTTACCAAAAATGCCGATTTTTTCGGAAAATACGAGATAATGGCTGCATCTTATATGCAAATAGGCGATGTTGCATTTATATTAATATATAATAGACTACAATATTTTGATTAAAAAATATTAATATATTTATTAATTAAGAAAAAAATCGATCGTTACTTTCAAATGCTAAAAATCTAAATACAAAAAATCGTCCAACCCATGGTCTAAAACCAGTAGGATATTTTAAAATGTAAACCAAAACACTTTTGCGCCAAATGTTGTCACCAAACGAAATGTTTTCTTGGAAAAAAAATCTGAAAATCTTTTGGCGAAAAATATTCAATTTTATCGCTAAATTCCGTCGCCAAATCGGAATTTGAAATTTTCCGGATATTTGAGCTTTCCGGTTAATCGAGAGCTGGATAAACGGGCTTTTACTGTAATTTGTTACATAATTTTGGAAAAAGTAATCTTTGTTACAGTAAACGTGTTACTTTCATTCATTTTATCATTAACTCTTTAAGTTTATAAATATCGAAAACAAAAAATTTCTTTAAAAAAAACAAAATAAAAAAACTTTCTCGTACTCTTTGCTTAGGGGAGAAATATTGTTCCCACAAAAATAAAACATTCCCTTCTGATTGCAGTGATTATGAACACTCATCTAGCAGTGATGATGATTTTTTTTGAGAATGTAAAAACTAGACATCCTTCCACCGAAGCCAATTTAGAGTTTGTCTACATTTTTCTAAAGTAATGACCATAATATGACTGTATTCTGTACCCTACCTACAGTTAAAAGCATGTTCATAAAATATAATACGCCCTTATAAGCCAGTGCGGCTGTTGAAAGGTTATATTTTCTGATAACCGTATAATAAAGTTGATTTAAAAAAATTTCATTTATTCATTTATCCCTGATTTTTCAAACATTTGTAAATATGAAATTTTTTCATAAAAAGTAATCTTAAAAGAAGTTGTAATTTGTTACTTTTCGAAATTAGTAATTTTACAGGTAATTAGTTACCTTTTACGAAAAGTAATTGTAACGAGTTACGTTTAAACAAGTAACGGCCCAGCCCTGGTTACATTCCCCTAGTTATTTAGTATTGGAGATATCATAGGAGTATAGATATCATAGTTAAAGTATTAGATTGGCAGATCACGTGAGCTCCAATGCTAACGACGGGACGCGCATGGAGACCAGAATAAGAGGGCAATGGGAACAGGGTTGCCACCAGTTTTAGGAGAAAAAAACTATGAAAAAATACCATTTAATTCTTAAATTACAAAACAAAAGAAAGTTTTAGCTGCATTTTGGAATCTTTTTAGGGACTTTAGTGTTTTTCTCCTAAAACTGGTGGCAACACTGGCCCCATTGCCCTCTTATTCTGGTCTCCTTGTGCGTCCCGTCGTTAGCATTGGAGGTCACGTGATCTGCCAATCTAATGCTTTAACTATGATATCTATGCTACTAACCTTGTTTTTTTCATTATCAATATGCCCTTATAGCTTTTTTAGTTTAACTTTTTTTAGTATTGTCGTTAGGAGTACAGTAAACTCCCGTTTATCCGGAATGCTCGGGAAATTGACTCTTCCGGATAATCTAATTTTCCGGTTAATCGGAAGTCGCCGAATAGGGTTACCAAAAAATGCCGATTTTTCGGAAAATACAAGAGATAATGGCTGCATCTTATATGCAAATAGGCGATGTTGCATTTATAATGATAATATATAATGATACTACAATATTTTGTATTAAAAATATTAATATATTTATTAAGAAAAAAATCGATCGTTACTTTCAAATGCTAAAAATCTAATACATAAATCGTCCACCCATGGTCTAAACCCAGTAGGATATTTTAAATGTAACCAAAAACACTTTTTGCGCCAAATATTGTCACCAAGCGAAATTTTTTCTTGGAAAAAAATCTGAAAAGTTTTACTATATTTGGCGAGAAATTGCCAATTTTGGCAAAAAAAATTAATTTATCGCCAAATTCCGTCGCCAAATCGGAATTTGAAATTTTCCGGATATTTGAGCTTTCCGGTTAATCGGGAGCCGGATAAACGGGCTTTTACTGTACTATGTACTTACTGTGGAGTCAAATATTGTTGTGGTAAAGGGATATAAGTGAATCGCCTATCTAGCGAATGGTATAAGTACAACCTCCATTGCTAGCTACTTCTCGAGACCCTACTAACCTTGTTTCCTTCATTGTGTAGCCCTTATAAATATGTGTTTTTCACCCCTAGTTTTTAGGTCAAAACCATAGATATCATAGTTAAAGTATTAGATTGGCAGATCACGTGACCTCCAATACGGGACGCGCATGGAGATCAGAATAAGAGGGCAAATGGGTCAGTGTTGCCACCACATTAAGGAGAAAAATACTACAAAAAATACCGTTTAATTCTAAAATTACAAAAAAAATTCCATAAAAATACTAAAAAAGCCCTGTTTCACGTTTTTTTTTAAAGTCACTAAAAAGATTCCAAAATGCAGCTAGTATTTTTATGGTATTTTTTTGTAATTCTAGAATTAAATGGTATTTTTTCGTAGTATTTTTCTCATTAATGTGGTGGCAACACTGGCTCATTTTCCCTTCTATTCTGGCCTCCATGCGCGTCCCGGCGTTAGCATTGGAGGTCACGTGATCTGCCAATCTAATACTTTAACTATGATATCTATGCTACTAACCTTGTTTCTTTCATTATCAATGTGTAGCCCTTATAAATGTGTTTTTCACCCCTAGTTTTTAGGTCAAAACAGACTTTTTTTTACAGTGTAGAGCAGCCAATCAAAACCAAAAATCCTTACGCTGTATCCTTCGCTCCGCGATGCCGGCGGCTTGTTTGGCCGATACTTCTGCAAACCAGTTGTCCCCGAGCAAAACCATCACTTCGTTGGTTTTGACCACTTTTCCCTTGGCGAAGGCCTGTGTGCCGAAAGGGACCTGTAAGAAAACATGGAGATAAGTTCCTTTGGAGAAAGAAAGTAAAAAACTCGATTGGCTTGAGTATTGTCAAAATGCTGTCAGGGCCGGATTTAAAGATTTGCCACGCATTTGCTACGAAAGTCCTTATAAACTCTTGATTTTATTTCTAAAAAGAGTGGCAATCCTGAAGTAACTTGTCCTTCCAATCACTAGCATTAAACATATAATTATATCTTAAATAAAAACAACTAATAACTGAAAAAAATATAGAAATCCAAATTGACAATGCCACTGCAATCATCCTACTGTAAGTACGGGGAAAACTATCTCCAGACTGTTACCTGGAACGTACCTGTGTACCGTTGTTACCTAACTTTCCTAAACTATAGAGGTCAGAAAATGTTGAGGATGCCCTCACGTCCAGATAGAGCCCTCAAGTGAAGCTACGATCTATTTTACGCTAAGCCCAAACAGTATGGCGTAACCAGGGCCGGATTTAAAGATTTGCCGCTTATAGTCTACGATTGATTTGCCGCCCCTGTCACAATATTCTTCCCCTTCGGGGAAAGGTAGCTGGCTATCTGCAAAATAGGGGGGTATGTGCTGTTTAAAATAGATACAATATTAGAATGATCTATGTACCTGTACACACTAAATCGAAAGCGAAATAGGCGATTTTTTTAAAAAGTGTTCTACTATTTTTCTTTCAACTTTGAAATCCAGGAGGAGTGGGTGCAATTGCCAATTGTCCTCTCGACGACCATGTTTGCTACGAATTATTAGTACTATATATACGTTTATGGTTTACGCATTTAATGTAAATTACTTGTTTTCTTTCTTAAAAATATTCGTATCTTTATAATAATTTTTTATGCCGAATTCCGATTGAATGGGTCGTAAAATTTGCCGCCAAAAAAAATTTGCGCTCTAGGCTACAGCCTACTTAGCCTATTTAGAAATCCGGCCCTGAATGCTGTACTAGGCTAGTGTTACATGCCGCAAGTGTAACTCAATATTTAGACACCAAACTTTTTTTGGAGATTAGCAATTTAAAGATGACACTCCAGTTTAGAGATCTTAGGATCACAGACCTTAAAAAAACAACAACTTTAGGATTGCCAGAAGAGCGGTTTTTGGATATCCGAGGTTACTGGATCAATACACTTTGCCGATTTTGAACTAAATGATATTCCTGATTTTTTTTTATCTGCATAATTCCACAATTATAGACAGTATAATATACAGTCCCTGGACAAATTATTAGACACACTGCACGATTTCATGTAAAATATTAATTACCGGGTGATATTGTACCGTTTTATTATTTTAAGTTGATTTGTTTTTCTATATTATACAATCCATTACCGCTTTATTTGACATCAATAAAACAGCATTCATTTAGAAAAGCATAAGTTTATTAAGTTTGAAAGAAGAGTGAAATGAATGTTAGTAAAAGTCAATATTTAGTGGAGCCACCTTTAGCCGCTATCAAAGCTTTCATTCTGAGCGGCATGTATTCCATGCAAGACTGTAACTGTCTCCTGCATTTAAGGAGGATTATTCCACACATAAATACAGGTTTGTACTTGTTTATGTTCATGTATCACTTTGTCAACACAGTATTGCCATGTGTTAAAAATAAATACAAATATGCAGTCTACAACAATTCTTTTAAATAAAAATAAATAATATTGTAGTTTAAATATACCATTATTGCATAAAAACTCTTAAGAAACATAAAATTACTAAAAAAATACATTGCATCTAATAATTTGTCCAGGGACTGTATAGAAAAGCATTTCATATATATGAATCAAGCCGGTTACTTGAATATACAATCCTTTTTTTTTTAAAGTAACAAAAAAGAATCATATGTCAGCTAAGTTTATGCATCAGAACATACCTGATTTTTATTCTTAGGGACATTAGATATATAAAAAAGGCTATGCCACCCATCTCAATGCAACAAACTTATTTTTGATAATTTTAAAATACATAAAATAGTTAATAATATTACATAACTTTTTTTGTTAACATAAGATTACAAGATTAACCTTGAATCCTGTAAATATTAAAAAAAAACTATTAATAAAAATCAACCACCGAAAGCACCCATGAATGGTATAATAAAGAATTAAAACTTAAGGGGACGCGGTACCCGAAAAATGGTCAAAAAATAAAAAAAATTGTAAATTTTCACCTTCATCATTTTAAAAAAAAAAAAAAATCTATACACACTTAGGGGTCATTCCTCAGAAAACGTACAATTTGAGGCAAAATATCTCGAGAAAAAAATATTGCTGAAACATTTTGAAACTTTGGATTTGAGTTACACTTACATACTACATTTGAAAAATAACATCGGTTCAGATCATACAATTAATATTAATTATTCCGATGGTAAGTCTTAATTTAATAATGTTTAATTTAGAAAAGTTTTAACCTCCAAAATTAACATAAAAATATTTTATTGATATGTTACACTTGAATAAAATTTCAGCTTTACTTTATTATATTAGTTCACGGCAAAATTTAATAAAAATATAATGTATTTCACTTGTATTTAATCAATTTATTCTTATATAATTAAAAACGTCAAGTCCGTGGACACATAAATCATGTCCGTGAGCCCAAATACATGGACATGATGGTACACCGACATGATGAAATCGTAAATAAGGGCTTCCAGACGCAAAAGGCTTATGCCTTAGGGAACGAAATATGCAAACTGATATTATATAACTTATTTCTTTCTATAAATAACAAATTATAATTAAAATTCATTAGCTTACTTTCTTATATCTTGATCACAGAAATGACGCTATGATCTTGTCAATGGTCTATTTTTAACTTTAAACTTCTAATTACTGTTTATCTACTGCATTATAGAAGCTATCGACGTGATACAATGTATAACGTGTATTATTGAATACTAATAAGACTGAAACAGAGTACTGTTATCATTTCTAGATAGTTATGCAAGCTAAAGAATATGTTGTACATGGACATGACGAAAATCTGTGGGACATTTTATTTTCACGAAATTTATATATTTATATTTTGTATAATGATTATATTTTATGTTTTGTATGTTCTAGTAATGTCAGTTGAATTAAAAATCAACTTCAGTTATAAAAAATAGGGATTTAATTAGTATATACCAACTAAAACAGTCCCCGGACATGACGGTGAGACAGCTCACGGACATGATTTGTCATAGTCTGTGGACACAAATTTTTACACAGTTTATATAATTTTTTGTATTTATTCAACGTTAGTAAGTAGATAAAATATTAATCATCTTTAATTAACTCAAGTGGGAGCGTAACTTTTTTTCATGTGAAAGATAACTTGTGGGGATATGCTTTTGTACGTTTTCTCAGGAATGACCCTTAGACCTTATCCCATAGCAACTTTTGTTAAACGCATATGTTTCAACACAGGAAAAAAAAATTTCGGAGCCCTACATTAATTTACCTAAAAGCCTTAGGGTGTTAACCATTCAAAAGCTGAAAAAATTAAATATATAAAAAATCAACATAAAATTTCAAACACCATTTTAACAAACCACTATATCATTTTCAATAAACCCCCACCATTATAAAAGAATCATTCTCTTTTACAATATCCTTAGCCTATTAAAGAATAACAGGGAGACATGGAAGGCTTAGGTTTTAACTTAAATAGCCGTCATGATCAGAAATGGAATAAATCGAGATTTAGAAGGGAGGTAAGTAAACATCATTTTTACAATAGAGTTGTCAATGAGTGGAATGCTTTACCAGATTATGTTGTGCATTCGAAGAGAGTAGAAGATTTTAAGAAGAAACTTGACGGTCATTGGAAACTGGTAATGTATTAGATTTATTTTGGACCAACCTTGCTGGGCCTCTGGCCTGTTGTTGGTCGACAATTTTTGAATTTATTTGTATTTGAATCCTTTTTTTACAATATCCTTAGCATTTGAGCATGTTTAATTATTTTCTGGGCAGCCCTAAATTTTGGGGTAATGCGTCCCCTTAAAAATGTGACAAATGAAAAGGTTTTTACTGTGATGTCATAAGACAGGGCGTCCGGGAATGTTTCCAGTCGCTTTTGCAGACTTGCGTAGTCCTCTTTGAACTTCTCCCTAAAAAGACCAAAGAAATCAGTTGAGGATTTTGATATACAGGCAGGGCCGTATTTAGATTTTAGGCGCCCCTAGGCCCGTGGTTTGTTGTCGCCCCATCTATACACCATCGTAAAGGAGGGAGAAATTTGACCTCAGAAATGTCTTTGTGCAGATAATTTGTATTTTATTCTAAAATTCATCGTGAAGTAAAATTAATTAAATAAAATAAATACCCAAATTAAATAAATAACGCGCTGTAGATACACACTGACAGCCAAGCGAAAGATTCGCCCGTCCAGCGTCACCTATACGAGGAAGGCGAATGGGACTTTTATTCGTGGAGAGCATGTAGATGTAGACATGTATTGTAGTCTATAACATTTTATAGAAATTTTCTGACAAAACAAATGCGGAATAATTTTGCGCCCCTAGGCCCGGGCCCCTTAGGCCCGGGCCAGCCCTGTATACAGGTTGTCCATAAAAGAATGTCCGAGTTTCAAATTGTAATAGAATTGTAGTTGAAGTGTAATTGTAATGTGAGAATAACTCCAACAGTTTCAGATAAGTGCATGCGCTTGTACCCCGCTAAATCGTTTTCACAGTTTCAGTGTCATCTATTCAAAATGGCGACTTCTGAGCGTAAAGCGTTCTGTGCTCTACAATTTGCTAAGAGTGATTCCGTATCACTAAGGACGCACACATTGAGCACTTATAGGAAAAAATAGGTTAGTTTTCCTTCCATGTCATGTATGATTTGTTATATTTAGTATAAAATAAACTCCTGTAGTATACCATTAAAACTCGGACATTCTTTTACGGACACCCTGTACAATATATGACGCATAAATAATGGAGTATATCCATTCATAAATTTATAGTTATACTGACTATGTATGCTATTAGCTCCTCGGCGCAACAGCCCATTAGTGGGCCAAGGCCTGCCGTGCCCATTTCAGCGTTCGTGACCTAGGGCTCTGGGGTGCTAGGCATATGTCCCGGTAAGGTGGTCAGCCTCACACGGAACCCCCCAGTGATTAGTTTCCAATCATGCCCTTGGTACCCATTTTATCTCCATAGTTTTCTATTATGTATGCTATTAGCACTTTTCCAAAAAAATTTTACATTAAAAGGTCTATCTCAAAATAGAAAACTATGGAGATTTACAAAAAATATTATTTTGCTTATCTGAATAAACCCTAAAATAGTATGAACAATTTAAGTCATTTGAGCAGTGGGATTGGGGTTGTCATCATATATGAAGAGCTTAGCGGAAGAACGTGCTAAGCAACATTTTTAAAGAAAAGTATGTTTGTAACAGAATCTGGCACTTAACCCGCTTCCACACGACAGTTGTATTTAACAGGTAAAAAGACGCCAAACACAGCATTAATTATATATTAAACATTTACATGCTAAATTTGGCTAGTTTCATTTTTTTTTATTTCGAAAATTCAATAATTATTACTTATCGTTTGCAAAATTAATTTATATTTCAAAGAATAAATATGTCATATTCCTCGCTTTTAAATAGAATGAAAACATTTCATATCAACGTACAAAGAATCTTGTACCGGAAGAACGTGCTAAGCTACATTTTTAAAGGAAATTGAGACTTTTGTGTTCATATTATTCCATCCTTTAAAGATAAAAAATTTCCCCATTTTCATAAGCTTAAAAAGATAAGTATAGTTTTTACTTTTTGCAAGTACCTTATTTAACGGATATAAGTCAAATCAAAAACTTTAAAGCTTCTTCATATTCTCGCCCCTTTTTGTCACATAGCATGTTCTTCCACTAAGCTCTTTTAATGACGCATGATATTATGTAATTAACATATATTCAGACAACCAAGTTGCCAATATATAAGGCTTTATTTTACCCAGTGAATTGGAGTGAGTGGTGTTTCTCGGCAATGTAAAAAAAAATAGCGAAGCCTATCTTTTTGAGGAATGCACCTGCATAGAGTCGACTGAATAATGTGAATGACTAAGAAAAAAATAACTTGAACTAGTTTTGCAGAGATAAGTAAAGTGCATGGCAAATTCCCCAGAACTGAGAGCCATTTTTTTTGTGGCACCATCTAGGCGGCTTTCGCTACCCATTTTGACGCACAGATTACAATGAATCCGAGCTCTCTGTGGATGTTTAAGTATGCCGAGATTTAATTTTGCCGAGAAAACCCAAGCCGAACGGGCCCTCCAGGGATCTTTTACATGCCACATAATCATATGACATGTGTGCCCAAGGATTTTCTCATCCAGAAAATCCGACGACTCAGCCGGGGCTCGAACCCGCGATCTTGGGCTTACGAGACGGACACGTCAAACCTCTGGGCCGCAAATGCATATTATATAATTGGTTTACAAACAACGAACATTACCATTGAGTTATTTTCTGCTCACATGCCAGAAGAACCTGAAAGAAAAATGAGAGTGAGAAGCTATTATTAATTTCATTCTAATTTTAGACATGGATAGGTACTCTATTTTTAAAATTAAAAAATTAGGTAAAAATTTACTGTACGGCATTGAGCTAGAAGGGAAACTGGAGTGAGGTGTCAGCGAGCCAAAAACCCACTCGCACCCTTTTGAGCGAACAGGGCAGAAAAGGACTATTTTCCCTACACTTGTATGCAATGCTTGTATGAGACCCCTCTGTCATATTGACTTGGGCTCCTAAATGTATTTTAACATTTTTAGTTCGAAAGAAATTAAGTTTCTTTCACTTTAAATTCCAACTTTTTAAAGAAATAACCATGTGAATTACTAACTAAGAACCAGCGAAGACGAACCCAATAGCGAAAATAGGCAAGTTTCTAGGTTTTCTGCCCGGTTCGTTTCTGCTGCAGTGCTGTGTATTCCTCCGCGTTTCGTTATTGAACCGGCTTGTGTGCTGCCCTGTTCAGTGAATCACACACCTCACTCCACGTTTCTGCTAGCTCAATCTGTACGGTAACTCTTGGCGAATTTTCCAAAATCTCGCCAAATGTCTGTATTTTGGCGACTTTTTTTAACTACGATTTAAAGAAGAGAGCATATTGAAAAAGTTGACTGGGCGAGAAAATGGATAAAAGATCCCTGAAATCGTAAATAAAGAAAAATAAACACTATCCTTTATCCTGATTGCGCCAACTCGGAAAATGGCAGCCAGAAAAAATTATTTATCACCAAATGTGAAAAGTCATGCCAAGGGAGACCGTACAGTAATTCTGATCCAAAAATTCCATGTTTAATTGTGCCCATGAGAGTACATTTAATGTATTATGAAGGAAATAAATTGTTAACAGTTGTTTATAGTACTGACAACAAGAATTTCTTGGCCTGATAACAATTGCCGGTAAAATACTAGTGGTTGGCCAGCGATAAATGATCAAATTTGCCGCATTTAAAAAAAAGTTAAATTTGCTGGCAACCATGCACAATAATCGAAAAAAAAAGGTAAACCTAACATTGTATCTATCCAGAAGCTGATAAAGAGCAATTTTAGGGTAACAGAAAAAAATCACAAAAAAGCACAATCACAAGCGCTGGGATAAAATTATTTCGATATGTAACAAAGCTGGAAAAGTCGCCAGGCCCGCGACTAGGATTAATCCTTAGCGCCTATTGGCTATGTCCTCACTACGACATCAAATGCCACAAAGGCAACAAAACTTGGCAACCGCCAAGGGCGCCAAGCGATGCAATAGCTTGGGGGCTGACTCTGCCAAGTCGCCAATTTTTGTTGCATTTGTTGCCTTTGTGGCGTAGTCAGGACATAGCCATTTAAATACGTCAAAAGAGCTTGCTGAAGAAGCACCTTCAATGAATAACCTTTACTAGAGTGCAATAAATAGTTTTTGTTACTCATAAAATGAAACTGTCACTTTGTTTAAGTAGGCAACTATTTCAACACTTTTATTGTAAAAATTCCACTAAACATTTCATAAAACTCAATAGGCAGCCCTATGGTAAATTTTCAAGTTTGACAAAAATCACCAATCAACAGACTGGCCGTTATATAATACCTGTACCAAAGAAATTGTAACTTGAGGTTAGAAATTGTTTTATTAGACAACTATTTATTTTGAAACTTATATGTGTACTAGGGATGCACTGAATACCAAATTTGGTTGAATAACGAATATTCGGCCAAAGTCTTCGGCGAATATTCGGCCGAATACCGAATATTCGGCCTACCTTAAACCAATTTTTATTTTTTTGTCAGATCTAAGTAAGTTGTATTTATTGTTCATCAATTTTAATTCAACACAAACCAAAGAGTTCTATAGTAGGGTAGAGACTGAACCTGGCAACAGCACCATGGACCAACACGGAGATAATATAGGGTGGCATGTGGGGCCCGATGGCCGAGTGGTTTGGATCGCAGGCCATAACGCTAGCAGTCCGCGCGCTGTATCATGTGCGGGTTCGATTCCCGCCTTTGGCCTGGGTGTACTTCCTTTCTCAGTATCAAAATTATAAATTAACTAGCACTTTTGCCACTCTATTTGGGCTTCGTAGTGAGCCATGGCGGCCGATGGCAGCTCAGTACGAGTCGTTCCTCTACCCTACTATAGAACACTTTGACACAAACATATAAGTACACAATCACACAATAATTTTAATACAATACAGATATTAAATTTTCAATTAAAGCAACACACAATAAAGTGGTACTCATTTGTAGGAAAAATCACAACACCAAAACGAAAATAGAAGTATGAAAACATAAACAAAAGTAGGTGGATCTGAGGTAGAATGAAAACTATAAAAAAAAATAAGAAAACCATGGCTTACAATTGCGATACATATGGTAATTATTGTTTTTTTTAAAGCCCACTCACAGTAACTGTTCCCTAAAGAGACATGCATATTTAATACAACTTGAGTAAAGCTTGATTTCACATTATTATAAATAACAGTAAATTTTAATTCCACGGTGCTGCTTGGCGCAGTTCCAAAAACAACAACAACTTGGCGAAACTCGCGTGTTTCCCCATTGCCAGATTCCTTTCCGCCGATGCAGTAACCCTAGTTACTTTTGACAAAAAAAAAACAGACTCAGGGTTTTGGTTTGCTTTGGGCAACACAAAACAAACTTTACACTACACAATGGGCTAGTAGTGGCAATCCAGTTTAGTTTAGTTTGAATTATCGTCGCACTAGAGCTACACAAATGGCAATCCAGTACACACGCATTTGGGGCTCCGGGAAATTTAGTTTATTTTGAATTATCGTCGCACTAGAGCTACACGAGTGAGTGGCAATCCAGTATGCACGCGTTTGGGGCTCCGGGCAATTTTGTTTTCTCTAAAAAACATCAGTATCCAACATGGGGCAGTATTGTAGGGCCCATTGAAAGCCTAAATATTGGTTTGGGGCCCCGGGCAGTTTTGTTTTACAAAGCAAAACAAAAATGTTTTGCAAAGCAAAACTAAAAAAATTTAGTTTTATTTGTGAACAAAACCAAAAACAAGTTAGTTTTGTTAGTCCTTCAAAACTGAATGACAGCTAGCTGTCCAGCCCTCCTCAAATCAATTAAAAATTCAGAATTTAAATACGCACCATCCATAATAATAGGATGTTCAAAAGCCAAACGTAACCGCAAAATAGAATAAAAATAATTCTGTGCGTACATCATCCGTGCAACCTAAATTCCACGCAAGTATTACCGCGCCGGCGATTGGACAAAAATTAACAAAACATCTAATTGGACAATTAGAACAAAATAAATCCCACGCGCATAACATCCGCGCAAGTATAACCAGCGCCACCTAGCCACAACACATCTCATCAGAAAATGCTGTATCACTAAAAAAAATTTTATCGCTCCCTACAAAAGCGCCAAATCCCTTGGCGACAGAAGCACCGTCAAATTCAAATTAACCTAAATAAGGTTAACCCTAATTCAACTAACCTCAAATTAACTTAAGAATTTGGGTCTATCAAAAAAGAAAACAAGTCCTGTTTGGGAATTTATTTGACGTTTTAGAAGATGAATTAACATGAAGAATTTTGAAATTTTTTTAATTTTCCTATTCGGCCAAATAATAAAGCTATTCCGCCAAACCGAATATTCGGCTAAAGTGGCCGAATACCGAATAGTAACCGAATATTCGGTGCATCCCTACTCTATACTCAAATATTATAACATAAAAACAAAACCAAATTTAATAAACAATATTTCGCTTTACACATGTGAACCTAAAATGATTTAGAAATACATTTATTGGGTCATTTCATTTCCCCATCAACTTTAAGTTCCAAAGGGATTGTAACTAAAATTTACACGAACCTAAGATGTGTATAACGAAATGAATCGTCAAGCTAGCGTTACAATTATTTTTGAAAATGTAACAACAACGTAAATTTTATAATTAAAAAAAACAGCTTTATAAGTTTCAAATTTAATAAAATAACAAATCGAAACAAATAAAATATAGAGATGAATAAAGCATCAACCACTTGCAAGTTGAATCAACAAATCACTTAAAGCAACATACACGAATTAGTTGTTTACATTACATGCACAACGTTACTAATCATTCTTACTACATTACTAATATTAATTGACAATTTTAGGAATAAATTAATTAAATAATTACCTTTTGTTGTTCTTCTTTTAATCTGTTTACTTGAGCGAAATCCATTTAAACGGAATTATTTACCGATAATTGCAGAACACCGACCTTCGGAAAATGTAAACAAATAATAAATTCTCGTCATGGGTACAGTGAGTAGAGATTTTTTACATTAACGAAACAAGAAATATTCAATTTAGTCATGACGTCTTTAAAAGTGCTTTGTTTTACAATGAGCTTGAGTTAACATTAGAGTGAGTTAATATTGATGATTCGGAGTTTAAAGTTGCGCTGAAGCTATACAGTGATTAGAGATATTTTACATTAACTAAAAACTAGAAATATTCACCTTAGTCATGAATGTTGGTTTACATTGAGTTTTTAGTTGATATTAGGGTGAGTTAATATTGATGGATGGTTCGGAGTTTTAAGTCGTGCTGAAGCAGGCGCGCAACCACGGGGGGAATTTAGGGTCAACAGGGGGAAAGTAGGGGTCGATTTCATTGGTTGTTTTGTTTTCTTTGATTAAGTGTTGAAACAAGCCTATTAGTTAAATTTTAAATAAAAATATATGATGTTTTCTTATTTATTACACTTAATTTTTATTAAAAAAATAAAACATTAATTATCTCTCTATATTAAAAAAAAAGTAAGCTCTTTTAAAGTGTCAACAGCCATAACATGATGAAATATTGATGTCAGAAACCCAAATTTTTTGGGAAGGTGTGTCTCCCTTATGCCTCGATGCCCACTTATTTAATTTTGAAATTTCCAATAAGTTTTTTAATTAAAAATTACAATAAGTCAGCCACAAAAAAAACTTATTCCTTTTCTGCAAAATGGCCACAGAAAATCGTCAGAAATGTGTGATTTTGTTACGTTCTTTTTAAAGAACATTTGCTCTCTTTTCTGTTCTTTTAAAAAGAACAGTTCTTTAACTTGTTCTTTTTACATTGGTTTTGTGTTTATATATAGAAAAGGTTTACAGATTTTTTTTAAAAAATGATTTGGCCTTAAAATATATTATAGCAAGATAGAAGGTTTATAGATTAAAATTACGTAAAAGAAGATAGTAAAAAATTATGACAAAACTATTTTAAATAAACATTTAACATAACAATTACTCTGAAAATTTTTATTAGGTTAATTCTGCAAAACTGGAATAAAATGTTTACATTTTTTTAATAAAAAGAACAAAAAGTTTTTTTATTTTCGGAACAGGTTACAACTATCACGTAATTTTATCTTTTTCTTCAGCTGGCAGATGGCTTTCTTTTTTTTATTTAATCTCTTGGTTTTTTTTTAGTTTTTATTATTCGTTCGCAGCAAAACCGCGGTAAAAGAGTTTATTTTATTTTTTTATTTATCCTAAAAAATGTATTCTTATGCGAATAAAATAAAATTCGTACACTCGAATATAAGACAACATATTCCTTTTTGTTTTTTTAGAAAGTTTTTAATTATGGAAGTGGAAGTATCAAGATATGAACATATTAATTACTTTTCAAATTTAGAAAGAAACGCTTGTTAAACATTGTTTTATGATTTTTCGTATAGCCAACATATTAAGCGAAATGTTTTTGTAGCTTCCACACTACGTTTATAACGTAAAAAGTGAAAGGTAATATAATCGTTCAATTCGTCTGTCTGTCACCCACTTTCACAGAACGAACCGCAAGTCGCACAAACGAGTGGGATACATCGTTTTAAAGCAAAAATCCGGCTAGGTTACATCCCAAATTTCATTAAAATATTTATTTATGTGATATGATTCAGTTTGGATTGTTGTAATATCACAATAGAGTGAGATGAGAGTAATAATGAGTGAGAGTGATAATGAGTAAACATTAATTTGCGAAAGAAGATTAATGAAAATAGTTAATTTTGGCGTTTATATTGTGTGGAAGCGGTTTAAGTGACAGATTTTGTAACAAACCTACTTTTTAGTTTTATTTTTCGTTGTGAGATGCGTTTTTGCAAGGATCTCCCTACGTGTTACGTTTCACCATTTTTTGTTTACGTAAATGATAGTGTTTTTGTCTTTATGTATCTGTCCATGGTCTACTCAACTTTAAGGTCACAGAAGCTCTTTAGACGTCATGCAATCCGACCGGTCCGAAATGTAAGCAATTTCAAAGGAAAAGTACGAAACCTATTAGCGCACGGCCAATTATATATACTTATCTGGTTGCGAACAGGTTTCGTTTCGTTCTTTCGGAACAGCCAACAACCTGAAAAAAATTAATTTGGCGAGCGATTGCGAGCAGGGGGCGTAGCCCCCTGCATGCCGCGAAGCGTCCAATGGGATTATTACTTAAAAAAAGTCATACAACTTAAAAATTTTGAGTGAGCCATTGGGTTTTTAAAAAGAACCTAAGAGCAAAAACAGGCAAGGTTAATTCTGCGAATTTAATTACAAGAATTTAATACATTATTAATATTTTATAAAGTAATATAACATAGCGGCCGCGAAGCGGTCCAATGGAATTGCGCAGCAATTCCCGTGGGTTTGCGAGCGTTAGCGAGCAGAGGAAGAATCCAAGAATGCAAGCTTGCGACCCAATGAGATTGCGCAGAAATATCCAAGGGTGCGAGCTTGCGGCTGAATATAACTATAGTACCAAGGATCGACATAATTTTGTCATAGATACAGATCTGGATGTCAAAATATGCATAGGCCTGTGCAAAGTTGGGTTAGAAAAGTTACGTTCACCAGCGAGCTGGCCGCGGCTTATGGGAAACCGGGGGTTGGTAAGCCATAGCGAGCAGGGGGCGGAGCCCCCTAGTCTATTAAATACAAATATGAGTTTTGTAAAATAAAAACTAATTAATGTTCATAAATAGCAATTAGTAATACTAAATTAATAGTAAAAAACTGTATTTATACAATAGTAAATTAAATTTAAAATTAATGCTTAATAATTAGTTTTAATTTAAATTAAAATAATTTGAATTGAAAAATAATATTAAAAAAATTGACCCCCCCTCCACCCCCCGAAATACACCGGTTCTTAGCCTGCACCAGTTAAACCGAAAACCGATTTATTTTTCACCCCCCCCCCCCCCCAAGTGGTTCTGTTACTAAATCTACAACCGCTTTTGAGGGATGTTCGCATTTTAAAAACTGGCGATGGTAAAGGCAACTAACAACAACTGCGCTTGCTCGAGCATGAGCATTTTCGATCATTTGGCGCAACTCCTTGTGTTCTTACATGAGCAGTTGCCTTCGCCATTGTGGACAACAGTATGGCCGCAGACTAACAATTTTCTTGATCAGCGCCCTCTGACGGGTGTATAGTTTTTCGGAACCCGTTTAGTAGTGCACATGTAACACTATCCCTTATAGGCACTATAATCATACGCGACGTTAGAACTTAGGACCATACACCATATTCATATGGGGGCGTCCATAAATTACGTGTTGCGACGTTCTTCGTAATTTTCTGAGCAGGCACCCAGTACAACCTTAGTGTCACATTCAGTTGGGTGACAGCTCGGGTGCTGTCCTCACCGCAACTTAACTGCTGCTCTAAATTACGAGGCGTACTTGGCTGCGTTAAAGTTCCTCAACGAGGTTACAATAGACCACCAAAAACATTCAAACCAAACGTCTATACTCTTTGTTGAACTTGATTTATTATTTTTCGTTATTTAACTTTAGATACAAATACATTAAAAACTAGTAATCATTTTTCTTACCTGTAAAGAAAGTTTTCAGTTCTGTTGTTAAGGGTAGGGTAGGTACATATATATTCCAGCTTGTGTGCTTGATCAGAGACCCGCTTATAAGCCTTCGTCAAGTAAGACAGACACAGAAAGAATTTTTTACTGTCATAGAGAAAGGAAAAGTACACCCAGGGCGAAGGCGGGAATCGAACCCGCACCCGTTACAGCGCGCAGACTGCTAGCGTAATGGTCTGCGATCCAAACCACTCGGCCATCCGGGCCCCTTCTGTTGTTGATTCAGATCTCATGCTACTTGCGTACAGATGCGCAAATAGTCTTTTTAAGAGGTTAGTTTGTACGTTTCCTGCTGTTTATTTCTACAGCCTCCATGGAGGTTTAACACAACCAATTACATCTCGTAATTTAGATTCCTGGTCAAGTGGCGAGGTCGACACCTGATCTGGCATCCAATCTTCGAAAGACATCGTACGCTGTGTAAACTGGGAACCTCGAAACTAAGTCGATTTTATTGGGGTTTTTTGCTAACGTCTTTTGTATGTACCCGTTATAGAACGCCGGACCCTGTGTATGAGAGGCCGATGTTCTGACGACTGGGCTACGAAGCTTCCATGGATATTTGTGTTGCGTGTTTGTCTATATTGGTCCTGAGTAAACTGCGAGAAATGTGCTCGTTAAACTGTGGGGAGTCGGAGTCCCGACTAACAGCAAGATGGCTTTACTGGTTCGCTTGGGTGCCCGTCTTAGGTCATCACTTTACCAGGGTTCTAAATTACGAGGCTAAATTCATGCCAAATGGTGCTAGAAAGTTCAGAGTTATAAATAGCAAATTACATTGTCGACCGTTAAGTATAACATGTAAACTTCATTGAGTTTGACGGCCTTTAAGCTTGATATACACGGACAGACAGGACCAGGGGAAAACCTTCGCCAAACATCGATACTATAAACTGAACAGGGGCGCGGTCAGTTAAGGCTTTGCCTTGCATGCATTAAGTCCCAGGTTCGTGTACGGGCATCTCCAGAATAACTGCCGACCTATAAACGGACCGTGCAGCCAAAACGTGTAGAGGGAGTGCACATTAAATATGCTCCAAAATCCCGAAGCCTCGTACGTCTCCCTTAAAATTTGCGTTGGGTGCCTATTTGGGTGTCCTCTCGTCACTTGACTGTAGTTCTAAATTACGGTCGCTTTAGTGCGAAGACATTCTAATCAACTCGACACTCTTACTTCAAGACCCAAGCATTTTTACGCGACAGTGATTGGTTTTCTGTGCACACGTGACACGCAAGCATGGGCGGGACTTGGATGTCACGTGTGCACACAAAACCAATCACTGACGAGTAAAATGCCTCTTGGAGAAACTGAGGAAGATTTAGGGTTAGGCTGAATCATCGTTGCACTAGAGCTACTCGAGGGCCATTGGCGACGAGTGTTATAATTTAGAACCAGAGTCAAGTGACGAGCCGACACCTGAGTAAGCACCCAACGCAACTTTTAAGGGCGACATCGTACGTGAAACTGAGGAGGTTAGTTAGTTTAATGTAACGTTGCACTAGCTTTACACAAGGACTATTGGTGACGGGCGTAGAACCACAGTCAAGTGACGATCCGACACCTGAATAAATGCACCCAAACGCATCTTTTAACGTGCACTCCCTCCCTCTACACGGGGTATTGGACTTTTTAGCTGCACAGACAGTTTACAGGTCGGCAGTTATTTATTGGCAATGCCCGGTTCCGAACCTGGGACCTTTCGCATGCAAGACGAACGCCTTACAAACAGCCAAATGGCGCTAGACTTCCAACTCGAGTGTTATCACAGCCGTGTCTCGCTCCAATACATTTCCACTAAAACAAAGACTTGGGAATAGCATTCATCATGTACGGAAGGGAAGTTAAATTTTTTTTTATTGCTATATCATTTATGATTAAATAATTAATTATGAACTTTTCAAATAATTGTGTTCTTTTATAAAAGTTTCATTCTATCAGACAGAATATTTTTCAATAAAAACCAAATGTTTCCCTTTCTCCAAACACCTTCAATAACAACATGAATAAATACTAATAATATAAATGCATTTTCAAAGGAGAATATAAAATAGTATACCCAATACCTTTTTACTCCTAAAAATACTTAAATTTCATATTGTTTACATTCGTTCACCACCTCTCCTCCTAGATCGATGAAATCGCTGGAAGAATTGGAGCCAAGTAAAAGCGCCAAATTAAAGAAGAAGCCAAATAGTTATCTTCCTAGCTTTTGGCAACGGCCGCGTTTTCTTAACATTCAGTAGTACATCCATAATTGTACATCGTTGGTTATCAATATAGCATATTACATGGTCGACCAGTAAAAAAGATCGCAATTGAAACTGGACCAGTTTTACTTGTGGTCATATTTCCAGCAATTAAGCCCATTTGTAAATAAAGTTAAATATATTAGTAGTAACTTATTAGCATATTAATTATGAATTAGTTAAGTATGCGCTTGTAGCTGCCTCAGTAACCCACAGTCTACCAAAAGGATCCTCAAGGTGGAGATGAGTTACTTCGGGTTATATACTACTATAAACGTTGTAATCAAGAATATTGGTAGGAACAAGATTGTAAATCAGCGCCACCTAGTTGTTGATGGCATATTGAGGTTGCGTGTGTGGTGAACCGCTTCACGCTCAAGAATGAACAGACAGCAAGTTTTTTATAATATAAACTTTATGATACAATTAATGACATGAATGAATACATTTCAGTGATCACTCCATTTAATATCTAAAGAGATCAGGGGCTCCAAACCCCAAATGTTAGACAAGGTATTTTATTTAATTTAAACATTTTATATAACTTAAAAAAAGAATACTATACCCCGGGCAGCACAAAATGTTCTTAAAGTGACGAAATTTGTTCGAGCGATTGGTTCACAAAAAAATGCAATAAAATAAATTAAACTCACGTTTTTCCAACGTAGCAAATAGAAAAATTTCCTACATTTTGATGAAAATAAGTTTTTCATCCATTTTCAATTAGCACTTTGCTAGTACATTAGCATCTGCAGAATACTTTTTATAATATCGTGCAAAAAAAATAACTTTTTCAAATCAATAATCGTGGCAAAAGTGATGCTTTTTAACGAAATCGTGTTTCAAAGTTACTTTTACGCACTAGTGCGACAAAGTAAATAAGAGCATCTGATTGGTGTAAAATTCTTTATTTGAACGTGATTCTTTATTTGGCGTCTTATTTCCAAAGCCAAACTAAGAAATACTCTTTGCACGTGATTTTAAAATGATCATTAATATAAATAATCACCTTTAAATCATTTGAACGTGAAAATAAAATAATTAATAAGCCAATCAATAAATGCCAATTTAATAAATACTTTATTTTGCACATTATTATAAAAAATAGTGTATTACAACACGTTGAAAATAGCCTTTTTTAAACTCTTGAAATTTTTTTATTCAACTTGTTTAAAAAAAAGCCTTACTCTTTTCACACTGGTTGCATAAATAACTATTTTAACCCTAGGACAGGACTACAAACTGGTACCCAGGTAAAGGCTATAGTCAGTGACTATAAGTAAATATCGACAACTCTTTAAATCGATGTTTCATAAACTAAACTTTAATAAAATTGAATTTACCTTCTTCAAAGCAAAACCATTCATCTAATCAATGAGTCAAATTGTCTATTTCAGAACGATTTTACAAGCAAAAAATTCCGTAAATATTGACATTTACCCCGGTTTATAGTTTAAAGATTGAAAAAAGTTTTTTTTTTTATAGTTAAACTCACAGTTTCCTCGCACAGAGGCCACGACCATGGGCGGAGCTATAAAACACGCGGATCAATCAGATAAAGACAAAATAAAACGGCTGAAATTTTCTCTTCATCTGATTGCTCCGCGCGTTTTTGTAGCTCCGCCCATGGTCGTGGCCTCTGTGCAAGGAAACTATGAGTTTAACTATAGGGTGAAACGTCTCTCCGATGTCACTGAGTAAATGCGTAACTGAATAATCTAATGTATTCTTAGAATTTTTTTAAACTTCAGGGCTGATATGCACCAGAAGAGATGACGAATTCGAGACGCCATTTCGGCGTCTTTGTGCTACCTGGGTTATAAAATGAATGACGAATTCAAGTAGTCGAATGACGTGGTAAATGATGTCATAAATCCGATTATGGAATTTTGATCGAAATTTGCCCTTTTCTCTAAAAACTAATCGGAAATGTCTGCTAAATTAACCCTTTCAGTCCCAGTGATGCCATTCGACATCATCATGTTTCTGATCTTAATTAGAAAAAAAAATAATAGGGCTGACATCTATTGGGATTAATAAAAAATATTTTCTAATAGAACACAGTTTGAAGAATCAAATGATGTGCTTTTTGATATCATAAATGGCTATATACGATCAGAAAAACATTTCTAAAATGATGCCAAATTGTCATTGGGATCGAAAGGGTTAAATATCGATCGACGCATTTCAGGGGTAACAATGGGTAATGATAAGTATTCCGTGAAAAAATATAGGAGATTGGCGCGAATCGAATACGATTATACCATACGACATATTCTTCACGCCATGCTACTACTTGTGAAATAATGATCTTCGAGGGGATTTGGTGGATCAGATTTACTGTACGGTGCCCCTTGGCGCATTTTTTTTCGGATTTGGTGATAAATAATTTTTTCTGGTTACTTGTCTGACTTCGACTGATGATTCGAATTCTATGACTTCGCACCGATGGCGTTTTCCAGTAATCTTATCTGACCGTCCAAAATACGGACTATTGGCGCGATTTTGGAAAGTTCGCCAAGGGGGACTGTACAGTAAATCTCTACCGATTTGGTTTTAGTTTATGGGTTTTTTTTTTTAGCCAATTTCCCGATTTCGTGGTTGTGCTCACACAACGCCATCAAATTGGTAAACTCTGGACATTGACAACAATAAAATCAAAGTTATGATCAGAACTCGTGGTATGTCTGCTACCCTCTTTTAAATTATACTACATGAACGGTTGGATCCTAGCTTAACCCACACCCTTGGCGCGAATTCTTTTGATTGACGATAATTGCGCCATCCTTGTAACCCTACTTAGATACACTATAAATATAAGCCTAAATATATATATTTTCAATTTTAAACTTATTTAATTAATTTCTGTACTGTGTACATACATTTTCAATTAGCTCTTGTCCCGCCATATTCATTTGCTGCCAATGCCATTGTTTGGCGGCATCTATTTCTGGCTTGGCGCTTTTTTTCGGTTTGTCGCCAATGGTGTGCGCTCTCCTAAGAATTTACCTACGAAAACTATTCCACTAAACAATCTTGTAACTTGAGGTAGGTCAGATCGCATAGGTGGAAGAGGCTAATTCCATGCAAAATTATTGTTTCTGCTGTAGTGTAAGTTACGTTTGTAAAAATCACTACATCTTTTAACATTCAATAAAAAACAAGTAGGTTTGTAACAGAATCTGTCACTTAACCCGCTTCCACACAACAGTTGTGTTCAACAGGTAAAAAAGCGCCAAAAACACAGCATTGATATTCTATATTAAACATTTTTATGCTAAATTTGGCTAGTTTCATTAAAATCTTATTTCGAAAATTCAATAATTATTACTTATCTTTTGCAAAAAATTATTTATATTTCAAAGAATAAATATGTCATATTCCTCGCTTTTAAATAGAATGAAAACATTTCATATCAACGTACAAAGAATCTCGAAGTGAAATATATTTGACGTCATTTCAAACTAATCGATGTCGCAAAAATGAATTTATTTAAATTTATTGTCTAAAAGAATTAAAGTTTCTAGGACGATTGTTGCGAATGGCAATGGTGATTTAATTCTAATAAAAATGGCTTACTATGCTTTTTAAATGAGCATTCAATTTTGCAGTTTTTTTTAAATAAGTGAAGTACTTCGAATTTGAATTTTTTTCTGAAAATTTCAATGTATTCTAATTTAGATGCGCTGAATTTTTTGAAGTATCACACTTGTCCGTAGCATTTCTTGTTTTGGCTATGAAAGTGGGTGACGGACAGACAGACTAAACGATTATAATACCTTTCACTTTTCACGTTATAAACGTAGTGTGGAAGCTAAAATAGCGGAATAGCTATTTTCTGTTCTACACTCATTGCATCTAAAATAATGTAACATGCCTGCCTGATTCAAATTAAGTTAGTTTTCAAATTTAAATAGCTTTTAATCTCCTCTTAAATCGCGGCTACAGTTACATGGTATATTACATACTACAATTACCCTGTTGGCTCTCTAAGGATTTTACCCATATAAACAATCGTATGGAGGTTGATCATCAGATTGCATCAATTGAACAGTTGAGATGGCTTTTGGCGCGAAATCGGGACCTTGGCGAGGTATTTCCCCATCACGTGTGGACATCCACAGTAACTACACACACTCGTGCAATGAAACACAAAACAGAACAAGTAAAAAGTTTTTTTGGCCTGAGTGGATACGTTTGCTGGTTCTTCAGCTACCAGCCAATGTGAAACACAAATAAGAGAGTCCGTTCGAATCTTTTCGATTCTCGATACTTTCATGGCAGTTGAGTTGTGTGTTCTTTAATTGATGTGTACGTAAATGAATCTTCGAGAAAGCGAGCTGAACTAAAATAGGGTCGTCTATGTAGTCTGATGACGTAGATTTTGATCAACATTTGCATTTTTATCGAAAATTGGTGGGAAATGTCTGCTCGATCAAACATTGTAAATGAATTTTATTAGCAGTTGCGCTGTGTGTTCTTTAATTGATGTGTACGTAAATGAATCTTCGAGAAAGCGAGCTGAACTGAAATAGGGTCGTCTATGTAGTATGTTGACGTAGATTTTGATCAACATTTGGATTTTTATTTTTTGATCAACATTTGTTTTCACAAATATGAACAGTGACGTCATATTACGTCGTACTTTTCTTATTAAGATAGCTATTGGTGATAATGCATAAATGAATAAGCGCGCCGTCTCGAAAATTAAAAAATAAGTACTGGATTCGAACAAAGTATTGGAGCACGACACTGGAAAGCCAGATTTTAGCCTTACTGGCTGAATCAACGTTTTTAGCAGGACTGGCTACGACTAAATCCTACGTACTTAATCCTACGTTAATAACTTAGGATTAAGACAGGACTTAACAGTTGTGCCAATGCTTCTGCTGAATTCTAGGGACATACTGCATATACATAACATAAATAGGATTTGGTTCGCTGGTTTGAGTTTGGAGCAATTTTTGGAACAACCAAATTGAACTTTTGGAGCAGAAATAAAAGCTAAACTTGTTGGTAAGCGAGACTCGTTTGGAGCATGCTTGTAACGGGGATTTAAAGCAAAATTGGCACAGCAGAATCGCACATAAATGTATCTTTGCAGCAGATTGGCGCATGATACTAATGTTGGCGCAATTGAACTTAAACATCCGACGCTAGTCAAATGGTAAGGTTATGGTCTTATTCTTTCCACGTTCCGAAGATAAGAGGCGTTCAAAGAGTTCGATAGTAGTAGAACGACTCGTACTGAGGAATGACTCGTAGGAACGACTCGTAGGCTCGAGTAGGAACGACTCTTACTGAGCTGCCATCGGCAGCCATGGCTCACTACGGAGCCCGAATAGAGTGGCAAAAGTGCTAGTTAATTTATAATTTTGATACTGAGAAAGGAAGTACACCCAGGGCAAAGGCGGGAATCGAATCCGCACCTGTTACAGCGCGCGGACTGCTAGCGTTATGGCCTTGCGATCCAAACCACTCGGCCATCGGGCCCCACATGCCACCCTATATTGTCTCCGTGTTGGTCCATGGTGCTGTTGCCAGGTTCAGTCTCTATACCCTACTATAGAACTCTTTGGAGGCGTTATTATGTTGAGCTACAATACTTTGTCGCATGTTTTGTTCGCGCTCACACTATTCTTTCAATTCCTGGACGCATTGAGTCCACTTGCTGAAATACCATTCTTGGGAAAACTTGTTCTTCCGTCGATTTTGGCGATGGCACCGCATGCTTCAGTTCCAAAAATCGGAGGAATATTCATAAATTACATAGATATGTTGGCAGCAATTTGAAGAAAAGACGAAGAAGATTACTCTATGGAAAAATTACGAGCGCGTGGAGTTTCAAATCATGGTAGGGAAAGAAGCAGTTTTACAATATTTTTCAACTTTAGAACTTTTTTTTTTAGAATCGTTGATATTTTGTGAATTTAATCGCTTTCTGGTCCCTTAGAAACTATAGTAAAGAATACTCTGATTTAAATAATCTTGTATTCTGCATTATCGTTTCGTTTTTATATCTTCTTCTCGATTAGTTTCGTATCACTAAATTTCTAATTAGTAGTTTGCTATCCATCGAGCTGCAGATGTGTCGAAAACACACCGAAAATAATGCTAATAATAGGTAATGACAATTTTTTTAAAACATGTATTCAACATAAATTACCAGATTCGTGGGTTTGAACAGATGAATGCAAAAGAAATGCAGAAGGACAAAATTGTCGAAAATGCGAAAATCTAGAAAACTTATCTCAATTTTAGCGTTAAATTTTTTTTAAAAAAAATTTGATCTAGCTCAAATCCATTCCCGATAGCAGGGCCGGATTTAGATTTTATGCGCCCCTAGGCCCATGGTGTTTTGTCGCCCCCTCTTCACACCATCGTAAAGGAGGGAGAAATTTGACCTCAGAAAGGTCTTTGTGAAGATAATTTGTATTTTATTCTAATTCACCGTGAAGTAAAATTAAATAAAATAAATAAATAACAAATTAAATAAATAACGCGCTGTAGATACACACTGACAGCCAATCGAAAGATTCGCCCGTCCAGCGTTACCTATACGAGGAAGGCGAATGGGACTTTTATTCGTGGAGAGCATGTAGATGTAGACATGTATTGTAGTCTATAACATTTTATGGAAATTTTCTGACAAAAAAATGCGGAATAATTTTGCGCCCCTCATCATGGTGCGCCCCTAGGCCCTATAGGGCCTATTGGTAAATCCAGCCCTGCCGGATAGAGTAATTTTCTTGTCTTTTCGACACTTTGCAACTTGGGGCCATCTTGTTGAAAGAATATTCTAACACTACGACAGGGAAGATCAGGATATTTACGTGTCTTAGTAGAACATTTGCCGAATACCGGCCATAATACCGACCATAATACCGACAAATGTCCACAAGTTCGTGCAATACTGTTTTTACTGTCATGTTTCTTCGATTGAAGAATCTATTGCTACAGTTCCATCATGAGAGTGCTTGCCACACTACTTCGTCCTAGACTTCATGAAAAAGTGATTCAATAAATATTTATAATAGTTTAACTAGTTTCATTATCAACACACTTTGACAACATGTTTCAATGGATGTACGCGAAAAAGTTTAATACTTAAATAAAACGAAAGTTTCTAGCATCGGAAATCCTATGAAAATAGGACGTTTAACGAACACAATATACATTCCATTTCATTTCATTTTCGTACATTCCATTTAATTGCATTCTGGATATTTTTTTCCCACTCAAATTCTCATTTTATTTTCATGTTGCCTTTTCCAATAACTAAACTCTTTCTTCGATATAAATTTACACTTGTTACCGTTTTCCTTGCCATCGTCAAACATTCCTCTCGAAATACGTTCCACAAAACATATAACAAACATCAACAGATCCATATATATTTTATTGTTTTCTGACTACTTGTTGCCTTTCACACAATATATTTCGCATTCTTGTTGCCATTCCTCGAAACACAAATCACCTTCATCCCAAGAATGCCGTACCACTCAAATCTTTCATCAGAGAATGCTGTATCAATCAAATCTTTCATCAGATAAAGCACACAAATCTTTCATTAGAGAATGCCATACCTTACAAATCTTTCATTAGAGAATACTATACCGTAAAAATCTTCCATCAGAGAATGTCATAACGTACAAATCTTTCTTCAGAGAATGACGTACCACGCAAATCTTTCATCAGAGAATGCCATACCGTACAAATCTTTCATCCAGAGAATGCACACAAATCTTTCATCAGAGAACGTTGTTCCACACAAATCTTTCACCAGCCGCAACACACAAATCTATCATTCATCAGAGAATGTAGTCCTTCTCTTTCTTCTTAAGTATAGGGGAGGATTTGAGTCCAACATTAACAATCAAGGTTGCCGTTTCAGCGTTTGCCTAGAAGTGCATCTGGCGCTGAGAGGGTAGATGCGACGCTGTGTGCCCGGGAGGAGTCGCTAGCGTCGCCAACGGGGGTCGGTTGGTAGGGCCTGGGCCCTTGGACCTTGTAGGCCGATCCCAGGGGGCCCCTTGCCCCGCCCGTTGACGGGCCTGCCGGCGTGACGCGGGAGGACATGCCTCCTTTGTACCTGGTAAAGAAAAATGTGTAAATGTAAAATGTATATATTTTCGACACTTTGCGATTCGGGGCCATCTTGTTGAAAAGAATTTCTAACACTACGACAGGGAAGATCAGGATATTTACGTGTCTTAGTAGAACATTTGCCGAATACCGACCATAATACCGACAAATGTCCACAAGTTCGTGCAATACCTTTTGAAAATAAATATCTATAATATATGAAGAGTACCCGTCAACGACGAGAAAACCCCTTTCAACGACAGGGAATCTGTCTACATCAGGTCTGCTTGGCGAAGGTAGCGAGTCATCGCCTAAACTGGTGTGGAGAAACCAATTTTGTCTTGGTTCTTATCCCACGGCTCACGGATTTACCAGCTCTATGATCAAGATGCACGCCAGAAATAGTCTGACGCTTGAACCGCGGAAGAACCAAAGGAGAAACCGGTATCCGATCACCACTACTCGCCAAGCCTACGTCAATACAGACAGATTCCTTGTCGATGAAGGTATTTTCCCCCTGTACTCCTCATATGGACCGGACAGCCTGCAGAATTGGACGAAAACGCCATACTGTATGCTTCTTGACCTGTATTCTGTCCCTTTTCCTGATTAATCAAAGCTCACATGCACAGTAGAATAAACTAAATAATTCTCGTTTGGCGATTAAGTTTTAAAATCACCGTTTCATAACTATACCTAGATGCGGGTTCGTAAGGGGTCCTGCTAGGGGCCCCTGATTCTAGCGGGCCCCGTAGCCACGAGGACTTCGGGTCCACTTCGTTCCTGCTGTTGTTGTGGTCCAGGGCAGAAGCCCGAGAAGAAGACAGGAGGGATCGACGCTCTTGGCGACGGGGTTGGCAGCCACTAAATACTCTTCGTTTGGCGATTAAGTTTTAAAAACGTCGCCAATTAATGGAATGTCATCCCTTATAAACCTGTCAATTTGGCTGCCAAAGTTCGGATTAGTTGCTACGCCACTAAAGAACCAACTCCGACCAACCTCAAAATCCGAAACGAATATATTTCCTAACAAAGGTGAGTTTTCTCAAAATCATCAGGCCATCCACGTACAGTGTCAAAACCCCAAGTCCACCAAGTTTCTTTGCTTGATGAATTTTAATAACAGAATGTATGAGGAAAACTGCAAACGAAGGAACAATACCCACGCAAAACTTTATTGGAAACTCGTCTTGGTTGACTTTGACACTGTATGTGGATGACTTGATGATTTGCTGGGACTTGATGATTGTTTTTGAATGATTTGATGATTTGCTGGGACATGACGATTGTTTTTGAATGATTTGATGATTTGCTGGGACTTGATGATTGTTTTTGAATGATTTGATGATTTTCTGGACCTCTGGCCTACAGTTTTTGTATTTGTATGAATTATGAATCGTAAACATACCTAGATGCGGGTTCGTAAGGGGTCCTGCTAGGGGCCCCTGATTCTAGCGGGCCCCGTAGCCACGAGGACTTCGGGTCCACTTCGTTCCTGCTGTTGTTGTGGTCCAGAGTAGATGCCCGGGAGGAAGACATCAGAGGCTCGGCCTCGATGCTCTTGGCGACGGGGTTGGCGGCCACCTTAAGAAGGAAAAAAGAAACAATCCATTATCTGTACTTCAAATTAATTTAATCCAGATTAATAATCATCATCTGAATTTAGAGTGTGAATGATTTTCGTGTAACCTAATGACCTAACTATACGATGATTCTCAGCCTTTTATGGTGGTTTAGTGAGTAAGTGACGCTTAATAAGCTGTGCAGTTTTCTAGGTATGGCGGTTTATTACAACAATTTTATTTCGATAGAGTCGGACAGTACAAGGCATGGAACGTTAGTACAACATTGAGGCGTCTTGCATTTCATCTTACTACTTACAAAAATCTACTCGTAGTAGACACCAGAAAACTAGCAGCCAGTTCTTCGCCTGAACTAATGAAACTGAAAACCAAATTATTACTAAAACCAAGCAAGGGGGGTTGGTGCAACCACATTTAGGTCACCAGGGCCTGATTTTCGGCAGGGCAAACGGGGCACGTGTCCAGGGCCCCCAAATTTTCTTCATGAACATTAATGCTCAATGCAACTGTTGTCCCAAAAGTTTTTAATATGAAGTATGCCAAAAAAATTAAATACAGGAACCAAAGTTGACTATGAAATTGTGTTTAAAATCTAATTAATCAATTCACAAAAAGTACTTAGTTTGCGGGATTGAGCATGATTTTTCCAAGCTAATTACTTCAGCTATTTACCCTAAGGGTCAGCAATGCCGTCATAGCAATATTGCGTAGCTTAAAGGCCTCGATTGTCAGTGCCCTCCGACGGGTGTATAATTTTAGGAACCAGTTTCTACAAATGCTTTTCACACTACACTCTTAAAACAAAAGAGTGAAATTCACTCCTACGGGAGAAGTGCATTTTCGGCACGGAAAGGAGTGGAAATTAACTCAGACTGAGTTAAAACCGCTCGTTTTAAGAGTGTAGGACGCAGATTGTTTTCTTTTATTTCTTTTACCCACTCCCAAAAAGAGTGAAATTCACTCCTATAGGAGAAGTGCATTTTCGGCACGGAAAGGAGTGGAAATTAACTCAGACTGAGTTAAAACCGCTCGTTTTAAGAGTGTAGGACGCAGATTGTTTTCTTTTATATCTTTTACCCACTCCCAAAAAGAGTGAAATTCACTCCTATAGGAGAAGTGCATTTTCGCCACGGAAAGGAGTGGAAATTAACTCAGACTGAGTTAAAACCGCTCGTTTGTTTTAAGAGTGTATATCGCAATAAACCACTATAGTGACCACTGTATATAATTAAGCCACAATAGTGAAGTTAGGCTTACCACTTTCCCCGCCACGATCCTGTAGGAGGGCGGAGGGGGGGAGGGGTCCCTGCGGGGCCGCATGTGTGACGGCACGGGCGGGGGGGCTGGCGGCACGATGACGTCACTCGCCAGGCTCTCAAAGCTCTCGCTGATGTAGGGGTAGTGCTGCGCGTGCGGCTGCTGCCGAAGCTTGCTCTTTGGGATGGTGTCGCCCCCTGTGGGAGAAATTGTATTCAGGGAAAAGAGCTATAGTTAAACTCATAGTTTCCTTGCACACAGGCCACGACCATGGGCGGAGCTATAAAACGCGCAGAGCAATCAGATGAAGAGAAAATTTCATCCGTTTTGTCTTTATCTGATTGCTCCTCGTGTTTTATAGCTCCGCCCATGGTCGTGGCCTCCGTGCAAGGAAACTGAGTTTAACTATAGAAAGTGGTTAAAAATAAAGATGTTATATGATTAGATATGACATTTTTATTTTACTACCAATACGGTTGCGCTTTCAGCTTGCTCCAAATGAGTGTCACATGTGTTTTTTTTTAAAAAAGGTTTTAACTTGAGATCAGAAAAAATTATAACCTCATACAAGTTTAGTTAAATTAACTAAAGCATGTAGCACTATATGGGCTATGTGTGTGTGAAGCATGTCTTGGGTCTTGAGTGGCAACAAAAATGCTGAAAGAAAATTTATTCTTTCTAGAGCCTTATGATTGGTGAATTAATGGCAAGCGGAAACAGAGTACAGATCAAATGAGGTCCAGAAATGAAAGCTGTAAGAAATTATATAATCTGAAACATGCAAATTGGCTGCTGACACACCTAACACAACCTTTATAGTACATTCTATGCTCAAGGACTACAGTGCACTTATGTACTGAGTCATTAACAGGGATTGTCAGTCCCATAGAGCTCATGCATTAGTTTTGAAATCACAACTTCCTCACAAGTATTGCTTTGCCATGTTAGCCCTTTTTCCCCAGGTATGGGAATCAACATAACATCGAAATGAAACACATTTGAAACGAAAATGTCATGTAGTTATTTAATGATATATTTTTGAAATTTTAAAATGCCAAAAATATACAACAGATGGCGACACTATTTTAAAACTTTATCAATTGATAATCAAATGATCAGATGTTATTTTCTTTTCAATTTTGTTTTAAATGGATGTTATGATGATTCCCATGCCTGGTGAAAATGGGGATAACATGAAAAAGCTATTCTTTTGCAAAAGTTGTGATTTCAAAACTAATGCATTATCTCTATGGGACTGATAGTCCCTCTTAACATGACACGTTTTCCGTCAAATTTTAAATGGTATAAGACGTTCATAGTTTAAGAGTGTTGAGGGCTATATTTGAACCCATTTTCAGTGACTTCTTCGAGATTATGACTAATATTGAAAATAGTAATACTGCAAGATTGGTAATCCCATTCCCGGTTCTCATTGCATCACGAACTATTCTTCGTCAAACCATCGATTGCATTTGCATCAGACCTACTCAACTACTAAGGCCAAAGAAGCTCTCCCTAACACGCTCGGGGACAGAAATTTTGACGTCATAGTTCCGAGTGACGTTGTTCCGAAAATCTAGATAACCGGTCTTGAAACCTCGTTCACGGATGACCACATTTTTAGGGTTCCGAATGCGTCCGAACTAGTTTCTCGATCTTCGGTACTCGGAACAGTGACGTCAAAAACTCCGTCTACGCTCATGTTTGGGAAAGCTTCTCTGGCCTTGTTATTGCAGTTGTCCGTGAACAGATACTACAGTTCGTGGAAAAAACGTAAACCAAAATCAACGGTAAACAGAAAGTTGCTTTGTATTAGCGAATTTCGGTTTAGAAAGTGTAGGATGTAATTAAACTTGCACAAGTAATCAAATTAGCGTATTTAGGTGTGGCAAGTGTAGACTAAAAATACTGGTATGAATTCATCAGATTAATCGGTGATATTACGGATTAGCGCATTTAAGTTAAGCAAATGTACATTACAATTAAACTTGCACGAGTTCATCGGATTATCGGAGATCCTTCTGATTAGCGCATCTCGGTTTAGTAAAGCATAGACAATAGTTAAACTTAGATGAGTTCATCGGATTATCGGAGATCCTTCTGATTAGCGCATCTCGGTTTAGTAAAGCATAGACAATAGTTAAACTTAGATGAGTTCATCGGATTATCGGAGATCCTTCTGATTAGCGCATCTCGGTTTAGTAAAGCATAGACAATAGTTAAACTTAGATGAGTTCATCGGATTATCGGAGATCCTTCTGATTAGCGCATCTCGGTTTAGTAAAGCATAGACAATAGTTAAACTTAGATGAGTTCATCGGATTATCGAGATCCTTCTGATTAGCGCATCTCGTTTAGTAAAGCATAGACAATAGTTAAACTTAGATGAGTTCATCGGATTATCGGAGATCCTTCTGATTAGCGCATCTCGGTTAGTAAGCATAGACAATAGTTAAACTTAGATGAGTTCATCGGATTATCGGAGATCCTTCTGATTAGCGCATCTCGGTTTAGTAAAGCATAGACAATAGTTAAACTTAGATGAGTTCATCGGATTATTGGAGATCCTTCTGATTAGCGCATCTCGGTTTAGTAAAGCATAGACAATAGTTAAACTTAGATGAGTTCATCGGATTATCGGAGCTCCTTCGGATTAGCGCATTTCGGTTTAACAAGTATAGACTATATTTAAAATTGCACGAGTTCATCGGATTATCAAAGATCCTTCGAATTAGCGCATTTCGGTTTAGCAAGTATATACCATAATCAAACTTGTATCAGTCCATCTGTGACTTACCGTTAGGCCTTTGTTGCTGCTTGTTGTTGGAAAAGACGCTCATATCCACCTCTGGGACATAACACCCGCCCCCGTCCGATGATTCGTCGTCCGCCATTCGCTCCGCCCTCTGGGCGGGGCGAGGGGGTGGGACCGACGAGAGGGTCACCTATGAAAAAGAAGATTCATTGGGTTGTTTTCTAATGAAAAATATTTTTCCAATGCCATTGTATTGGTATATAGTTCACCTGTTACTCCTTATAGTTAAACTCATAGTTTCCTTGCACAGAAGCCACGACCATAGGCGGAGCTATAAAACGCGCGGAGCAATCAGATGAGGAGGAAATTTCAGCCGTTTTATTTTGTCTTCATCGGATTGCTCCGCGAGTTTTATAGCTCCGCCCGTGGTCGTGGCTTCTGTGCAAGGAAACTGAGTTTAACTGTAGCATCTCAAATATTTTGAATGTTGAAGAGTACACTTTGAAAAAGGGCAGAAGATATTAGTTTAGGCAAAGAGTTACTATATTTGGTGATTCATTGTTTTTATGGGCGCATATTTTTTTAAAGTTTAGAAACATACTTAAATTATAGTGTTTATCAATGAACAGTGATACTGAATGTGTTAAATAATAATACAAGTGCAATCGTTGAAGAAATACACGTGCAATCTTTGACGACTATCAGCAATCAATCAGAATCCTCCTTTCACCCATAATCCATGTGTAGCTCTAGTGTGACACATTATTTCCAACCAAACTAACCCAACAATCCCTTATGCTTGCCAAACGCCATGGGTTTGTGGCAACCCTACTTTCTTCAAGTTCTTTACCTGTTTTCAAAATGGACTCTTCCACAATCAAAATATTTGCGATGCTAAGAAGTGGCGAACCATAGTTAAACTCATAGTTTCCTTGCACAGAAGCCACGCCCATGGGCGGAGCTATAAAACGCGCGGAGCAATCGGATAAAGACAAAATAAAACGGGTGAAATTTTCTCTTCATTTAATTGCTCCGCGCGTTTTATAGCTCCGTCCATGGTCATGGCTTCTGTGCAAGGAAACTATGAGTTTAACTATACTTTACAACAACCCATGGGTCGACCAAATAGTTCATCAAAGTGCGAGACTAAGTGTCTTTGACTTATGTACTACGATATTTGTTCAAATCTAGAATGCTGGTAGTAACGCAGTAGTAAATAAGCGCCATCTAGCGTAGGTGTAATTTGGTGCGCATGTGCAGTGGACACTGCCATACTTAAGGGGGAATATGGGCGCGCTGGATTGGGGTCTCCAAACTCAAGTGCATCAGTGTTAATCCAATGGCGAAAAAACTATTTTCTCTGCCACATTTCTCCGGCTGTATTGAATATTTTTACAAACGTTTACTGCTCTCTAATAGGAACCCGACTTTTCTGCATAGAAAATCCCTCCGGTCAGGAACTTTTAGGGAGTGGGGGGGGGGGGGGGGATATAAAAGAGAAGGGTTATAAACAACGGGACGTTTGACCAAAGATATATTGTTTCAAGATATATATAAAGATATAAAAATGAACGGCATTATACTTCTATGCCTGGGAGTGAAATAAACAACAAAGGACTAAAAGCACGGGCTTTATAAGGATAGTAAGCCCTGAAAAGGTCTATATTTAAGGGGATACGGTACCTAAAAATTGGTCAAAATATCGATTTTTCAGTTTTTACTTCTTATTGTTCACAATATCTTCCTGAACATTTGCTGAAAGTTTCATAATGATATCTTCTGTAGAATAAAAGTTATTAAATATTTTATGGAGTCATTCCTATAAGTTTGAATACGTATTTCGTCTGCTTTCAACCTGTTTTCTCTGTATCGCGTTTTTCCATTCTTGTGTAAATCCCTAAGGCCTAATCCTTAACAAATCCCTAAGGCCTTTTTGTTAATTAAGTTAGAACTTTGAAATTTTGAACCTGTGTTCTTATATAAATGGTGCACAAAATTGTGCATGGAATAAGGTCTTCTATGTATAGTTTTTTTTTTTTTAAATGTTGAATTCAATAGTTTGTAATTTTTTTGAGTTTCAGTATAAATGCATATTACTTTTTAACTTTAGCTCACATTTTAAAATCCATGCACAGTTCTTGAACAAATAAGTTCTAAAAAACAAAATATAAAAGTTTGGTGGAGAAAAAAAAAATGAAATAGTAGTGTTTTAAAAAAGTTCAAAATTTTGACTTTTTAAAAAAAAATGAAAAACTACTTGTAAATATTTGTTTTGATTGCTAGAAAATGTTTATTTAGAGTGAACATTATATAAAACCACTATAATTTACAAGTTTATGTTATTTCTAGAAATAATGTTTTGGGTACAGTATCCCCTTAAAAGCATCGTTTCTTTGCAGTGGCGTGTTATACTTATTGATTTATATACTTCTGATTCTGTACTGATTCATATTGCTTGTTCAATAATTGAGTAAAAAAGGTTAGGTTAGGTTAGGTTTGAGTCGCACTAGAGCTACACGAGGGCTATTGGCGACGGGCGTCGTATTTTTAGAACCACAGTCAAGTGACGAGCCGACACCTGAATAGGCACCCAACGCAACCGTTAAGGGCGACATCGTACGCAGCGTTAGGACTTTGAAGGATATTTAACGTGCACTCCCTTACACGGGGTATTATTCGTCGGACATTTTTGGCTGGAGTAAAAAAGGACACAGTAAGCTTAAAGATTCACTTGATTCGTTATTTCAACACATATTACTTTGATTTTTTTTGGATATAGTTAGAGTGAAATATACATGGTGGGGCAAATAAAATTGGCCCCCGTACCTAGATTCTGGGTCTTGCAATCAATTTAGAATGTTTTGTATTAACAAATCCAAAAAGGTCCGATTCTCTAGGATAAATAACGACCGAAATAATCACTGATGGGAACTTTTTTTTTTATCAGAGCTCTACAAACTTTGTGTATATTTCATTTCAACTAGCTTCTCAAACCACAGCGTAGTTGCCGGCAAATAAGTCGCCAAGCGTTTGTTTGGGCTTAATATTGAAGCGATCAATGGCTTCAGTTAGCAAACCTGTTTTTTGTATTGGTTTTTGACTCGGCAACATTTCTTTCGTATTCTTATCTCCACGTTGGGGCCACTTTTATTTGCACCACCCTGTAGATTACTTTTTATTTTCCTTCTGACGTTACAGAGTGCACGAATGTCAACAAGGCGGCTAATCAGAGAAGACCACAGCATTTAGGCCTATATTAACTTTTGAAATTAATTTCGTGAAAAAGCATCACTTTTGCTACGATTATTGATTTGAAACATATTTTTTGCGTGACATTTTATAAAAATTTACAAAATAAAAATTTTTGGAACCTATTAAGAAACGTTAAAAATCCTGTAATGCAATGCTGAAAATATTTTTCATTTAGACTTCCACCCTCACGGGTTGCCTAGGCCATGTGCCCATGCAACTACTGACTCCTCGTGTCTACCAGGCTATTTTATAGAAGCACACGACAACATCAACATCATTGGAGTACAGGGAATAACTCGGGTAAGTTTGAGGTTCTATATAATGATAATAGATGGCAGCACAATAGTTGTTTTATGTTAAAAATGTCAATTTTAGAAAACGTTATTGCAAAGCATGTAGGAAATTTTTTCAGACTAAATTTAATTTGTTATAAAAACCGATAGAGGTTAGAAAGAAGTATAAAATTTTTTTTTATCAATAAGGAATATTTTAAAACTAAATGCAGAGATAAAACAATTCTTATTAATTTTTATTCAAGTAGTTCTTCCTTCTAGTAAACGCTAATAAAGCGCATCAGAGAACAAGCGAAAGGAACAAACAAATTCTGAAATGGACGATTCGAACAGGGCGGAGCTTGGTTTGTTTGTGGGGTTAGAATAAAATGTGTGATGTATCTGTGTTATAATTTGAGTTAGCTGCCCTGTAGTTTGTTTGTGAGGATTGAGACAACGTTTGATTTAGCTGTGACGTCACCATAGAGTTGTCAATGAGTGGAATGCTTTACCAGATTATGCTGTGCATTCGAAGAGAGTGTAGAAGATTTTAAAAAGAAACTTGACGGTCATTGGAAACTGGTAATGTATTAGATAATCAGGGCTGGATTTACCAATAGGCCCGGGCCTAGGGGCGCACCATGATGAGGGGCGCAAAATTATTATGCATTTTTTTTGTCAGAAAATTTCCATAAAATGTTATAGACTACAATACATGTCTACATCTACATGCTCTCCACGAATAAAAGTCCCATTCGCCTTCCTCGTATAGGTAACGCTGGACGGGCGAATCTTTCGCTTGGCTGTCAGTGTGTATCTACAGCGCGTTATTTATTTAATTTATTTAATTAATTTTACTTCACGATGAATTAGAATAAAATACAAATTATCTTCACAAAGACTTTTCTGAGGTGAAATTTCTCCCTCCTTTACGATGGTGTGAAGAGGGGGCGACAAAACGGGTACAAGTCAACTGCACTCCCCATTAGTATAACAATGATCAACTGCACTGGTAGGAGGAGTCGAACAGCTCGTTCTTTTTATTCGTTCTTCGCTTAAACAGTATCCGCATGTTTTTTAAGCTCCATTTTAAGATGACGAAAGGAAGTATTGAAGCAATTTTTAAATCTTGACTAGAAGAGCATTGGCCCTAATTTCTTCAAGTTGTACTTAGTTTGTCTCGGCTCCAAGAAACCAATAACATTCGAACCCCGTTAACGCGAACTCGCTTAACACGAAATTTCTCTGAAGATGAACTGAACTTGAACTCCCTGGCCTATAAAGCTTTGAGCTAATGCTAAATCTCGTGAAAAATTAACGTGAAATCACTTTAGGAGAAATTCCGCTTAACCCGAACAAAAAATTCAGAATTTGGCTATTTTCTTTTTTCTTCCTCAAAGTTTCAAAGATCAAATAAAACAAAACATTAAGAAAAACGGCACCGGACATTTTTAACGTAACAGTTTAGTTTAGTTTAGTTTGAAATATTGTCGCACTAGAGCTTCACGTGGATTTAACGTAACAAGAAATTCTGAAAATTGAATTGTAAAATAACAGTTTTCTAAAAAGAACTGGTTAAACTAACACCCGTGCAGCGGAGATTATCACCCAGTGCAGTTGACTAAATGCCGACAAAACACCATGGGCCTAGGGGCGCATAAAATCTAAATACGGCCCGATTTATTTTGGACCAAACTTGCTGGGCCTGTTCTTGGTCGACAATATTCGTATAAATAAGTGGCGGATCACTGTACCTCGACGGACGCTTCTTTCGACCGCCGTTCTTTGTACTCCCGTTCCCGCATCCTCCTGTCCCGGATCTTGTTGTAGCATGAGATCGAGATCGAAGCGCACATCGCCGCCACCAGGGAAAAGAACACGACCAGAATGATGATCATGTGCTCGGAGGTCAGCACCGTGCCGGTCCCTAGCTCTGCAAAAGACAATATTTATTTATTTGACCGCTATACAGAAAAGAAAATTTCCAATTACGAGGGCTGTTTTTTTTCAACCTCCGATGGGCTGTAACAAAAAGACGGGTCAAAATACAAAAAGTATTTTTTTACCAAAAGTAAAGTACAATACTGCTTATTTCTCCACATAATCATCTTGACCATTAAAGCATTTGTCATGTCTGTAAACAAGCTTTGAAATACCTTCTTCATAAAATGTAGCCGCCAATGATTGGGAGGGAGTTGTGACGGTTTCTTTGAGCTCCACGTCAACTTGAAGGCGCTACAATCCAAGCCACCATGCTTATCAATAATTCACTTATGGTAAACCTTCGAGTTTCCCTAAACACTTGGTCAACTCGCTGAACAATACTGATGTTCATGAAGAAGGGGACCAAGGAAGAAAGTCTGTCGCTACAGACGGTATTGTTCAGCGACTTGACCAAGTGTTTAGGGAAACTCAAAGGTTAACATAAGTGAATTATGGACTAGCAGTGGCTTGGAGGACAGAAAAAAAATTGACCTAAAGCTTCCAAATTTACTTTTTTTAAACGAAACCGTCACAACTCCCCCCCCCCCCCCCAATCATTGGCGGCTACATTTTATGAAGAGAGTATTTCAAAGTTTGTTTACAGGTATAACAAATGCATTAATCGCCAAGATGATTATGTGGAGAAATAAGCAGTATTGTACTTTACTTTTGGTAAAAAAAATCTTTTTTGTATCTTGACCCGTCTTTTTGTTACAGCCCATCGGAGGTTGAATAAAAACCAGCCCTCGAACATAGCAGAGGCAAGACACTAAAATCGATAAAATATAGCACAAACAAACATTGAAAATTAAATAAAATACATGCAGTAAAATTGAAAAAAAAAATAAAAGCATTAAAATTGAATAAAACACACACCAACAAAGAATTTATAATGAATTAGAATAGAAAAAAAAAGGAATTATAAGGTCAACGATAAAATATCTCTTTAATTTCGTAAAGTTGTCAAAAATAAATCACTGTTTAATGGGAGTTTATTAACCAGTTTCATAAATTGTATATATATGGCTGATTTTTAAGATAGTTTTTAGAGAAAAAAGGTTCTTTAAGAATATATTTATTTCTTGTAGTGCAGCTAGGAACAAAGAAATTAAATTCTTGTAGTATATAAGGACAATCAATATTGGCTCGGTATGTATAGTAATGTGGCTATGCGCTGCGAAATGAGAATGCTTACTGGTTTAGAGCTCGAGTCTCTAATATTGGCTGAGTTAGAACAACCTTGGTTTACCCTTCAGAAATCGCATTAAGTCAGAATTCTGATGAACTCTATTCATCTAGACTCTAGAGCAGGTTAAAATTTTAGGGGGGGGGTCGAAAAAAATTAGAAAAATGTATAAGCAAATGGTTTATTTTGTCTAATCTAAGATATAAAACTCCAACAAATCCTTGTTCGTTCTAATCATCTGTCTCCAGCCCCCCTTCACACCCCCCCCCCCAACCTACAAGAATCAAAAATTTTAACCAAAATCGTTAAGAACATTACGAAAAGAAGAACATAGATAATGGGCTGTGGCGTCTGCCTGATGAATATTCCTGACATTTATTACCCATAAACAACCCATCACTTCTTTAAAGTTTAAATAAAACACTTGCATCTGTCCTTCTCATGTCATAAATCTCACGCAGTCCGTATTTCATACAATTCGATGAAATGATGACAGATGACTCCCGCATATTTCTTTTTCACCAATGATATTCGTGAAATTTTCCCGCTTAGAAGTACTACTTTAGATTGTTGTTTTAAAAACGGAGGGAAGCATCAAAGATACACTTTTATTAAATGCATCTATTTAATCTATTTTAAACTAAATGAAGTTTTATAGTTAAGACGAAGTTAAAATGCACTGTACTAAAAGTACTCCGAGAGCTTATTTTGAAGTGTTATGGCAGTGATTCTGGTAAGATTTTCGTAATTATATAATTTGAATATTTTAAGCTTGTTATTTTAAGCCCTCTGAGAAAGCAAATTAGCTGAAGTGCAAACTTGTTTTCACTGCTTGAGATTTAAATTAAAATTTTAACTGAAAATTTAAATTCTTAATTAAAAGTATTTCTGTAGTAGGTGGTTATAAATGACTCCTCCGTGCCTTAAATTTTGGAATTTATTAAAATTATTAAATTTATAAAAAATTCAAAAATTACGTGTGTTGCTGGAAAACCAGTCAGGTGTCGGGTTTATACGTCTGTATCCTTCAGAAGGTTGGGCAAATAAAGAAAGGATACTGATTTTATAGGATACTAATACTAAGAAGTTAATTAAATTTGATATTACTGATAATTTGAGTTTCAAAGTTTACACTTAAAAACATTTTTGGGCCCCATAAATATTAATCAATATTAATAATGAAAAACATTGTTTTATATTTTTTAATGTGCACCTGGATTTTAAAAATTATTCTAAAGCTGGTTTTTCTATGATGATGACTAAAGTCATAAAATTACATATCTTAATTAGAATTCGGTAGAGTGGCGAGATTTTTTAACAGTTTTCCTCTTTCCATCTCCAAGAATTAGATGACCAGCTTTCAAGAAATTAGATTTTAAAAATGTTCACCCCCCCCCCCCCCCCTCCTTACTTTCATGAAGCAGCGGAATTTTTACCGATTATTTAGATTCCCGAATGCTTTTGCTGTAAAGAAAATCTATTTAAATGAAAATTAAAAATAAGTTGTAATTCCGTATTATAAAAGCTATTAAAAAATGTGCTTCCCTTTTTCATTTAGGGGCAACTGTGCGTTGACCTATCAGTAGAAAAATACACTCTTAAAACAAAAGAGTGAAATTCACTCCTATAGGAGAAGTGCATTTTCGGCACCGGAAAGGAGTGGAAATTAACTCAGACTGACTTAAAACCGCTCGTTTTTAAGAGTGTTTTTGGACGCAGATGTTTTCTTACTTATTTCTTTTACCACTAATATAACATATAAGAAAATGTTTTTTTTCGGCGGGAGGGGAGTGGAATACTGATAGTCACATTAAACCGGTGTTTTAAGATGTAAGCATTAGTTTCATAGTTATTTTACGATTCGAAAGAGTGAACACTCCATATAGAGAGGCATTCGGACGAAGGATGGAAACCAGACTGATAAACCGCCTTAAGATGTGGACCAGATGTTCTTATCTTTTACCATCCGAAAGAGTGAAAATCACTCATAGGAGAAGGCATTTTTCGGATAAAATTCAATAATGACTAGAAATGTTAGAGTAGCGAATATTAACACTCCGAAAAAGATAAATTCACTCTATGGATGATTTTGACGGTGAAGATAATTTTTGTTTTAAAACGCTGTTTGTGTTTAAGAGTGTATTCAAGAAGAAAGTCAGTACTTGGGTTTTATTTCTTAGGACAAAGTTACCCCATTCGATGGTATTTAAAATATCATTTTACTGTAACGTTTCATGTTTACACCGTAATGATAAATATAAAATCAACATCGTTTTTTTTTTTTTTGGGGGGGGGGGGGGGATACGGATAGTCCAACAATATACCAACAAAACGGATAGTTGTTGAATCGATGTACATCATAGTTATCATAGTTAAAGTATTAGATTGGCAGATCACGTGACCTCCAATGCTAACGACGAGACGCGCATGGAGACCAGAATAAGAGGGCAATGGGCCCAGTGTTGCTGCCACTTTAAAGAGAAAAATACTACGAAAAAATACCATTTAATTCTAAAATTACAAAAAAAAAAAATACTAGAAAAGGATTTAAAGTCACGAAAAAGATTCCAAAATGCAGCTAGTATTTTTACGATATTTTTTTTTTGTAATTTTAGAATTAAATGGTATTTTTTCGTAGTATTTTTCTCTTTAAAGTGGCAGCAACACTGACTATTCTGCCCTCTTATTTTGGCCTCCATGCGCGTCCCGTCGTTAGCATTCGAGGTCACGGGATCTGCCAATCTAATACTTTAACTATGATATCTATGATGTACATACATACTTTTATTAGTTTCTATTACTGTAAAAAAAATGATATTTTTCTATGTGAGAGTGTAAATAGGTTTATTAAATAACTAATAAGTTAATTAATAGTAAGGTAATTTAAATTGAAAATTAATTAATAATAAAGAAATTAATATGAAACTAATTTTAAATAAACCATATGAACAGTTTTAAAGGAGATTATGGTTTTACTACCTCTATGAGTGAAACTACCTGTAAGCAAGCTACATGCATCATATAAAAAAAAAACTGTTTGTAAAAATATTCGATAGAGTTAGAGTTATGATGCCTTGAGAATTATTTCTTCCCATTAGATCAACACAGAGGCATTTCGTTTTGGAGATCGGCGGTCATTATCCCTTGGGCGCCAAAAAACTCAAGTGCCTCAGTGTTAATCCAATGGCGAAAAAACTATTTTCTCTGCCATCCGGCTGTATTGAATATTTTTACAAACGGTTCTTTTTAAATAATAAATGTAGATAACTTACAGGTCTCTATCTTCCCACTTTTTGAAATGGCTTCGAATATTTTGTGTAAAATTATTTATTAAAAATTAAAAAAAAATATTAGAACCCATTTCAAAAAGTGGGAAGGTCGGGACCTGTAAGTCAGCTACATTTATCACATTAAAAAAATCCGCTTGCAAAAATATTCAATACACCCGGAGAAATGTGGCAGAGAAAATAGTTTTTCCTCCATAGGATTAACACTGAGGCACTTTGCTTTGGAGACCCGCGGTCCAGCGCGCCCATCCCCCCTTAAGAGGGACTGTCAGTCCCATAGAGCTAATGCATTAGTTTTGAAATCACAACTTTTGCAAAAGTATTTCTTTGCCATGTTAATCCAGTTTCACCAAGTATGGGAATCATCATAACATCCATTTAAAACAAAATTGAAAACAAAACAACATTCGCTTATTTAATTATTAATGGATAAAGTTTTAAACTAGTGTCGCCATCTGCTGTATATTTTTGGCATTTTAAAACTTCAAAAACATATAATTAAATAACTAAATAACATTTTCGTTTCAAATGTGTTTCATTTCGATGTTATGTTGATTCTCATACCCGGGGGAAAAAGGGCTAACATGCCAAAGCAATACTTCTGCGGAAGTTGTGATTCCAAAACTTAATGCATTAGCTCTATGGGACTGACAATCCCTCTTGATTCCATGCAGTACTCACCCCTGGTGCAGAGCGTGGCCTCCTCGTCGTAGCGGTACTTGCAGTCGAACTCTCCGTCGCACTTGAGGAGGACGTCGATGCACGTCTGGTCGCCGCAGTTGAACTCGGTGCGCGGGTCGCACTGCTCTGCAAACACACGAAACACGGCCCGAGTAAGTATAGTAAAGTGGCAATGCGCTAAGCTCGTAATGATCAGAAGACACGTCAAGCTAGTGCAGCCTATCGTAGTTTACGTCATATAACATTTAAAAATATATCGTCGGTAAAATGACAAAACCACGAAGGTGCAAAAACACAAAGGGATGGAAAACCGGAAACAGTTAAACCGGTTTTTGGCTTCGGTTAAACGGGCAAAAACATTTTTTTAGCTGAACCGGTTAAAATAGAAGAACCGGTTTGAATAAACGTTTTAACCGGCCAGCTGTGATATGGCCAATTGAATGTTGGCATTGGCGGCTTTTGGCGAAGTTAAAAATTTAGCGTAGGGTAGCTATTCCCATCCAGTTGTATGGGTTAGGGTTAGTTTGAATTATCGTCGCACTAGAGCTATACAAGAGGGAGATTGGCCACGGGCGTCTTTATTTAGAGCCACAGTCATGTGACGAGCCAACACCTGATTAGGCACCCAATGCAACTTTTACATCGTACGCAGCGTCGGGACTTTGAAAAATATTTAACGTGCACTCCCACCACATGGGGTATTACTCTTTGGACATTTTTGGCTGCATTTGCCAAGGGTCGATGGATTTCTCGATCAACCTTCAATTACAATTCAATATTCATAGTAAAGACAAGACAACGTCTGTCGAGTCAGCTAGTACTAAATATAAAACATCCTAAATACTGAATATCCGTGGTTTTCCGAGTAAGTATAGTAAAGTGGCAATGCGCTACGCTCGTAATGCTCAGAAGACACGTCAAGCTATAGTGCCTACTTGTACATAGTAGTTTACGTTATAATATAACGTACATCGGACTGACATCTATTTTAGGTTGCAAATTTGAGCTACCCTACCGTTCCTACCATGCCAAACGAAACCTTTTGTTCTAATTGATGAAATACCAATTCCTATAATTAAAAAAAAATTAGACAAAAGAATATAAAATACTATTTACGACAAATATTAAAAAAAAAAAACCAACTTTCGACTTGCAATCTTAAGTGAAAACTAGCCATGCACACACCCGGGGCTGGATTTCTAAGTAGGCTGTAGCCTAGAGCGGCGAATATTTTGGGGCGGCAAATTTTATGACCCATTAAAAGCAGCATTCGGGATAAAAATATTATGACGATACGAATATTTTCAAGAAAAAAAACAAATAATTTATATTAATGCGTAAACCGTAAACGTATATATAATACTAATATTTCGTAGCAAACATGGTTGCTGCGAGGGCAAGTGCACCCCTCCTCCCGGATTTCGAAGTTGAAAGAAAAATAGTCTAACAGTTTAAAAACAATCGCCTAGTTCGCTTTCGATTTAGCGTGTAAAGGTACATAGATGATTCTAATATGTGTATCTATTTTAAACATCACATACCACCCTGTTTTGCAGCTAACCAGCTACCTCTCCCCGAAGGGGGAGAATATTGTGGCGGCAAATCAATTGTAGCCTACAAGCGGCGAATCTTTAAATCCGGCCCTGCGCACGCCACATTTAAATAACAATACTTTTTTATTCTGATAAAGCAGTCGTGCCTAATTTTAATTTGATCGAATTAGATTCCCTCTCAGACACAAAGTACGCTGCCTGGAGCGAAGCCAAACATGGAAGAACAAAAATGGAATTCTAAATTAAATTACTCTCTCTTCCTTGATTTTAACGCATTATAATTTAAGAATCGGATCTCTCGGGGGATATACCCATAAACTAATTATCCCGAAACTTTAATCCGGCGTTATTCAGTTTTTTAGTTTTTCCTCTTTTTTTCTTTGTTATAAGAAAATATTTAGAAATCATCAGTAAAAGCCAAGTTGTGTCTAGAAAAATTATCCAGTTTATTTTTCTAAATTAACCCAATTTAATTACAAGAATGATGCAAGCACTGTTTAGTAATGATTTGGAATAATAAAATATTCTTTAAAAAAAAAGAAGCTTTATTTACGCAAAAGCTCCTGTATATACGGAACGGTATTCAATTTCTTTGCGCAGCTCATTTCCACGTCATGATTAGAAACAGTCATTCTTGGTAATTCTGGAATTACACTTGTTTTGTTGATAATTTATCTATTTATTTCAATTCAATATAAAAAAAAATATTGGAATTGCTAAATAATTTTGGACGATACATATTTTCGTAGTGATTTCTTTCGATTTTATTTTCTCTGGTTGTTGGTTTCGTCTTCTTAGTTCGCTTATTGTTCTTTCTATTGTTTTTACGTGGTGTAATCTGTAGAATAGTTTTAAATAGTTATAGCTCAATATAAAACATCTTAAATAATAAATATCTGGGGTTTTAAGTCTAGCAATTTGCATCGCTGAAGTTGCTGGCTCTGTTGTCAATAAAATTTATCATCATCAGAGCATTTATCTTCAATATGGCCAGCCAATCATGCCAACTTCGTCACCAAGATCGCCAACATCGACAACTTTTCGCCAAGACCACCAACTTAGTCGCCAAGATCGCAAAATTAGCCACCAATGCTGCTCAAACGCAACCAAATGTCGTATTTTATAATTTAACTAGCTGTTATACCCCACGTTGCACGGGTAGAGGTGGAAAAACAATTTAACAGTCAATTTAACTATTTTTTTTCTTTTATTTTAGTTACATAAGATATGATGATTACCCAGGTAATTTTCCATTTAATTACCCAACTTGGATATAGTAATGATTAATATTAATTTCAAAAATACCTTTGATAAGAAGCTCAAATTAAAAAGAATACATATTTAAGTAAAAAATAACCAGTAAGAATTAAAAATGGAAAAACAGCTAAATCTTAAAAGGGTCTCAAACACTTATTTTTTAACGCAATTCAAGGGAGTTCTATAAATTAACTTTTTTGGACACTTTGTAGATATAAATATAATATAAACAGTACAAATTTCTACCATAATTCAATACAAATGCTGAAAAATTAAGAATTCAATGCAAATGTATACAGTACTAAATCAATGCAGATATGTACAATAATTGAATGAAAATAAATACAACAATAATGGAATGAAAGCTACTCCAGCAAACGAATTGCATTTTTTGTATTTTTTTTAAAACTGTGATAAAGATACTAAAGCAAACGATTTTTATTTTTAATATTAAATATTTTTCTAACTGCTAAAAAGCTAGCAAACGATTTTGTTTTAGATGTTTATTTCTAATTTTTTAGCTGTAATTAAACTAAATATACTTAAAAATCGTTTTAAAAAATGTGTAAAATAAAACTAAATAAACAATCCGTGAAAACGTGCTATTGAAGGAGCAATAAACCTCTAAGGTCTTCGATGCATTGAATGGGAAACATAGAAACGTTCGAAAACGATAGAAGGAATGGTCTGATTCGAAAAATTCTTTGCCTATGTTTGTTCCGGAGATGAGATGAATTTTTGTGCCAAATTTCGTGACGATTTGTTGCGTGGTTTTTTAGATCTCGTGTCTTATAAAAACAAGCAAACAAACAGAAGTTGCCTTTTATGTTGATTTCGTTTTTAATTTGAAAAATGCTATAAAATTACGTACTTATCCCCGCCGACTCGCGTTAATCTCGCTGAACGAGGTGTAGTGCAGGATTAAGTCGGTCCCGTTGAAGGCGGCCGGTGGGTACGTTGGACTCGGACTTCGGCTCAGCCGAGGTGCCTATCGCTCATCATCGCCAAATACCGCCAACTTAGTCGCCAACACCACCAACTTAGTCACCAAGACCATCAAAATAATCACCAAGCCTGCCAATGCCGCTAACATTGTCGCCAATACAACCAATTTAGTCGCCAATGATGCTAAAACGCCGCCAAATGTCATAAAATGCCATAAAATTACTTACTTTTTCCCGCCGACGCGTTGATCTCGCTGAACGAGGTGTAGTGCAGTTGGAAGTCGGTCCCGTTGAAGGCGTCCCGGTGGGTGAAGAGCCGCACGTGGGTCATGTTGGAGTCGGACTTCTGCGGCTCCGAGGAGGTGCCGCAGAAAAGGGCGAGGTTCTTGTCGGGCGTCCGTCCGTCGTACAGCTGGATGAAGTTCTGCTCGCAGTCGTTCGGCTTGGCGAGGCGGTACTTCTTGAAGTTCATGTAGATCTAGGGGGAAAGAAAGCAGGCTGTAAAAAAAAGGTGTTTTTACAGAAAAACCACACCTGTGTTGAGCCAAAAAATACCATATAGCTTACAGAAGAAATATCTTTATTTTATACGAGTAATCTTTAATTTTAACATCAAAGCTGTTTTCTTAAAAAAATCGTAACCCCCCCCCCCAATATTCGAACCCCCGGTCACCACAGTTACAAAAGGGGATGTGGCCGTGGATAGTCAAGTGGTTAAGGCCTCGGAATCGGAAGGTCCCGCGATCGAGTCCCGATACCACTGAAGACCCACCGAGTATATGCGGAGTACGTGCTCGTTAAATCTGTGGGTCCGAAAGTACTGTGGGCTGTCATGGCGCAGTTTCCCACGGGTACAGGTCCCTGGAGACTATTTCCCTCCCCTTTAGGGACATGTCTAAATTGCGGAGGTGGCGATAGATGACAGCATCTGTCAACACGATGTCAAGACGGATTCCTGCCGTGTAGTCTCTACACGGGCATCTCTCCTCAGTAACCACACCCATTTGCCTTAATCCTTGGGAAGAGCTTGGGTTTCCCAAATGGCATTAGTAACAACAATAACAACAAAAGGGGACACTGACCACAATACTACGAGTAATAATATATGAACAGCAAATCAAAACGTCTTAATTTCAGTCAAAAAAAGTGTCTGAAACAAATGGCACTATATCCAGACCCTAAATCACGTCTGAAAGTTTAAGACACTTGGTGATGTCTTAAATAGCTACTTTTCAGACACTTGTCGTGACTTATATGGAGCTTCATTTCAGACACTTCTGATGTCTGAACTATCCAACTATCGCCAATTGTTTAAAAAACCGCCAAAATCAGTTTTTTTCCTGACAATTGAGACTTGAACATGAAGGAAAGTTACTTTCAATTTAAATTTACTACAAAACACACAGAATAGATATTCTTAAGAGGATTTCTAATCAAATACAGTTTTAGTTATAAAAATAAATATATAAATTTGTATAACTAAAACTGTATTTGATTAGAAACCCACTTAAGAATATCTATTCTGTGTGTTTTGTAGTAAATTTAAATTGAAAGTAACTTTCCTTCATGTTCAAGTCGCAATTGTCAGGAAAAAACTGATTTTGGCGGTTTTGTAAACAATTGGCAATACTTGGATAGTTCAGACGGCAATATTTGGAAAGCCACTTCATATATGAAACTGTAAAACACAGAATGATGGGAATAAAAAGTTAAGCTAGTTTTTAATTAAGAAAAAATTATAACTTTTATAAAAGTTCTTTATTATACAACCAATTGTCGCCATTATTAGTAAAAACAAAGATCTTTATTTTCAAAAGTTAGTTAATATTTTTATTGAAACAACAATCATCTAATAAAATGAAACTAAAATAAAATGACTTTTGTCATCCAACAACTAAAAAAAAAAGTATAAATAAAATTAATACAAAAATCATAAATAAAATGTATTAAGAAAATTAATTATAATATATTGCTATTAAAGTTCATTTTTGACAAACATTTTAAAGTATTTTTAAGCATCAGTCCCATAATAAACTTTTTTGTAATTATATTAAAAATCAATGGAAAAAGTTAATGGAGCACTCAATGCCAAAAATGATTACAGGGTTTACTACATTTTTATTCATTTATTTTTAAAGGTTAACAAAATAAATTAAAAACTAGTTATTTATATGAATAATAAAAGTAAAATAAACATTTAACTTCAACATATGATTATATATTCAAAAAAATCTTTATTTTTAATGTTTTGTTTCAATTTTACAAAAGGTATTTTGAGGAATACATTAGTTAAACACATTACACGAAAAGAAATTAAATATATGCATCAAAAAGTAATACAATTTTGACAAACATTAAACACTGTTATCAAATATTTATTCAAAGTAAATTAAAACGTGTTATTTATATGAACTATAAGAGTAAAAGAAACATTAATTTATCCTTAATATATCATTACATAACAAACATTAATTTAACATATCAACAAACATAATCAAAACATTAATTTAACATAATAGCTTTCAGAAATATTTTATCACAACTATAGGATATAAAATTTAAATTTCATTTACAGCCAATCTACCTACTACCACTTTAAAATATCACCGTCACAATAACATATTCATTCTAAACCCAAAAGCAACTATACTTTAAAAGGAAACAAGGATGCTAAAGATTAAACTTAGATACATTTAATAATACATTTTTAGAATACATTTTTATTTTGACACAAAAAAATTACATGACTCTCAAACTTACCTTATTAATTTTTAAAAATAATTCGAAAATACTTTCTAACAAAATAATTTCTTTTCACGATTTCTAACTCACACATTTTTAAAAAAACACATTACTTCGAAGTCCGAATTCATATAAAGGAGTTCTAAAAAATCTTGTCAAGGGCACAACTTTAAGCAACCTGCAACTCGTCTTTTTTTTTATAATTTTTCAGTGGCGAACCATAAATCTTTGAATAAAGTAGCAACAGTTAAGGAGGCACCTGGCGATGAGCACAGTTTGCTGCTAATGGCCGAATAAAAGCAACTAATATAGAACTTCAAATTTCTTGTTTATTTTTCTGTTCTTCCAAGCTTGCAGCTGTCCATTGCAATTATAACAAAGTATAATGTTATGAAATTGTCTTCTTTTTTTCAGTTGGCTCAAAACATTATGTGACAACGTTTTACTATTAATTTTATTATTTCTTCTAATCCATATCCAACTTCATTCAGAGAAAATGAAAAATAGAATTATTCTTTTTCAAAATGGAGCAGTTGAGCTGTTTAACACATTCTTCTAACGCTTTTATTAACGATTTTAAATATTTAAAGTAGCTTTAAAATAGAATGTTTTATTATTTAATATATTCGGTTTATATACTCATTATTTAATTTATTTTTTAAAATACTGTTTATATTTTTTAATATGCGAATTTCACCATGTCTTTTAATTGAAGTCTCTCAACTGCAAAGCGTTCTTTAACTGCGTTAAAGCCCAATTCAATAGTTTAGTATAAATTGGCAGTTGAAAAGCAGTAGTAATAGTAAACAATAGCTATAATTTCGTTTTATCTTTATAATACTTACTTATTCTAATAAAGGCAATCAGTTTTGCTCTTAAAACATGAAATTTATTGTTCTGAAATGCAAAATTCGAGCTGCTTGTACGTACTATGGATTTTTATGTTAAGCCTAACTAAACTTGCAAGAAGCCGCCATTGTTAAGACACTTTTTCATGTCTTAAAAATAATTTACGTTTCGCGTCTGAAATGACTTAACGTCTGAATTTGAAAACGTTTTAAACTGGCCATTTTCTAGGCTTTTCAGTCACTAATCTTGTCTTAAATGACGTCACAGTATTTTTCAGACGCATTTGATGTCTTAAATAATGACGAGATTCGGCATTTAAGACGCTTAATGTGACTGAAATTACACTTAAGACTCTTTTTTGTCTAAATTTAAGACAGAATGATTTGCTGTGTGTACACTTGAAAAACGAACCGGGCACCTGCACCTTTTAGATCTTCAGTCCACAACACTAGGCCAACTGTTTCGGCACACAGAGTTTTCGGCACACAAACAGTTAAAATGATTATTCGGTTGCAGTCATTTACTCTTAAAAAAAAAAAGATTGATTTTAATTTTTACTTTTTTCCACATTACAAAGCGAATAACTGCTGCATCCAAAAAAGTCAACGAATCGTATCAAGTGGAGGAACTATGCTTAAAAGACCCGACGCTGCTTTACGATGTCGCCCTTAAAAATAGCCTCTTTAGGTGTCGGCTCCTCACTTGACTGTGGTTGACGGGCGTCATAATTTAGAAAAATTAGGATATATTACATAGTACAAATGAATAAAAATATGCAAACGAAACGTAATTATAAAACACTAATTAACTATCACGCCCTGAAAAGAAAATATATATTAAATATATACAATTATAAAACAGTAATTAACTACGCTGCGTACGATGTCGCCTTAACGGTTGCGCTACTCAGGTGTCAGCTCGTCACTTGACTGTGGTTCTGAAATACGACGCCCCGTCACCAATTGCCCTCGTGTAGCTCTAGCGTGACGATATTTCAACTTAACCCTGAGCAATATTAAAATTCTAATAGGCTAAACATGGAGAAAAAAAGTTTTTATTTATAGAATAATAATAGAATATATCGTCGGTAAAATGACAAAACCACGAATGTGCAGATTCTAGGGATTTGCGGTTTTTGAAAAATAAAACCGCTTCTCGGTTTAATCGGTTCTTTTTTTTCCTCCGATTTTTTACCGGGACCAGTTAAAAGTAACTAAAAACCGTTCCTTTGAAAAACCGGTTCTAGTTGCTTTGTTGGTTGAACGACTACGGCTGTCTATCTAGGTTAGGTTCGAAATATGGTAGGTATGAAGATGTTTGTTGCCGCATAATGTGTCATAGGAATAGCATTACCAGTAGCATAGTTCTTGAAGCCTTAGGGCATTATCCGCAGCGATGGTGTTAATAAATAATGAACACATATCATACAAATCCATTATGATATAATTTATGACGCAAAAATCCATTGATTTATCTAACTGCATTAAATTTTTCCTTCAGTTTAGGGGCCCGTCACTTGACTGTGATTCTTAATTGCGACTCCCGTTGCCAACTGCCGTCGTGTAGCTCTGGAGCGAAGACGACTGCAAACTAACAAACCTTCAGTTTAACCGGTTAAAATGTTTATTCAAACCGGTTCTTCAGTTTTAACTGGTTCAGCTAAAGAAATGTTTTTGCCCATTTAACCGAAGCCAAAAACCGGTTTAACTGTTTCCGGTTTTCCATCCCTTTGCACTTTTGTGTTTTTGCACATTCGTGGTTTTGTCATTTTACCGACGAATTATCATAAAAGTAAATAAAATATTTTTCAATTTCTTTTCAATTATTCGTCATTCCATTTTGTCATTTCCTAAATACGTTATACTATTATCGTTGTTGACATACAAAAGGATTTTTAGAGTTACGGTGACACAACCGCTCCCCCCCCCCCCCCCCCCGCAACCGTAAATTCTTCCTCAGAATCGTCGCCTTTTGTCATACTCGATAAGAGAAAATGTTCGGAGGGAAAACGTCGAAATGTGAGACAACGTCAACAAACAAATTAGATTTGTGCGCGACGCTCCCTTCGATTGTGCACCGGGATCGGTCCATAAATAACATTAACCGGAGGAGCATTCATTGCCGATCCCACTACCGAAGAGGGCTGTGGAACCCAGTCGGTAAGGCGCAGTGGTCAAAAATGTTGGTGCAGCCAAAACTGAAAAAGCAACGCCCCCCCCCCCCCCCAACTTTTCTTAGCTAAACATATCATTAACAAAGTATATAAAATTATTTTTAAAAAAACTTATCATTTTATTTTAAGCATAGTTAAGTTATAGCGGAGCTCCATTTTATAAAAAAAAACATGAAATGAGATATTGAAAATAAGAATAAAAAGTATTCCGTTAACAGTTTAACACAGAAAAAGTATAATCGTTTTCGAGAAAGAGTTCAAATTCTTGAAACCCAAACCCACCGCCACACGCACACATTTCCTAAGACGTGTTTGGCAGCAGCCAATCATATCTACGAATTTCACAACCACAGCCGAAAGACACAATTTCTTCCACGGCCAAATCCTGCTCAAATAGTGGGTTTGGTACTGGATACCATTAGCGTATCCAATGAGTTGCTGGCTTATAATCCAATCCTACTCTGACTACAGCCAGAGAAGAGTATCGACAGACGGGCTGCGACGCGAGCATGGTTGCCATGACAACGGGGACAAAGCATTCCTCGTTAGAAGTTACTCGAGGACTATTGGCGACAGGCGTCATTTAGAACCACAGTCAAGTGACGAGCCGAAACTTGAGTAGGCACCCAACGCAACTATTTAGGGCGACGTCGTACGCAACGTTGAGACTTTGAAGCATATTTAACGGGGTAACTACACGGGGTTTTATTCGTCGGACATTTTTGGTTGCACGGGCCGTTTATGATGGCTCGGCAGTTATTTTGGCGATGCTCGGACTCGAACCTGGGACCTTCCGAATGCAAGGCGAACTGCCTTAAGCAACCAGGCTTCCCAGCACACTCGACAGAAATGTGTTTTACAACCTTAGTTTTGCAGTACAATCCCAACTCTGTCTAATTTTATTCCAGCATACTAATCCGTATGTGGTGGGATCGACACTTAAGCGCCGCGCCAAAGCAATAGACTCGCTCGCAGTTGACGCTAATGACTGGAAACATGGAGATATTTGCTTTCGCCAATTCGCATTACTCCTTGTTTAGTACGGAATTTTAACCCGAAGGGATGCCTGTTGTTTGCGAATTTGTAAAAGTTTAGTTTGAATTTTTGTCGCACTAGAGCTACACGAGGGCTATTGGCGTCGTATTTTAGAACCACAGTCAAGTGACGAGCCGACACCTGAGTAGGCACCCAACGCAACCGTGAAGGGCGACATCGTACTCAGCGTTAGGACTCTGAAGGATATTTAACGTGCACTACCCACCATACGGGGTATTATTCGTCGGACATTTCGGCTGCTCGGGCCGTTTATAGGTCGGCAGTTATTTTTGCGATGCCCGGACCCGAACCTGGGACCTTCCGCATGCTAGGCGAATGCCTAACCGGGCTCCCCAGCAACAGTAAAACTGTTTGAATGTTCCCTAGAGCTGCACTTTTAGCTGATATACTGCGTGCTGCCTTTACAAATAGAAATAAAATGCTTCTGAAATCGACGTGAAATGACATTCGAAATGTACGAAAAAACGTCGTTTTATAGGGTGACGTCACGTTAAAGTGTTGTTACAAAGTGTTTTAGAGTGAATAAATTTGAAGAATTTCGAAGTTGGTTGTTAGTCAGGGTGAATTATCGTCGCACTAGAGCTACATATTAAAAAAAAAAAAACATTGGGATAGTAGAGATGAATCTAGTTATTATACCCAAATGTTGAGTTGTCACTAAAGTTACTCGAGGACAATTGGCGACAGGCGTTGTAATTTAAAACCTGAGTCAAGTGACGAGCCGACACCTGAGTAGGCACCCCACGCAACTGTTAAGGGCGACATCGTACGTAGCATTGGAGCATACTTAACGTGCACTTCTTCTATACTATTGAGCTGGAAGAAACGTGGAGTGAGGTGTGTGATTCACTGAACAGGGCAGCACACGAGCCGGTCCAATAACGAAACGTAGAGGAAAACACGGCACTGCAGCAGAAACGAACCGGGCAGAAAACCTAGAAACTTGCCTATTTCGCTATTGGGTTCGTCTTCGCTGGTTCGTAGTTAGTGATCCACATTCTTAAAAGAGTTGGAATTTAAAGTTAAAGAAAGTTCATTTCTTTCGAAGTAAAAATGTTAAAATACATTTAGGAGCCCAAGTCAATATGATAAAGGGGTCTCATACAAGCATTGCGTACAAGTGTAGGGAAAATAGTCCTTTTCTGCCCTGTTCGCTGAAAAGGGTGTGACACCTCACTCCAGTTTCCCTTCTAGCTCAATGTTCTATACAGCGTATTATTCGTGGGACATTTTTAACTGCACGGGCCGTTCATAGATCAGCAGTTATTTTGGCGATTCCCAGACTTGAACCTAGGACCTTTCACATGCAAGGCGAACGCCTCAACCGACTGGGCTCACCCAGCCCCGAGATTTAAGCCAGACACCAGTCTGACGCTGGAACCGCGGAAGAAGAACCAAGGGAGAAACCGGTGCCCGATCGCCTCTACTCGCCAAGCAGACCTCAATACGGACAGATTCCCTGTCGGTAATGGTTTCCCCCCCCTGTTCTCTTCAATTCTGTCCAATTCTATTCCAGTTTAGTTTAGTTTGAATTATCGTCGCACTAGAGCTACACGAGGGCTATTGGCGACGGGCGTCGTATTTTAGAACCACAGTCAAGTGACGCAATTCTGTTGTTGTTTCTAATGCCACTCGGTAACCGAGCCCGTAGTAGAGAACTATCCGATTTTAAGGCGAAGTGGGGCAGCTTGCGTTTTTTTATTGAGCGCCACAAGGGAGGAAGTCCGACTTTTGCTCGTCAGCATGACACATCCGTTTTACAGGAAGGTCCCTTTCACACATCCATTCTCACTCACATATCGGAATTTTGATCCAGATCAAAGGCCGATAACCTCCTGATCTGGTACCCCCAGAGGTATTAATTAGGTATGGGAACATGGAGAACTTTGTGACCACGACATATTTAACGTGCCCCAGCCACCAATAGCAACACGGCGGTCTTTAGCCGAATACAAGCACCGACCAAGCAACCATCAGAATTGCGAGCATCGCCGAGGACAGAACCCACAACCCTTCCGATGCGAGCACGACGCTTCACACGACTGAGCTACCGCGGCTCGCTCGCAATTCTATTCCAGTATACTAATCCGTATGTGGTGGGATCGACACTTAAGCGCCGCGCCAAAGCAATAGACTCGCTCGCAGTTGACGCTAATGACTGGAAACATGGAGATATTTGCTTTCTCAAATTCGCATTACTCCTTGTTTAGCACGGAATTTTAACCCGAACGGATGCCTGTTGTTGGCGAATTTGTAAAACTATTTGAATATTCCCTAGAGCTGCACTTTTAGCTGATATACTGCGCGCTGCCTTTACAAGCTGTAATAAAATACTCCTGAAATCGTCATGAAATGACAATCGAAATGTACGAAAAAACGTCGTTTTATAGGGTGACGTCACGTTAAAGTGTTGTTACAAAGTGTTTTAGATGGAATAAATTGGAAGAATTTCGAAGTTGGTTGTTAGTCAGGTTGAATTATCGTCGCACTTGAGCTACACGAGAGGGCTATTAGTGACGAGCGTCATCTTTTAGAATCACAGTCAAATGACGAGCCGAAACTTGAGTAGGCACCTAACGCAACTATTTAGGGCGACATCGTACGCCACGTTGAGACTTTGAAGCATATTTAACGGGGTAACTACACGAGGTTTTATTCGTCGGACATTTTTGGTTGCACGGGCCGTTTATGATGGCTCGGCAGTTATTTTGGCGATGCCCGAACTCGAACCTGGGACCTTCCGAATGCAAGGCGAACTGCCTTAAGCAACCAGGCTTCCCAGCACACTCGACAGAAATGTGTTTTACACCCTTAGTTTTGCAGTACAATCCCAACTCTGTCTAATTTTATTCCAGCATACTAATCCGTATGTGGTGGGATCGACACTTAAGCGCCACGCCAAAAGCAATAGACTCGCTCGAAAGTTGACGCTAATGACTGGGACATGGAGATATTTGCTTTCGCCAATTCGCATTACTCCTTGTTGAATTTTAACCCGAATGGGGATGCCTGTTGTTGGCGAATTCGTAAAACTGTTTGAATATTCCCTATAGAGCTGCACTTTCAGCTGGTAGGGGGCCCTGTGATGCTTGCACAATCTGTAATAAAATACTCCTGAAATCATCATGAAATGACATTGATATCGACGTTTACGAAAATGCGCCGTTTTAAATGGCGATATTGATCTAACGTCATGTTTTGTGTTATTACAATGTGTTTTAGATGGAATAAATTTGAACAATTTAGTTGGTCAGTTAGGTTGAATTATCGTCGTACTTGAGCTACTCGAGGACTATTAGCGACAGGCGTCGTATTTTTAAAACTACAGTCAAGTGACGAGCCGACACCTGAGTAGGCACCCAACGCAACCGTTCGGGGCGACATCGTACGATTTTGAAGGATATTTAACGTGCACTCCCTCTACACGGGGTATTATTCGTCGGACATATTTGGGCTGCACGGGCCGTTTATAGGTCGGCAGTTATTTTGGCGATGCCCGGACCCGAACCCGAGACCTTTCGCATGCCAGGCGGACGCTGAGCTACCTCGGCTTATATACTATTATTAACGTTGTAATCTGGAATAGTGGTAGGAACGTGGCTGAAAATCAGCGCCACCTAGTTGTTGATGGCATATTGATGTTGCGTGTGTGGTGAACCGCCACAAGCTTGATTCTCAAATCGTGATGAAATGATATTGACTGTCGGAATTAACAAACATCGTTTTATGTGGTGATATTTATCTGATGCAAAAGAGCATGTTGAAATGTTTTAGATCGAATAAATGTAAAGAATTTAGTTGGTTGTTAGCTAGGTTGAATTATCGTCGCACTAGAGCTACTCTATATTGGAAACCCCATGCGATAGATGAATCTAATTATTATACTTAAATGTTGAGTACAGTTGTCACTAAAGTTATTCGAGGACTATTAGCGACAGGCGTCGTCATTTAGAACTACAGTCAAATGACGGGCCGACACCTGAGTAGGCACCCAACGCAACAAGGCGACATCGTACGCATGGTTGAGACTATTGAAGCATATTTAACGTGCACTCTCTGTACACGGGATATTTTTTGCTGCACGGGCCGCTTATAGGTTTGCAGTTATTTTGGCGATGGCCGGACCCTAACCTAGGACCTTTTGCTTGCAAGCAAACTCCTTAACCAACTGGGCCAATTTTATTATATTATTTCAGTATATTAATCAGTAATTACATTTGGGGCTGGGGATCACAGTCGGTTAGGCGCTCGCCTAGCATGCGGATGGTCCCAGGTTCGGGTCCGGGCATCGCCAAAATAACTGCCGACCTATAAACTGCCCTTGCAGCCAAAAAATGTCCGACGAATAATATCCCGTGTGGCGGGAGTGCACGTTAAATATCCTTCAAAGTCCTTAACGCTGCGTACGATGTCGCCCTTAACGGTTGCGTTGGGTGCCTACTCAGGTGTCGGCTCGTCACTTGACTGTGGTTCTAAAATACGGCGCCCGACGCCAGAAAAAGCGCCGTCTCATAGGGCTATTGGTGTGATGTAACGTTAAAGTGTTTTAGATATAATAAATATGAAGAATTTATTTATTGTGGTTGTTTTTGCAAAAAAGTCAATAAGCATTTTAAATGGTATCTAAAAACTCGGCATCTTATAGGCTTAATTCATATGGTGGAATTAACGAATTGAAGTTCACGTTTTTATTCGGCCGGCGTCCCGTTAAAGGGTTATAATGTGGTTTGGAAATAATTAATAGCAAGAATTTATTTGCTTATCATTGTTTACAAAATTTTGGATTTTGTTGCAAACATTGCGTATCAAAACAACATCTTCCGATTTTTGACGCAAAAAAAAATCCTGAATAAAAAAAATATAGCTGTTAGAGAAAAACTGATTTCATAGTTTTGGAATCAAACGCCAGTAACTAAAATCGTCAAATCCGCCAACTATATTGCTAAATCCAGAATTTTCAACACCAAAGCAGCAAACATGCGTGTGTGTCACTAAAAATATCGTCAAATTTCGTTTTTCGGGCGACTCCGACGAAACTGTGACGATTCACAATCTCGCCAACCCAGTAATACAAATGAAACATTCCTTATTCCGTCACTAAAAGTGATAATGTGGCGATGTTGGCGATATGTTGACTTTTACACCTTCTCCGCGGCGTTCTTGTGCGTTAAAATCATTCTTCCCTAATTCAACAAATTTATCGCCAAGGTTGCCAATTTAATAGCCAAATTCGTCAACTTGATTGCCTGACCCGCCAAGTTTATTACCAAATCCGCCAATTTAATCGCCAAATCCACAATTTAATAACCAAAGTCGCCAACAGGTCACCAAAAATCTTGCCAAATTTCGTTTTTAGGGCGTAATCGACCGACATGAAATAAGAACGATTAACCATCTTAGATCAGGTGCGATGTTAATTCAATCGAATAAACAGACCCCACAGCCAAAGTTGCCAATTTAATCGCAAAGATTTCCAATTCAATCGCCAAATCCGCAAACTGTATTGCCAAATCCTCAATTTAATAGCCAATTCCGCCAAGTTTATTGCCAAATCCGAAATTTTCACCGCCAAAACAGCCAACGTGTCGGCCAAAAATCTCGCCAAATTTCTTTTTTAGAGAGTAATCGACGCCTTTTTTCTGACAAAACGGCGACGATTCACAATTCCAACCAAGTAATACAATTGAAACATTGTACTTTATTCTGTCACTAAAAAATTTATAACGAGATTGATCGATGTGTAGTGGAAGGATAGAATGCATCCTTAGCTCGGGTGCCAATGTTAATCCAATCGAATAAACCCCCCACAGCGAGTGAATACATATTTCATAATGCGATGCACCATTTGTCACCCGAGACAATCGCCCAAAACTTTCTTCTCCCCCAATAAGACGAGATTAATGGGGGCGATATGTTGAATTTTACATCTTCTCGCGGCGTTCTTTTGTGCGAAATTCTAGCCTAAAGTCAAGTCACCAAAATTCTGCCAAGGTTTCATTTATACTAATCTGCCGACATTGAAATAAGCAACGATTAACCATCTTGATGCCAAGTGCGATGTTATTCAATCGTCAGACCCCAACAGCCAAAGTTGCCAATATTAATCGCAAAATTCCCAATTCAGTCGCCAAACCGCAACTTATTGCCGAAATTCACTCAATTTAATAAGTCAAATTCAGCCAAGTCATATCCAATCCGAAAACCCGCCAAACAGCAACGAGTGGAAACATATTCGCCCAAATTCCATTTGTACGAGAGAATCGCCACGCTTTTTCTCGATAAAGGCGAGATGCACAACCAACAAGATACATTGAACATTTACATTTGCCGTCACGTAAAAATTTTATAACGAATTATCGCAGTGCAATTATGAATGTCATGGATGCCAACTCGCCAATTACAATCGCCATTATCGCAATCCAATTAATCGCCAAATCCGAAATTTTCACCGCCAAAACAGCCAACGTGTGTGTGTGTCGGCCAAAAATCTCGCCAAATTTCTTTTTTTAGAGAATAATCGACGCCTTTTCTCTGACAAAACGGTCAAAACGGCGACGATTCACAATTCCAACCAAGTAATACAAATGAAACATTGTACTTTATTCCGTCACTAAAAATTGAGAACGCTATAACGAGGTGTAGTGGAAGAATAAAATGCATTCCTATCTCCAATGCAATGTTAATCCAATCGAATAAACCCCCCCCACAGCGAGTGAATACATATTTCATAATGCGAGGCACCATTTGTCACCTAGACAATCGCCAAAAACTTTCTTCTCTCCCAATAAGACGAGATGAATGGGGCGATATGTTGACTTTTACATCTCCTCCGCGACGTTCTTTTGTGCTGCGACCCGAAGCCATTCATCATCGCAGCTTGCAGCTTCAAGATGTCGCGGCTGCTATTTTTGGAGGTAGTATCAAATAGATAGACCGGAGTTTTTTCGGGATACTATTTATTTTAAGGTTTGGGTTGCAGACGAAATTTTTTTTTATCTTAAGTGGGAATGGGCGCGCTGGACCGCTGGTCTCCAAACTCAAGTGCCTCAGTGTTATTCCAATGGCGAAAAAACTATTTTCTCTGCCACATTTCTCCGGAATTGAATATTTTTACAAACGGTGTATTTTAATTAATAAATGTAGATAACTTACATGTCTCTATCTTCCCACTTTTTGAAATGTCTTCGAATATTTTGTGTAAAATTATTTATTGAAATCTAAAAAAATATTCGAACCTATTTTAAAAAGTGGGAAGGTCGGGACCTGTAAGTCAGCTACATTTATTTATGACATTAAAAAATCCGCTTGTAAAAATATTCAATACAGCCGGAGAAATGTGGCAGAGAAAATATTTTTTTCGCCCATAGGATTAACACTGAAGCACTTTGCTTTGGAGACCGCCGGTCCAGCGCGCCCATTCCCCCTTAAACCCTTCACCGACCCATTTGTGAATACCATTGATAGTTGAAGAATAAATACTTTGAATTGAAATTGTAAAAAATTATTTTCGTGTAACGTAATTTGTTAGGATTTAGGCAACTTCTGTATCATGTCGCTACTATATGGAAGGTTATCACAATTGAAGAGTACAGGGGAAGAACCGTTTGATTTATTGGGAGTCGTCCCGTAATTGTGTCTGCTTGGCGGACATTGGCGGCAGGAAAACGGTTTCTCTCTTTCTTCTTCGCTTGGTCCATGCGTCGGAATCGTGCATCGCGTGAATCTCGGTAGGTAGAAAAGTCGTGGTTTAGGACTTTTCAATTAATTTGCGAATCTTAAAATTTCTCTTCATTGTTTTAGAAAAATTCGTGATTTTCAAATCAATCGTACTTTATTTTTAAAGCTTAACATGATGATGAACACAGTCTTTTGAATAAAACGCGGAACTGAATTTCAGGGTTGCAGTGAGAGAAGATGCACAAGAAAGTGAGAAACTGGTTTCCTTACACCAGTTTAGGCGATGACTCGCTATCATCGCCAAAGATGCCTGATGAGGAAAGTTTTCTACGAAATTAAGCGGTTTTCCCCTGTACTTATCATATGTGAACTCCAACTCCGTGTACATATCTAAGGTAGCGATGAATTTATTGGGAATCCAGTAAAATATCTACGATACAGTTGGGGCTTGAAAAAGATCCTGCAAAAATGCAAAAACAAGTGTTTAGCATCCAATGAATCTGTGGCGGTTCCCCACACACGCAACCTCAATATGCCATCAACAACTAGGTGGCGCTGATTTACCATCTCGTTCCTACCACTATTCTAGATTACAAAGTTAATAGTAGTATATAAGCCAAGGTAACTCATCTCCACCTTGAGGATCCTTTTGGTAGACTTGGGTTACAGAGGCCGCTACAAATCTTCGTCGAAATGAGATTTTTGGGCCGTCTATCACGATTAATGATTCTCCGTAAGAAGTTTACTACTTTTTTTTGGGAGAAAAACTGAGTTTGACGCACACATTTACTTTATTCAGGAATCACAAAACTACTTATCAACGTGTAATTTGTTTTTTTAAGTTGGTACACTGTTAAAAATTGTGGCGCAAGATTGCTCCGGAATCCTGGAATTTTCTAGCTGCCACCACTATTTGGAGCGTAGATTCACCACTTTTGCGGAGCATCAAAGTTATGTTTTTACCACAAAACTGGTAAATTCACACTCCAAATAGTGGTGGCAGCTAAAACGTTCCGGAATTCCGGTGCAATATTGCGCCAAAATTTTTAACAGTGTACAATTTTAGAACATATTTTAGTTTTTGGTATTTTTTAATTAGTTTTATTCCACACAAAACTAATCAAGCGGGCCTCAACATGGCGGGAGAAAGAAGTCAGCTTTTTACCCCAGTGTCTCCTCTAGTGCGAAAGAGCATGGTTTTACTATCTCTATGGCCGTACCCACACCTAGGCCGAAATTTAACTGAAACGCAACGCGAACGATTCGCCTACGAATGGGTGGGAGTTCGAAGATTTTGCTCGTTTCCTAATTGAACTGAAACAATTCCTTCGCGCGCGAATGACGTCACACCACGATTGGTCTCAGGTCATTCGAGCTATCGTGTGCGAACTGTTTGTTTACTGTTTTGGCACTCAAAATAGGCGAAAAAAAAAGTCAAATACCATATTGTTTTTACAAGAAGAAATTAAATCCCGACCGGAAACTTACTAAGCAGTGCGGGAAAACTTAATAGATTTGTCTGATAAGAAATTTATTAGCAAGTGTCGTTAGGATGAAGCATTGTTCCTACTCGTTTGGTGAAAAAAGAACGAATCATAAGATTCGTTTCTGTGAACGAATCATTAAAACGATCGTAAGCGTTTGGAACGAATCTTTAAAAAGAGCGGGGCAGACCCATCTCTATATTTCCGGATATTTTCAAATTATTTCATTGGTCAGCTTCATTGGTCCAGATATTTTTGAAATATTTTATTTGTCAACTTCAAGGAAAAAGAGGCGGGCGTAATGTTCTTGTCGATCGCACGAATGACACGCTCTTAACCTTGGTTTGGGAAGTTAAATACGGTTTTTCAAGAGCGTTCGCAGGGCGGAGCTTAAACCGATCGCATCGCAGGGCAAACGTCTGCGAATTCGAAGCGTTTCAGTTAAATTTCAGCCCTATTCCCGATTTGGGTAACAGGGATGACAGAACACGTCTATACGGTTCTTCCGCTCATTCTCGGTGCTAAGACAGACACATGAATCGATTTATTTCATTCCGTACTCGATTCATTCGCGAGAGAAGAAAATATGTCGAGTGTCATTCAAGAATCGATCTTTTCTGAGCTGAGTGTTTTGAAATCGGCAGGGGGTCAAAAATTACATTTCTGTAAGGAGGTTAAATAATTTTCCTTTTTGAGGGCCCAAATCTCGCCAAAGTAACGATTGTGACTTGCTAGAAATATTAATTTGTAACGAATTCCTACTTGCGAAAAATTTGTACTTTGGTGGTTGCGAAATTCGATATTTTTCCATTTCACACCATATCTCGCCAAATAGAATCTTCGGTAACAAATTCCATTTTTTGGCGACAAAGCACAGTGTACACAAATAAAGGAACATCGAAATTTCCCAGTTAAAGATTGCCTTGTCAAAAACCAAAGCAGAAAACGGCTTGACAAGTGACGCCTTGACTGGGCCACTTGGCGAATTATTTGGCGCTGAGTCGCATACAATACCAACGTAAAACATAATTTTTCTTTATATTTTTAGTTTTCGAACAATGATTTATAATTTTCTAAAAAACAAAACAGCAACATTTAAACAATCTGTCGAATTTTTTTTCAACGGCAATATTAGGAAAATTATTGTACCTTGCATTAAAACTACAATTATTGAAGTAAAGGTGTTTCTAAATGAAATCAATTTTTTCAGAAACCATTCCACGAAACAAGTTTTCGAGAAATTGAAAAAAAAAAACGGTTTTACAACAACGGGTTTCTTCTCCCCGAAATGTTATATTCGGTTGCTTCGCTTCGCATGGCTGTTCAAATCAGTGAATTAATAGAATTTTTTTCACAGAATTTGTGTTTACACAGGATAAATTGATTAACCTCAAAAACACACTTTCGATAAAATTGTGACTTAAGGGGTGTCTGAAAAAATTGATTCAAATGTTAAATACTTTCGTGTTAGGGAAATATTTGTACCTTATACTAGCACTACAGCCTATAACCTATACACGCTTAAAACAAAAGAGTGAAATCCACTCCTATAGGGGAAATGCATTTTCGGCACCGGAAAGGAGTGGAAATTAACTCAGACTGAGTTAAAACCGCTCGTTTGTTTTAAGAGTGTACATTATCAAGGTAACAAATTTATATCAAATGGTAAATGCGTAATTGCCAGCACCACTGGTTCTTTGACACAACAGAAAATCGTTATAGTCAAGTCAGCAGAAAGAAAAAAACACACACACACTAAAAGAAAACCCTCATGGAACTGATGAGTACACTCTTTAAACAAAAGAGTGAAATCCACTCCTATAGGAGAAGTGCATTTTCGGCACCGGAAAGGAGTGGAAATTAACTCAGACTGAGTTAAAACCGCTCGTTTGTTTTAAGAGTGTACATTATCAAGGTAACAAATTTATATCAAATGGTAAATGCGTAATTGCCAGCACCACTGGTTATTTGACACAAACAGAAAATCGTTATAGTCAAGTCAGCAGAAAGAAAAAAGACACACACTAAAAAAAACCCTCATGGAACTGATGAGTACACTCTTTAAACAAAAGAGTGAAATCCACTCCTATAGGAGAAGTGCATTTTCGGCACCGGAAAGGAGTGGAAATTAACTCAGACTGAGTTAAAACCGCTCGTTTGTTTTAAGAGTGTACATTATCAAGGTAACAAATTTATATCAAATGGTAAATGCGTAATTGCCAGCACCACTGGTTATTTGACACAACAGAAAATCGTTATAGTCAAGTCAGCAGAAAGAAAAAAGACACACACTAAAAAAAACCCTCATGGAACTGATGAGTACACTCTTTAAACAAAAGAGTGAAATCCACTCCTATAGGAGAAGTGCATTTTCGGCACCGGAAAGGAGTGGAAATTAACTCAGACTGAGTTAAAACCGCTTGTTTTAAGAGTGTAGGACGCAGATTGTTTTCTTTTATTTCTTTTACCCACTCCGAAAAAGAGTGAAATCCACTCCTATAGGAGAAGTGCATTTTCGGCACCGGAAAGGAGTGGAAATTAACACAGACTGAGTTAAAACCGCTTGTTTTAAGAGTTTAGGACGCAGATTGTTTTCTTTTATTTCTTTTACCCACTCCGAAAAAGAGTGAAATTCACTCCTATAGGAGAAGTGCATTTTCGGCACCGGAAAGGAGTGGAAATTAACACAGACTGAGTTAAAACCGCTTGTTTTAAGAGTGTAGATGAGAGAAAAAAAGGAAATTCTTTCTGTACATCACACTTTTTTTTTATCCTCCAACTAATTGTATATATCAACAGAAAAAAGTCTGAACTTCTTTGCTCTATCATTGGACAACTAAAAAAAGGGGAAAAGATTTTTTCCCTACATGATAATGATTCGCCTTGGAATTCAAGTAACAAGGCACTTTGTTTTGAGTGGCTTTTTTAATGACCATGGTTATTTAATTTTTAATATATAAATTTCTCACACATAATTGGTACGGCAAAAGGTTGGGTTCGTATTCCAACCGTTCCATTATCGTAGCACTAGAGCTGCAAGATGGTTATTTGCGACTTGTGTCGTAATTGAGAACCAGTCAAGTGACGAGCCGACCGACACCTCAATAGATAGGGGTATGTAACACAACACGATTTTCAATTACCACTCAGTAAAACACTACATTTAAGCGTAATTATATACCCTAAAGCAACCCCAATAACTTTAAAACCTAAAAAAACTTATGGCAGCTACCCTTTGCATATGTACGATTTTCTCAAAATCCTTATTATGACGTTACACTCTTAAAACAAACGAGCGGTTTTATAACTCAGTCTGAGTTAATTTCCACTTTTTTCCGTGCAAAAAATGCACTTCCCCTATAGGAGTGGATTTCACTCTTTTTGCGGAGTGGGTAAAAGAAATAAAAGAAAACAATCTACGTCCTACACTCTTAAAACGAGCGGTTTTAACTCCGTCTGAGTTAATTTCCACTCCTTTCCGGTGCCGAAAATGCACTTCCCCTATAGGAGTGGATTTCACTCTTTTGTTTTAAGAGTGTAGGCGGGTACTGGGATCTCTTTCATCCAATTCGAAGTCATTAGCTCTTTTAGTTCAAACTGTAGAGTGGTTTGAGACCGACAGCCGGACCAATGTCCGAAAAACCCTTTTTCGGAATCCGAGCCCTCCAAAACGCATAGAAAGCACAAAATTTCCCATTTTGGATTTTCAACCCCATCGCAATAATTTCATTATCCTATATTTCAATTAAAAGTAAAAATATTATTGCTCAAATTAATAAAGTCTGTATATAATGCGAAGACTGAAATTCGTCTCTGACAGATGAAAATAATTTAGTTAAGCAAACATCTAAACCAGACACCCCCAGGAGTTAGTATGAGACAAGCATAGAGTTAAGACAGGGATTGGAGTAACGCGTTACTTGTAACGTCGCTACTTGTAACAGTTACTTTTTTAAGGTAACGTTGGGTAACGCCGTTACATTTGTCAGAAAGTAACTATAACTTAGTTACTTTTAGCGGTAACGAAGTAACGAAAAATTGCGTTACTTTTCCGTTACTTTCCGAAGGCTGTCTGATGCTTATTTTGAAATTCCACTCCTAAGAGAGAAGGGAACATTTCGCATTCCCGAAGAACGAGCCTTTCTTGGGAGGGAAAAAAGCAAATAAGCATTGTCCACTTTGGCTGCTAAAGGCGTGGCGGCAGCTTTCAGCAAGAATTGTTAAAGTACGAATGTTTCTCTTTGTCTGTTTACCTTTCCAAGTATCACATTATAAGACCCGTAATTACAGGCATCTACCGAAAAGAAGGGTTTTGAAATAAATCACGCTGACTGTCAAGCAGGTTGTCGTTCGGAAAGTTTCGACCAGTGCAAACCCCTTTGTGTTGCCTGAATAGGTTCTACAACAATGACCAACAACAAAGTTTCTCCCCTTGAAGAAGTGGGGGGGGGGGGGGGGAGAGGGCACGTTCACACCTATTTCTGTCTACCCGAGTTTGCTGATGGACGTCGTCGGCTGATTATAAGCGTACATGATTGAAATTAATTTTTAAAAAAAATGTCTATTAATTATAATTTCAGCATTTTGTTTGTGTATTTGTATCGTTAATCGTGGTTTTCTTTGAAAAATCGTAAGATGGCTAAATTTAAATTTTTTTATGTAACTTGAAATTTCAAAAAGTAACTGTGAATCGTTACTTTTCGTATTAAGTAACTGTAACGCGTTACTTTTCATATTAAGTAACTGTAACTGTAACAGAGTTACTTTTTAAAAGTAACTTTCCAATCCCTGAGTTAAGATCTCCATCTATATGGAGATGATGCCGGGCAAAATCCAATACAAAAACAGGTTCGCCCAGTGAAGCCAGCGACCGCCATGTTGTAAGCCCAAACAAACGCTCTCGGCGATCTATTTAACGCAGTGGAGTTTGTATAGACAACGACTTTTTGAACTCTCTAATAAAACTATAATTGAACGTATTTTTCTTACCTATGAAAAGAATTACTAACACCTTGCTTAAATTCAGATCTCGTGCGCCTTGGTAAGGCTAGTCTAAATTATCGTCGCACTAGAGCTACACGAGGGCTATTGGTCACGGGCGTCATAATTTAGAACCACTATGCTACAGCCTACTACTGCGCAAACAAACCGTTTTTGAATTTTAATAACGGAGTGTCTACGTACACGGGCACCGTACAAGCATTGCGCGTAAGGGTAGTAACTGCGCAGGACCGAGGCTTATTAACAGTTTTAGTTCGGTTCAACCTTGACCACCGTAGCTTAGTGGTAGCATAAAAGGTTCGTATTCAAAAGGTCTCGGGTTCAAAACATGCTTTCGGGCATTTTTAACGTTTTCATGAAGTATTTAAATTTCTATTTTTTTGAACTTTCATTGCAAATGGCTAGAATTGATGTTTTTTTAGAGAAAACAAAATTCCCGGGGCCCCAAACGAGTGTTTAGGCTTTCAAGGCGCCCTACGATACAGCCCATGTTGGATACTGATGTTTTTATAGAGAAAACAAAATTGCCCGGGGCCCAAAAAAAAGTAATCTCAACTTTCAAGTATATCATGTCCGTGCAGGCAATGTAAGCACGGTTCCAGTAAGCCCGTTAAGTTCCATGCGCGTTAATACCCGTACACGTAATGCGTGAACGGTGCCCGTGCGCGTAGCCTCTGCCTTTTAATAAACGCAAGGAATAAAATGATGCATTTCGGCATGAAACGTTGAGAGAGCAGTTTGTTTAGTCTTACTAAGGGTTGTTTGGCGACTTTCTGACGGATTCACTATTTATTTCGCGCCAAGCATCCCAATCTTCTTTCTAAACTCTATTCGATGAGGATAGTTTAGTTAAGAGCAAACAGCTAAACCAGACACCCTCGGGATGTTAGGAAAAACTGGTTTGTTAAAAATAAACTTACTTTTTCCCGTTTTAGTTTTGCCAGGACGAAACTTAGATAAGCTACTTAAACTTGCCACGGAAAGTTCCGGGAATTTTTACAAACAACCAAATCCCTCCTTTCAGTTCAAGTCTTTGAGTGTTTGGTTTGCTTTATGTTAATTTCCTCAGTCACAAACATATTGGCTGTTCTCTCTATTTTTTAGAATTTTTAAATTAATCTAAGGGTTTTATAAGTAGCTTATGTAACTTTAAATAATATATTTGAACTAATTCCAATTTGTGTTTTTCTCTTAATATTATGTAAATTAGTGTCTGCTTAACTGCATCGTCTAACTTATGCAAATTGTTTCAGTATATAAGCAGCCGGTTTTTCAAACCAGCTCTCTTCTTTTGATCACTTCTTAGTGACTATAATTATGTGAGGTTAACCGCCGGTATCCCTTTTTGGGTGTTTGTTTTTTTAGACTATGCAGTAAGCAGATCTTACTTGACTGCCACGCAGTCGCTGTTTTTTGTCTGTCGTTTGTTTTGGTTAAGCAAAGTCATGTTAACCGGTGATTGTTTGTGATATTTAAATAAACTTTTAAATTTTACAAAGGCTTCTGAATATTATTTACGCCACTATAATGCGTCACTCTGCTCAAATTATGAAATATCCGTAACACTCGGGATGTTAGGAGACTTCTTTGAGTGTCATCAGAAACAGTGAAAGCTTTGAAACCAACCGATCCATCTTGAGAAGCGATGCTGAACAGACAGACAGACGGACGGACGGAAAAATCCCATTACCAAAGCAAACAACATTGCGAGAGTTACAACAAACAGACACAGATCCGGCTACCCCATTAAAATTCACGTGATAAAGAACCTTTTACAAATACACCGAATTACAGAATTAACCGAAAGACTCCGATGGTTGTTATGTTGGTGGATTTAATGCATATATAAATTGAAATGTGTTTGTTTAGAATTATATACCGTTCTACAAATTTTCTTTAACGAGTGCTTTAAAACTAATTTTCATTGACGTGATTTATAAATTTATAATTAGATTAATTTTAGGATGTTTAGATCAGTGAAACCTCTCATTTTGTCTTTAAGGGGACAGAGAACATATCAAAGCTTCAAAAAATCAAATTTTCATTTTAACTTTCTATCACTGAAATGAATATTTACGAAATTTTTTATATAATACGCACCTGAATACGGTGTTGGAGTTCGCAAATTTGGTAGTTAATTTCAATATAACTTTGTTTCCAGCTTCATACGTCATTCATTTAAAACATCGATTTTTAGCTTTTAGGTACACTTTCCAGCACAACTATTGCGTGTATCTAAAAATATTTATTTATAGAAATAAGAAAAGTATTTAACGCAATGAACCTCAAGTTGACGATAAAACATTCATAATTTTAAGTTATTAACATAAATAGCAATTTTGCGCATTTCTTAAATTAGAAAAATCGTCTTATTGTTACTCACTTAATATATTTTTGGAATATTTTTAGTTCACTGTGTTAAATAGACATGTATACGACATCACAGAAAATTTCAACCCTGCTAGTAAAATAGAAAAAGAGAAAAGTGTACCTTAAGGCTGAAAATGGGTGTTTTGGAATAATGACATTTAAAGCTGGCAACAAAGTTGTATATTGAAATTAACTACCAAATTTGCAAACTCCAGCCCCATATTCAAATGTGCATCATAGAAGTTTTTTCGTAAAGGCACGATTCAGTAACTAAAGTTGAAATGAAAATTCGATATTTTGAGTGGTCGTTTTGTTCCCTGTTACCTTAATAAAGCCAAGTTTTTGGTGAGCTTTACAATACAAGTTTCAAAAGTCGTCAACATCGCATCACGGACGACCCCTCATAAACTAATCCTACACCCATCAACCATAAACAGGCATAGTAAAACAGAAACAAGTTTTACTTCGGGAAATTCTGGTAGAGTTTCAGAAAAAAACAACCAGACTAGTGGGAGTCGATTTCTGATGTCAATCTTTTTAAACCAAAAAAAAAAATTGCAAAGTCATACAGTAAACGATTCCAGTGCTGGGTATAGCCAAACTGAAACAATAAATGGAATGATTATTAGTTGATTTTAATTAATTATAATTGATAATGATTTTTTAAATATAATTTCAATTAATCATTCATTAGCTCCATAAATTAAAACGGTTAAAATTAGGTCTTGGAAAATCTACAAAAAAAAAAAAAAAAATTTCTGGATCCGTCAAGTTGATCAACCAATCGGAAGCTGTTACGGAAGACAAGCGGACAAAAGAAGAAAAGGTTAAATTAAATTTACATTTTTAAAAAAATTTGAATAATCGTCGCACTGGAGCTACACGAGGGCTATTTGCGACGGGCGTCGTATTTTAGAACCACAGTCAAGTGACGAGCCGACACCTGAGTAGGCACCCAACGCAACCATTAAGGGCGGCATCGTACGCAGCGTTGGGACTTTGGAGCATATATAACGTGCACTCCCTCTAAATGGGGTATTATTCGTCGGACATTTTTGGCTGCACGGGCCGTTTATAGGTCGGCAGTTATTTTGGCGATGCCCGCACCGGAACCTGGAACCTTTCGCATGCTAGGCGAATGCCTAACCGACTGGGCTCCCCAGCCACAAGAAAAGGTTAAAGATGGGATGTTAAAAAGTTTTACAAGAGTGATAGCAGGCGGACTGGCCAAATCTCAGGACTGCAAAACAGCTACTAAACTAAAATAACTAAACGAGTTAAGATAGCTAAGAGAAACTTTCAAAATTTTTTAGAATCAGCACCCTCCAAAACGTGTAGAAAACGCTTTATTACCCTCATTAACTTATATTTCCTATTAGGAAATTGAAAGTAACAAGAACCTCATTTTTTTGCAATATTTTTTGACAAAATTTATTTGCTTATAATCTAAACTAGGACTCATCAATCGTAAATAGATAAGTAGGCGAAATGGTTGATCAGAAAACAAATGCCGGGGGAAATGCGTTTGGGAAATTCTGTTGGACTTCTTTGAGAGTTTCAGTGAAAGAAAGAAAAAAAGATTTCCAGACAAGTAGGAGTCGGTATGGTATGGAACTGTCTCTTCCAGAAAAACCGATTCATCTTTCGACAAGTGTCGGACATACAGACGGAAAATATCGCATTACAACTGTGCAAATGGTGAAGTTTTGTTAACGGACAGGAAAAAGTATGAAAGAAAAGATAGTTATGTAATGGTAAGAACATTAACATCGGAAACCTATGTCCAAATTTTCTGTCTGTATAAATAAATTTACAATAGTATGTAAGAAAATATAAGTATCAAAACAATTAGGGAAGCACTTTTGGTACTTTTGTTAACCCTTTCAGTTCCAACGTTTTATTTTTTATTCTACAAATCTAAAATTTGTGAAATAGATTCATTTTGCATCCAGAATGAAATGGTAAAAAAAAAGGGGAAAAAATCCAAATTTTTTAACTAAAATTTACGGGGGGAAAATTAAGGAAGCACTACTTTTGAATAAATTATAACAATAATTTTTTCAAAACGTAATTTTATTCTACAAATCTAAAATTTGTGAAATAGATTCATTTTGCATCCAGAATGAAATGGTTAAAAAATGGGGAAAAAATCCAAATTTTTTAACTAAAATTCACGGGGGGGAAATTAAGGAAGCACTACTTTTGAATAAATTATAACAATAATTTTTTCAAAACGTAATTAGTTAAAAAAAAGTTAAAATCAATTTTTAAACATCTAAGAATGTAAGCGTGAAGAATTCAGGGTCAATTTATTACATAAATTTTTTTTTTAGGAGTGAATTTTACTTTACCATGTTTTTCATATTTTCATTTAAATAAAACAAACGTTATTTAATTCTTCAAAAGATATGATTCTTTCATCTAACGATAAATAAGTGCGAGCTCAACTTAGTGCGAAAAAAAATCGGAAGCTGATGATACCAAATGGAATCATTGGGGGTGAAAGAGTTTAAACCATGTGTTCCCCTAATTGTTGTGAGCAGTGTACTATATCCAAAATTTCTGCCTGTATAATAAGCTTTATAAAATTTGCAATAGCATTTCTTACGAACTTGATGTTTTTTTTTGCCACGTCCTAATGGTTTTAAAGTAAATTATTTGCGACTTTTATCTGCATAATTTTATTGTGTCACAAACTACAGGAGAAAATCCCAATTATAGGGCACACATACAGAAATAAGTCAAAACAGAACAAACGTAATTAAAACATTGGTGACTATAAAAAACATCAAGTAGAAAATAAAGAATATACAAAAATAATGTATTTGTTTAATACTAACTAGTTTATAACCGCGTTGCACGGTACCCTTAAAATAACGTGATTATTTTTTATTAAACATTATCATACCAATTTGATCCCTCTCCACTGGTCAGCACCCTCGGTATATTGATTATTTCCTCATACTAATGTCAGCATTAATTTTAAAAATAGAAGTCCGATTGCTCCATGGCCCTTCTGGGAAGTTTAGAGGGCTTTCCCATACCTTTAAATGTCAAAGCATTGAATTCATCCTTAAAATGAGACCATTGCATCGCAGCCAGAAGTGAGGCTTTCCCGATACACTCTTAACAAGAGTGAATCACTCATAGGAGAGGCATTTCGGCACGAAAGGAGTGGAAATAACTCAGACTGATAACGTCGTTTAAGAGTGTAGGACGCAGATTGTTTTCTTTTATTACTTCTACCCGCTCCGAAAAAGAGTGAAATTCACTCCTATAGGAGAAGTGCATTTTCGGCACGGAAAGGAGTGAAAATTAACTCAGACTGAGTTAAAACCGCTCGTTTGTTTTAAGAGTGTAGGCCGTGTTAAAATTGTCAAAATAGCTATGATATAATGGCCAGTTTCTATTTGCCCTCCTACACCGGAAAATGCCCAAAATGTGGGAGCCCAGTCGGTAAAGGCGTTCGCCTTGCATGCGATAGGTCCTATATTCGGGTCCGGGCATCGTCAAAATAACTGCCGACCGTTAAACGGCTCATGCAGCCAAAAATGTCCTGTGTCCCGCATAATACCCCGTGTGGTGGGAGTGCACGTTAAATATTTTTCAAAGTCCCGACGCTACGTACGATGTCGTCCTTAAAAGTTACATTGGGTGCCTACTCAGGTGTCGGCTCGTCACCTGACTGTGGTTCTAAATTAAGACGTCCGTGGCCAATAGCCCTCGTGTATAGCTCTAGTGAGACGATAATTCAAACTAACCCTAACCCATACAACTGGATGCAAATAGCTACCTTACGTTAAATTTTCAACTTCGCCAAAAGCCGCCAATGCCAAAATTCAATCGGCCATTATATCATCTGTACCAAATTTCCAGTTTCACAAATCTAAAATACATACGCTATACGTAGAGAAACAGAGAATCGACATTTCTTCGAAGTATTCATTATCAAAGAGTTCTATAGTAGGGTAGAGACTGAACCTGGCAAAAGCACCATGGACCAACACGGAGACAATATAGGGTGGCATGTGGGGCTCGATGGCCTAGTGGTTTGGATCGCAGCCATAACGCTAGCAGTCCGCGAGCTGTAACAGGTGCGGGTTCGATTCCCGCCTGTGCCCTGGGTGTACTTCCTTTCTCAGTATCAAAACTTTAAATTAAGTAGCACTTTTGCCACTCTATTCGGGCTCCGTAGTGAGCCATGGCTGCCGATGGCAACTCAGTACGAGTCGTTCCTCTACCCTACTATAGAACTCTTTGTTCATTATATCTAGAATAGATTAATTAATAGATTTTCTTTTATAACTTTGAATCATTATTTATCCAGCATTCACCCCAAAAACTTAAAACTTTCCATTATTCTTTTCCAAAGTAAAATTCCAAATAATTGGAATTTTTTTTTATTAATGTTTTTTTTCACTTGTTTTTTTTTTATGGAAAAAAAGATGCAAAATTAAATATTAAACCCTGAAAAAAAAAGTTCGAAACTTTTAATCCCTTGGGTAATACGGAAAGAGAACCGAGCTCAAACATATTCGTACTAGATAAATTAAAAAATAGAGGACTGGAATGAAGAACGACGGATTTTACTCGTCGGAACATAGAACATTTTAACTTCTGGTGCGAGTTAAGAAGATGGAGATGAAACCAATGCAAAAACTGGTTTGCCACGTGAAGCCATCGATCGCTCTGTAAGTAGGCCCAAACAAACGCTCTCGTGAAACTATTTGGCACTGTTCCAAAGTGGAGTTTTAACGGTTGCGTTGGGTGCCTACTACTCAGGTTTTGGCTCATTATTTGGCAATGGTTCTAAAGTATAAAGCCCGTCGCCACCCGGGTGTTTTACACTCTTAAATCAAAAGAGTGAAATCCACTCCTATAGGAGAAGTGCATTTGCGGCACCGGAAAGGAGTGGAAATTAACTCAGACTGAGTTAAAACCGCTCGTTTTAAGAGTGTAGGACGTAGATTGTTTACTTTTATTTTTTTACCCACTCCGCAAAAAGAGTGAAATCCACTCTTGTAGGAGAAGTGCATTTTCGGCACCGGAAAGGAGTGGAAATTAACTCAGACTGAGTTAAAACCGCTCGTTTGTTTTAAGAGTGTAGCTCTAATGCGACGATAATTCAAACTAACCTAAAGTAAAGTGGAGTTTGTGCAGGCTTATGACATCAACTTGGCGAAGTTTTGACTCTATTAAAAACATATATTCTTATCGATTGAGATAATTACTACTATCTTGTTTAAATTCAGATCTAGTGCTCTCATGCATATGAAGAGTACAGGGGAAGAACCGCTTTATTTATTAGGAGTAGTGCCGTAATTGTATCTGCTTGGCGGACATTGGCGACAGAAAACCGGTTTTCTTTTCGGTTCTTCTTTCGCGGTACCAACGTGTGACTCGTGTCCGCTGATCTCTGGCGTGAATCAGGGTTGCCGCGAGAGAAAAACAAAGTGAGTAACCGATTTCCTCACACCAGTTTAGGCGATGACTCGCTTTCATCGCCAAAGAGGCCTGATGAGAAAAGTTTTCTACGAAATTAAGCGGTTTCTCCCTTGTACTCTTCATATATTCTTATCGATAGAGGGAATTACTACTATCTTGTTTAAATTCAGATCTCATGCAAAAAGTCATTTTTTTTCGTTTTTAATTAACGCTTTTTAAGAAACCAAGTGATGCGTTTCATCATTAACAAACATAGTAACCCTTAACCAATGATCCATTGAATCACGAACTTGCGATCTCACTAGTAACGCATATTTATAGAGGTTGTCATCCATAGAGTAATGTATAGTTGAAATCATACTCCGCAGATATTCTTTGCATGTTAGCCCTTTTCCCGTATGATCACATAAATCAAAGAACAAATTTGAAAGAAAATGATCAGCTATTAATTATTATTTTGAAGTTAAATGCCAAATACAGAAATAGCATTTTTAAATTTTCATATAATTAATACGGATGTTATTATTTTCATTTGTTAATGGATTATGAGATTACATACTGGAGAAGGAAAGGCAAGCAATCTTGCAAAGTGTGATTTCAACTAATGCATTAGCTCTGGAGACAGTCCTTTAAATCCAACATTTCTATAAAGTTTATTTTTGTATCGTTAGTTGAGAATATGTTTTGAAGAATAATTAGTTATTGTAGTTAAATGAAAATATTAGAAAAAAAATAACAAAAATCATTCTGGAATTTTATTAAATAAATTGGCTCTAAATTCTTCATGCTAGCATCTTTAGAGGTTTCAAATTTGAGTATGAAACAGAGTGAGTAAATCTGAATGAGTTTTAACTGTTTTTAACACAAAGTTTCGAAAAAATTATTGTATCTATTTAAAAGTTAGGATTCCTGTTCCCCCCCCTTAATTTTAGCTAAAAAAATTAAGATTCCCCCCCTTGCTTTTTACCATTTCATTCTGGATGCATAATGAGTGCATTTCACAAATCTTAAGTTTTTAGAATGGCCAAATACGTTGCCAAACTCGCCAAATTATTAACTAAAACTCGCCAAATGGGCAATTTCTTTTATAAATAATTTATAAGTTGGTCGGTTGTTCGAAGGTCATTGTGTTAGAGCTGTATAATGGGTGAGTTTGTAGCTATATCTATTTTCTCGCCAAATTATTTCCCAAAACGCGCCAAATGAACTAAAAGGTTTTATGTAATTATGAGGGAATTGTGAGGACATTTACGAGTGCATTCTGTAGCGTATTTTTCATTTTGGAATTTTAAGGCAAAGTGAAACGGCATTTTATACTTTATAACGAGTGGGAACAATAACATAAGTTTCTGATCGCATAACAGGTTATATGGTACACATACTTGGATAGATTTGATATTTTTTTAATCCGTTCGAAGAACGGGTATAAATTTGCTAGTGCAAAATAAAAAGTTGGAATTGAAAGGGTAAAAACTAAGATATCATACTTCAAATATTAGATTAGCAGATCAGCAGATGGAGACCAGCACAAGAGGTCAAAATGGCCAGTGTTGCTGCCACTTTAAGGAGAAAAATACTACGAAAAAATACCATTTAATTCTAAAATGACAAAAAAAAATACTAGAAAAGGATTTAAAGTCACTAAAAGATTCCAAAATACAGCTAGTATTTTTTTTTTGTAATTTTAGAATTAGATGGTATTTTTTCGTAGTATTTTTATCCTTAAAGTGGCAGCAACACTGGCCATTTTGCCCCCTTATTTTGGTCTCCATGCGCGTCCCGCCGTTACCATTGGGGGTCACGTGATCTGCCAATCTAATACTTTAACTATGATATCTATGGGTAAAAAGCTCATTAAGGTTGCTTGGCGACTTACAGACGGACTCAATTTTTTTTCTCGCCAAGCGCATCTCCATTCTTCGTCTGAACTCTATGTTTCAACTTTTTGGCGGGAGGTTAATGTTTCTAGAACTCCACTTACTCAGATTGCGTTTCGTGTACTTCGAGACTTAACGTAATTGCGGGGGGGGGGGGGGGGTAAGGGGGGGTTCAAGTCCATTTTTCTGTGTTAATAAATGATTTTATGCTAGGCTTTTGTAAATTACTAAAGGTTCCCAAAGTTTGGTAGGGGTCGCGGAGCCCTTGCCGAGTCAAAATATTTCAACCATAGAAATCATAATTAAAGTATTAGATAGGCTGATCACGTGACCATCAATGGTAACGACGGGACGCGCATGGAGGCCAAAATAAGAGGGCAAAACGGCCAGTGTTGCTGCCACTTTAAGGAGAAAAATACTTCGAAAAAATACCATTTAATTCTAAAATGACAAAAAAAAATACTAGAAAGGATTTAAAGTAACTAAAAATATTCCAAAATGCCGCTAGTATTTTTACGATATTTTTTTTTGTAATTTTAGAATAATTCTAAAATAAATTCAATTAAGTTAAAAGTTTAGTCTAATCAGCCAATCTAATACTTTAATTATGATATCTCTGATTTCAACGAATAAGGAGCTGGGGAGCCCAGTCGGTTAGGCATTCGCCTAGCATGCGAAAGGTCCCAGGTTCGGGTCCGGGCATCGTAAAATAACTGCCGACCTATAAACGGCCCGTGCAGCCAAAAATGTCCGACGAATAATACCCCGTGTAGAGGGAGTGCACGTTAAATATGCTTCAAAGTCCCAACGCTGCGCACGATGTCGCCCTTAACAGTTGCGCTGGGTGCCTACTCAGGTGTCGGCTCGTCACTTGACTGTGGTTCTAAAATACGACACCCGTCGCCGATAGCCCTCGTGTAGCTCTAGTGCGACGATAATTCAAACTAAAACTAAATTTTAACGAATAAGACAGGTTAATAAGGTGGTATTGGCTGAAATCGACGAATTGAAGTTTTCTCATAGAACTAATACACTGCTCAAAAGAATTCGGGGAATGCATGGTTTAAACCCTTTCCCAATGATTCCATTTTGAATCATCAGTTTTTCTCACGAAGTTGAGCTCGCACTTTATATCGTTAGATGGAAGAATCATGTCTTTTGAAGAATTAATAGTTATTTATGCAACAAGTGTGAAAAGTAACACTTTTTAAAACTAGTGGATTTTATTTCACGAGCGAGGTACGAGCGAGTGAAATAATGACACGTGTTTTAAAAAGTTTACTTTTCAGACGTGTTTCATACACTATTTTTTATAATTACGTGACAAAAAATCAAATCTCTTTGGTTCAAAAATTCACGTGCTAATTTTTTTTACGTAAAGAAGATCGGCATCGATAAATCTATGGAACTACAAAAGGCCAACTTATTTTTTAGTTTAAAGTCAAACATTTGAACATGGATACTGATTCAAAAATAAAAAATAATAACATTCACGCTCATAATATTTATAAATAAAGCAGATCCATAATTTCTGGATTTTATGAATATTATGAAATAGAAATTTTACTTGAAATGTTGGCATCTTATGAAAAGAGTTTAAAAAAAAGTAGGTTTGTAACAGAATCTGTCACTTAACCCGCTTCCACACATTTGTGTTTAACAGGAATAAACGCGCCAAACACAACATTAATTCTATATTAAACATTTACACGCCAAATTTGGCTAGTTTCATTTATTTTATTTCGAAAATTCAATAATTATTACTTATCGTTTGCAAAAATTAATTTATATTTCAAAGAATAAATATGTAATATTCCTCGCTTTTTAATAGAATGAAAACATTTCATATCAACATACAAAGAATCCGTAGTGAAACATATTTGACATCATTTCAAACTGATCGATTTCGCAAAAATAAATTTATTTAAATTTATTGTCTAAAAGAATTAAAGTTTCTCGAGCGATTGTTGCGAATGGCAAAGGTGATTTAATTCTAATAAAAACAGGGCCTTTAGCTATTTGTAATTCAAAGTTTTAAACGCCAAAATTAACTATTTTCATTAATCTTCTTTCTCAGATTTAATAATTAGACTTTATCGTTTGCTAAATTTGTTTGAAGTTCGAAGAATAATGATGTAATCTTTTTTAATAAATATCTTTGTGTTGCCTTAATTTCCCATTTACATTTCTTTCGAAAATTCACTTATTTATAGTTTGTTAAATTAATTTACAGTTCAAAAAATATATAATTAGTACAATTGATGCTTTAAAAATAAAAGCGAAACTTTACATATTTTTTTATGCCAAGTTAGAATTTTCTATGCATCTTTCTTCATACATATATAATGAACCATCAAAAGAACTCTATTGTGATATTACAACAATCCAAACTGAATTATATCACATAAATAAATATTTTTATTTTTTATTTCAAATAAAGTTTTTCGTACGTTTAACGAAATGGCAACAGTGAAAATATTGAATAAAAATGGAATTTGCATGTTATTTCAATGTAGATTAAATTTTTAGTTATTTAAATTTTAAATAAACTTCTAATTTAAATTTTTTAATGAAATTTGGAATGTAGCCTAATCTGATTTTTTGCTTTAAAATGACGTATCTCACTTGTCTGTGGGACTTGTGGTTCTTTCTGTGAAAGTGGGTGACGGACGGACACAGACGGACGGACGGACGGACAGACAGACAGACGGACTGAACGATTATAAAACCTTCCACTTTTTACGTTATAAACGTAGTGTGGAAGCTAAAAAGTAATTTTTTTCACTGCGTTTGGGTGAAAAAAAGAATTTTTTTTTTAACACTGTTTCTAAAAAGTATAACTTTTCGCACGAGTCTGATATTAAAATTATATTGTAAAAATCGGATTTTTTTCACGCAAGTATAAAAATAATGTTTGTTTTAATTAAATGAAACTAGGATAAATATGGTAAAATAAAATTCACCCCCCCCAAAAAAAACTTTTATATGAAATAAATTGACCCTAAATTCTTCACGCTTGAATTCTTAGATGTTTAAAAATTGATTTTAGATTTTTCAACAAATAAAGTTTTGAAAAAAAAAATTATAATTTAATTCAAAATCTCTCTTTTGGTTGTTAGCGATGATTGGTTAAAGTGATGGAATTTAAGGTTACTTTAATATATTGAAGCGAGGTATTCAGAGTGGGGCTAAATCGTACAGAAGTGTACGTTTTATATTTCTTCTTAAAATTTTTTTTCACAGTCTTCAAATGAAGCACAACTTTTAGGTTTGTTATGAAATCTTGGAATTTTTTTTTTATCAAAGTTAACCTGATTTTTTAGATTGTAATTTGTTCAAAAATTTTACAATTGTACTACACAGTTTCTTGGTTACAACCTTTATAAGCAATAAAAGTTTTTGTACACTAATCTATTGCATTACAATCATTAGTTACCTAAACAGATGATTTTTAAACTGTACGGTATAGCCCCTTCTACACTCTTAAAACAAAAGATAGAAATTCACTCCTATAGGAGAAGTGCATTTTCGGCACCGGAAAGGAGTGGAAATGAACTCAGACTGAGTTAAAACCGCTCGTTTTAAGAGTGTAGGACGCAGATTGTTTTCTTTTATTTCTTTTACCCACTCCGAAAAAGAGTGAAATTCACTCCTATAGGAGAAGTGCATTTTCGGCACGGAAAGGAGTGGAAATTAACTCATACTGAGTTAAAACCGCTCGTTTTAAGAGTGTAGGACGCAGATTGTTTTCTTTTATTTCTTTTACCCACTCCGAAAAAGAGTGAAATTCACTCCTATAGGAGAAGTGCATTTTCGGCACGGAAAGGAGTGGAAATTAACTCAGACTGAGTTAAAAACACTCGTTTGTTTTAAGAGTGTCTGTACGGTATAGTCCCGACTCCCGGGGCTATTTCGTTCAAGGTAACTTTTTTTAATCACTAATTTTTATATATAAAAAGAGGAATAGTTCCAAAATATTTATGTATGATCAGTAGCCGAATAATCAAAAATTGCTTTTGTTCATATAACATTTACTTTGTAATTTACTAAGTATCGACGAATCTCCCTTATGTGTACGGTACTGAGAGTGTTTTTGATAATCAGTGACCTTATTACAACAAAAACAAGTAGGTTTGTAACAAAATCTGTCACTTTCACTCGCTTCCACACAACAGTTGTGTTTAACAGGTAAAAAGGCGACAAACACAGCATTCATTCTATAATAAACTAATTCCATATGTTGGCTAGTTTCATTTATTTTGTTTCGAAAATTCAATAATTATTACTTATCGTTCGCAAAAATTAATTTATATTTCAAAGAATAAATATGTCATATTCCTCGCTTTTAAATAGAATGAAAATATTTCATATCAACGTACAAAGAATCTCGTAGTGCGTCATTTCAAACGGATCGATGTCGCAAAAATTTATTTTAATTTATTGTCTAAAAGAATTAAAATTTCCCGAGCGATTATTGCGAATGGCAATGGTGATTAAATTCTAATAAAAATGGCTTCCTATGCTTTTTAAATGAGCATTCAATGTTGCAGTTTTTTAAATAATTGAAGTGCTTCGAATTCGAATTCTTTTCTGAAATTTCCAATGTATTCTAATTTCGATGCGCTGAATTTTTTTGACGTATCACACTTGTCCGTAGCATTTGTAGTTTGGGCTATGAAAGTGGGTGACGGACAGACATACAGACAGACGGACTGAACGATTATAATACCTTCCACTTTTTACGTTATAAACGTAGCGTGGAAGCTAAAAATCGGGATTGTTTTTACATAAGCTGTCTATCTTTACACTTATAGTTAAGAGTATCGAATATTTTACAAATGAGTTGTATGTGATAAATGTAGCTGACTTACAAGTCCCGAAAATCCCACTTATTGAAATGGGTACGAAGAGGTATTTTAAAAAAATTTCAATAAATAATTTCAGACAAAATATTCGAAGCCATTTCAAACAATGGGATAATTTATAATAAATCTACATTTAATTACAAATAATTTATCTACATTTATCTATAAAAAAAAAACTTTGTGAAAAGATGCAATACAGCCGTAAAATGCGGTACGGAAATTATTTTTTTCCTTATTGGATTAACACTGGGGCACTTTGGTTTGGAGACCCGCGGTCCAGCGGGCTCATTCCCCCTTAATATAGTTAACGTCTTTCATTTCAAGCTCCCAACGATGATTTCTGAGACGAGAGTTACTAAAAATAACAACCAATTTCCGTGTAAAAGATTTATTCCCACATTATTAACAACATTTATTCACACCATAATTGAAATCTTCATTCGTCGTATTCGAAATGAAGTGAAAAGATGCGGTTCCATCGAATCACGAAAGAGATGGAACGACTAATGAGAAGAATTGATTGGATAAAAGAGATATTCAAGGGGGATATTGAAGAAAAGATCATAGATTTAAATTTTAACTGTTCTTTTTTTAAAAAAAAAAGAATTATTCATTAAAAATGCTTTTCAAATATAATTTTTCAGCTTTGTGTTCATAATTAAAATGTTCACGTTTATTACGTGAAAAGTAGTTGAAGTGATTTTTATAAAATAACGTTTTTCAAAAATAATGTCTCGAACGTAGGCGGATACCTTAAGCTATTTCCGTGAATTATAACTATGATGGTTGTTCAAGGCCATCGTACTAGAGCTACATATTAGGGTTTTGTTTTCATTTTTTCGCCAAATACGTTGCCAAACTCGCCAAATTCTTACCTAAACGCGCCAAATTATTATTTGTTAAAAAAAAATTTATAAGCTGGTTTGTTGTTCGAAGGCCATTGTGCTAGAGCTGTATAATAATAGTGTTGGTAGCTATATCTACTTTCTCGCCAAATTCTTACCAAAAACGCGCCAAATGAGCTAAAAGGTTTTATATGTTTATGAGGGAAATTACGATGACTTTTATGCGTGCATTTTATAGCGTATTTTTTTTTATTTGGGATTTTTATTTTCATAATTAAAATGTTCACGTTTATTACGTGAAAAGTGGAAGATTTTATAAAAACTTATGTCCTTCTGCCTGTCCGTCACCCACTTTCATAGCCCAAACTGCAAATGCTACAGACAAGTGTGATACGTCACAAATTGCATTGCATCGAAAATCTTAAAATACACATTTATTCTTCGATAGCCATGTTACATATTTATTTTTCGAAATACAAATAAATTTAGCCGATGATAAGTAATAATTATTGAATTTTTGATGAAAAATAGTTTATTTTTCACGTTTAAAAGTTATAATGGAACAAAATACTGTGGTTGGCGCTTTTTTAGACGCATGAATTTTGCCTGGAAGCAATTCTAAGTGACAGTTTCTGTTACAAACCTACTTGTTTCATGTTATAGTACTTAAACTCAATTCTGGAAACTGTAACATTTTGAGGGATAAGCAAACTTGCTGAAGAGTAAACTTGTTTTTACTGAATAAGTTCAAAAAAAATTATATACTCGTCGCCAACCAAATTAGAACATGTTAGGGATGGCGGTTTTCAGAAAAAATCAGTTTTTCAAAAACAAAAACCGTTTTTTTACAACGCCGGTAAAACCGACCCGGTTTTAACGAATTAAAAACCGGTTTTATAAAACCGGTTTCCATGAAGCCGGTTTTTCAATGGCAAAAAAACGGTTTTCCATTTTTTTAAAACGTTTTTTTCAGTTTCTTATTAATTAATTGAAAAAATCAATTAATTTGTAAACTTTACTTTCGAATTAAAAAAAAACAATTTACACAGTCAATTTTAAGGTTTAAAGTGTTTTGTTGAAAACTAAGTTCTAGGTTTTCTTTATAATTCTTACTTTCTTATTATTTAAAATTATAATGTTCTTTTTTTTATTCCGGTTTTTCTAATCGTTTTGAGTATTTTTATTAAGCTTCGCATATTATTACATCTCTATTAATACATCTCTATTTCCTTTTCCTGTTTTTTTTTTTTTAAAAATTAATTCCTCCCATTTACTATCTATGCCGTTAACATAGTGCAAAACTAAAAAAATTTTTAAAAAAATTTTATAACTAAAAAAAAAACGCCGATGGCGGTTTTTGAGAAGAAACCGATTTCCGGTTTTTAGAAGGTTTTCCCCGCCGAACACCGGTTTCCGGTTTAGACCGGCCTCATGAAAAAACAGGTTTTTCAGTCAAAACCGAGGGCAAAAATACGGTTTCGGTTTTCCATCCATAAAGTGTAACAAATAAGGGTTGCGGGAATTATAGTCCTTAGTAGCATTTAATTATAAATGACTCATCCATACTTTAAAATGTAAAATTTATAACATAAAAACATATGCTTATTGCTGGCTTACACGACATGAAAGGGTCCGACCATCACACAAACCTAATCCCTCCTTGCCCGAAAGAACAGTTTGAACCAACAGCCGCTCTTTAAAAGTAACATTGTAATCCCCAGTTACTTGATATAACATGCAATTTGTGGAATCTATACTTAATGCAAAGTGTCGATTTGCATATTGAATGTGGTTTCCAGATTGGAAAGAACTTATGCGGAACTAAACTACGAACACTTACATGCTTGAAGTGTGAAATATCTGCTGTTTAAGAGGAACAGGTGTTTTGGTTAAGGGAAGATTATCGTCGTACTAGAGCAACACGAGGGCATTTTGGTGGGTGCTGATTCTAAAAAAGTAGCGGGGCTGGGGAGCCCAGTCGGTTAGGCATTCGCCTAGCATGCGGAAGGTCCCAGGTTCGGGTCCGGGCATCGCCAAAATAACTGCCGGCCCATAAACGGCCCGTGCAGCCCAAAAATGTCCGACGAATAATACGCCGTGTAGAGGGAGTGCACGTTAAATATCCTTCAAAGTCCCAACGCTGCGTACGATGTCGCCCTTCACGGTTGCGTTGGGTGCCTACTCAGGTGTCGGCTCGTCCCTTGACTGTGGTTCTAAAATACGACACCCGTCGCCAATAGCCCTCGTGCAGCTCTAGTGCGACTATAATTCAAACTAAACTAAACTAAAAAAGTAGTTTTGGTAACATTGGTCCCAACAACCACTTTTAGTTCGAACTGTAGATCGGTTTCAGACACGCCTTTCTGAAACCACTCTAACAGTTCGAACTAAAAGAGCTACAAGCTTCGAATTTCGGACACAAGTTCCCAGTAATGATTAGGTTTTCTAGAAAATTGCTCATACGCAAACTGGCACTTAAAGGTGAAAGAAATTTCCTTATAAGGTATATATTGATTTATTTAGTGGTAATTGGAAGTCGTGATACGTGTTACAAACCTTTAAGTAGAAAGAATTTTAAAAAAGCAAAATTGCTGATTATATCGCTCTTTAAGAGTAACATTAATGTACAACTTCAGAAATAAGCTCTAACACTCGTTTTACTACGACTTTAATCCAACAAAATCAGGAACAGTTCAACTAAACTAGTCAAAAATATTACTGTGTTTCTTCTTGCTTACGCCATCAATATGCGAGATTCCGTAGGTTAGAGACATATGAAGAGCTTAGTGGTAGAACATGCTAAGTGACAAAATGGTGAAAATGAGCTTTAAATTTTTAGTTTGTACTCAGAACTGTTGAAACGGTACTTGCAAACCGTAAAAAATACACTAAACTAAATATTTATAAAAAAAGTGGAAACCTATTCAATATTGTTAGGAAATACACTTATAAAATAATGAAACTTACTGCACTTGGTTGTGTATTTGTCTGTTTAATATTTCACCTAATCAGATTTCAGTTGTTCATGTTTTCAACAAGTACATGCGTGAATTTCAAATTCCACCTCCATAAACAATGCGTGTGTTCACTTCACTTTATCAGCATTCAGTGAACATCACTAGTTGTATTTGTTTTGGTTGGTTTGTTTGAAAACGTATATTTATTAGTTGCTCTTGTAGAACGTTTTCACGGCTGTTAAGTCTCTACGCAGTAGGTTTTTAAGTTATTTTTCAACCATATTATTTGTTGTTCAAAAAGGTTACTTTTATGCTAATTTCTTTGTTTTTGCTATCTGTATTCATGCATACCAGGCACTGTAACCACGCCCGTGGTTTACAGTATAAATCATAGATATCACAGTTAAAGTATTAGATTGGCTGATCACGTGACCTCCAATGCTAACGACGGGACGCGCAATGGAGCATCAGAATAAGAGGGCAATGGGGCCAGTGTTGCTGCTACTTTAAGGAGAAAAATACTACGAAAAAATACCAGCTAATTCTAAAATTACAACAAAAAAAATACTAGAAAAGGATTTAAAGTCACTAAAAAGATTCCAAAATGCAGCTGGTATTTTTACGATATTTTTTTGTAATTTTAGAATTAGATGGTATTTTTTCGTAGTATTTTTCTCCTTAAAGTGGCAGCAACACTGGCCCCATTGCCCTCGTATTTTGGCCTCCATGCGCGTCCCGTCGTTAGCATTGGAGGTCACGCGATCAGCCAATCTAATTCTTTAACTATGATATCTATGGTATAAATACCGTGTGCTTGTATTACGTGATGCTTCTACTAGGCGAGTTATGTGCCGTGGTGTACGGCGATGTTAGTTATGATTTTGCAATATGATTTTAATTTAATCTATAATAATAAAAGAAAGAGTCTGTCTGTCTGTGTGTCTGTTATCGGATCGTAAAAGACCTACATATACTGCCCTCTGAAATTCGAAATTTTTAAGATAGATTCCCTTTAATACCAACGTGTGCACCTGAGGCTTAGTTTTTTCATATTTGTTCCATTTTTAGAGAAAATTCGAATTTTCTGAAAAAAATACACCACTTTCGCTCAAATCCGATCATTTTTTCTCTTTCCTGATGCCATCGGCTGAAAAAATTAAATAAAACTTTTAACGAAAACATTTAAAATTCAAAATTATTATTTTATTCTTTTGCCATTACTTTCAGAAACTAAATTTATTATTTGAAAAATAATTGACACGTTTCAAGCTACGTAATTCCGCCAGTCTTCATTCCCGGATTTTATTGTGGGTTTATTTGATGATTTTTTCATTGGATTTTTCTGTTGGCTGCATGTATGCATATTTAAGCAATAAATGTATAGTTAAGCTATTACTGTGAACTATGATGGTTAATAAAGGCCATCGCACTAGAGCTATTAGTGTGTTATGTCTTTATTTTTTCGCCAAATACGTTGCCAAACTCGCCAAATTATTAACTAAAATTCGCCAAATAGGCAATTTCTTTTATGAATAATTTATAAGCTGGTCGGTTGTTCGAAGGTCATTGTGTTTGAGCTGTATAATGGGTGTGGGTAGCTATATCTATTTTCTCGCCAAATTATTTCCCAAAACGCGCCAATTGAGCTAAAAGGTTTTATGTATTTATGAGGGAATTGTGATGGCATTTATGAGTGCATTTTACAGCGTATTTTTCATTTTGGAATTTTAAGGCAATGAAACGGGATTTTATAATTTATAACGAGCGGAAACAATAATAAGTTTATGATCCTATAACAGGTTATATGGTACACATATTTGGAATCTATTTGATATTTTTTTATTCCGTGCGAAGAACGGGTATAAATTTGCTAGTGTTGAATAAATTTTAGATTGTTTTAAAATCCGTCTCGAATGATTACTTAGGATTTTTCTCTTACATTTTCCCACTGTGGTTTTTTTTAGTTTATATTAAAACTCTGAGGTTTAGGTTAGTTTAGGAATCGCAGCGCCCCTAGTTAACCTATAACAAATGAAGAGTACAGGGGAAGATCCGCTTGATTTATTGGGAGTAGTCCCGCAATTGTGTCTGCTTGGCGGACATTGGCGACAGGAAACCGGTTTTCCTTCCGGTTCTTCTTTCGCGGTACAAATGTGTGACTCGTGTCCGCTGATCCCTGGCGTTAATCAGGGTTGCCGCGAGAGAAAAACAAAGTGAGAAACTGGTTTCCTCACACCAGTTTAGGCGGTGACTCGCTTTCATCGCCAAAGAGGCCTGATGAGGAAAGCTTTCGACGAAATTAAGCGGTTTTTCCCCTGTACAAATATGTTCATTGATACGAAAATCTCAATTTTTTTCAAAAAATGTCACTTAGCACGTTCTTCCACTAAGCTCCTAAACATATGATTGAATCAGTTCATTATAAATGGGTTAAAAGGATATTCTTTCGTATGAACATATATCAAGGGAACGCTCATCTTTATTCCTCTGGCATTTCATCTGCATCGTGGTTTGTAGAAAGGAACTATAGGATAAGAGTAAATAAGAAAATCAACCAATTATTAGTATCAATTGAACCAATACAGTAGGCTCGTCATCATAAATATTATAATGCAAGATTTTTTCCAAATTTAAGTCGAGAAACATATTTATTGGAACTTAACTATATTTTCTAGCTATTTTAGGTTGATTTTTTTTTTTGCGGGGAAAAGTGCGTGATATTTGACGAGTTAGTTTAGTTTAGTTTGAATTATCGTCGCACTAGAGCTACACGAGGGCTATTGGCGACGGGCTTCGTATTTTAGAACCACAGTCAAGAGACGAGCCGACACCTGAGTAGACACCCAACGCAATCGTTAAGGGCGACATTGTACGACTTTGAAGGATATTTAACGTACACTCCCTCCACACGGGGTATTATTTGTCGGACATTTTGGCTGCACGGGCCGTTTATAGATATTTGACGAGACAACCATACGTGAGATTTGGTGATATTCGGCTCTCCCCCCTAATGGCATCTCATTATTTATGGACGCCCCCCTACTTATAACTTTATGAAGCAGATTTATTAATCATCCAATCAAAGTACATCTAAATAAGTCGACAGGGAAAGTAATTAAAGATCATTTATTTAGTAACTCAGGAGACGGTTGATTTGTCGTCTGCAGTCGACGTGATCGAATGCTCACAAATATGGTGAAAAATCTCGAGCTCTGCTTCACTGACCAATCAGAGTATGAGACAGTTTGAAAGATCAACTTAAAAATGTGATGACTAAACAGTTTCTGTGGGAACGTTTGATCTAGGCGACTGTTTGTCGCCGACAGGGTGTGGTAGGGATGTTAAAGTATTAAGTGATATTAAGGATATATGAAAAAGATAATTTATGTTATTAAGTTTAATTGGGGTACAAAATATAAGATTTTGAGGGGTCAAGTTATAATATGTCATACATAATGTTTTTTTAAAATTTAAATCTACAAACACTGCGATTCGATGTCTACTTGCGTCTACAAAATTGATTCAGGGTGCCAAATAAAGCTAAAATCCAACATTCTGTTACTCTACGATCTACCAAAGCTTGCGGAATAAATCACAAATTAAAAAGTAAATATATATTCTGAATCAGAGAGGTTTCCAAAATAGTGTTACAACCTGAATCCTATACATTCCTTCAGCCGAGGAACTATATTGTTCTTTCTCATTACATATTACTATGTCGATAGAATATCTTGGCAAATATTGGTCCAGAAAGGTCCGTAGAAGGAAACTTACGTAACGGTTTACAATTCTGAGTTATAAAAAAAAAATTGGATGTTGTCACCGACATCTTGATAGGGGTTAGTATTATGAAAAGTGCCGAATTTCAGATGTGATGAGGCGTTACAGATCTGACGATGATAGAAAACATCTATTAAAACTTCCCAAATATACACTCTTAAAACAAACGAGCGGTTTTAACTCAGTCTGAGTTAATTTCCACTCCTTTCCGGTGCCGAAAATGCACTTCTCCTATAGGAGTGAATTTCACTCTTTTTGCGGAGTGGGTAAAAGAAATAAAAGAAAACAATCTGCGTCCTACACTCTTAAAACGAGCGGTTTTAACTCAGTCTGAGTTAATTTCCACTCCTTTCCGGTGCCGAAAATGCACTTCTCCTATAGGAGTGAATTTCACTCTTTTTCGGAGTGGGTAAAAGAAATAAAATAAACAATCTGCGTCCTACACTCTTAAAAGGAGCGGTTTTAACTCAGTCTGAGTTAATTTCCACTCCTTTCCGGTGCCGAAAATGCACTTCTCCTATAGGAGTGAATTTCACTCTTTTTCGGAGTGGGTAAAAGAAATAAAAGAAAACAATCTGCGTCCTACACTCTTAAAACGAGCGGTTTTAACTCAGTCTGAGTTAATTTCCACTCCTTTCTGGTGCAGGAAATTCACTTCTCCCATAGGAGTCAATTTCACTCTTTTTCGGAGTGGGTAAAAGAAATAAAAGAAAACAATCTGCGTCCTACACTCTTAAAACGAGCGGTTTTAACTCAGTCTGAGTTAATTTCCAGTCCTTTCGGTGCCGAAAATGCACTTCTCCTATAGAGTGAATTTCACTCTTTTTCGGAGTGGGTAAAAGAAATAAAAGAAAACAATCTGCGTCCTACACTCTTAAAACGAGCGGTTTTAACTCAGTCTGAGTTAATTTCCACTCCTTTCCGGTGCAGGAAATTCACTTCTCCTATAGGAGTGAATTTCACTCTTTTTCGGAGTGGGTAAAAGAAATAAAAGAAAACAATCTGCGTCCTACACTCTTAAAACGAGCGGTTTTAACTCAGTCTGAGTTAATTTCCACTCCTTTCCGGTGCAGGAAATTCACTTCTCCTATAGGAGTGAATTTCACTCTTTTTCGGAGTGGGTAAAAGAAATAAAAGAAAACAATCTGCGTCCTACACTCTTAAAACGAGCGGTTTTAACTCAGTCTGAGTTAATTTCCACTCCTTTCCGGTCCCGAAAATGCACTTCTCCTATAGGAGTGAATTTCACTCTTTTGTTTTAAGAGTGTAGCTAAAAACTATACTATAACGTTTAAGCACGCACTTATTTAAACAAGTTGGTTTGTAACAGAACCTGTCACTTAAACCGCTTCCACACATTATTTGTGCTCACCAGGGAACACACTATTTATATACCTTAGAAATTCGCCAAACAGGCCCTTTAACAAGTTCTAATTTAAACTTTTGAACGTCAAAACTAGAAGAAGTTGAGTTAAGAATAATTGTGTTTATTTTGCTGGCAAACATAAAAGCGACACTATTATCATATCATTTATATTTACATAATTTAAAAAATTAAAAAAGGACACGATTTTCCTGCGAAAAATGAACATTCTCAGTCGTTTTCCTAATAAACAACTTTTAGTCGCCATAATTTCTCATTTTCATTAACTTAAAAGTAAAATTGATGCTTTAAAAATAAAAGCGAAACTTTTTTCATATTTTTATGCAATCTCTATATATGCATCTTTCTTCATATATAAAAAATAAACCATCAAAAGAACTCTAATGTGACGTGACATCAATCCAAATTGAATAATATCACATAAATAAATAAATATTTTTTCAAAAGTATAATTTTGTTTTAAATAAAGTTTCGCGTACGTTTGAAGAAATGGCAACAGTGAAAATATTGAATAAAAATGGAATTTTCATGTTATTTTTAGTTATTTAAATTTTAAATAAACTTCTAATTTAAATTTTTTTAATGAAATTTGGAATGTAGCCTAGCCTGATTTTTTGCTTCGAAATGATGTATTCCACTTGTTTGTGTGACTTGCGGTTCGTTTTGTGAAAGTGGGTGACGGACAGACAGACGGACTGAACGATTATAAAACCTTCCACTTTTTACGTTATAAACGTAGTGTGGAAGATAAAAAATATTTTTTGATGGAATCGTATATTTCGTAACAAATAGAAGTTTTTATAAATGTTGCCGATCTGACAAATTTATACAAAACTAGTTTTTTTTATTTCTCGTCTTGTCCAACTGGAGATCTCGTTGGTTTTTTGATGCCCACGAAGCCTATCATTTAAGATAAAAAAAAATACAAATAGTACATTTTTCTATCATGCATTACCGATCTGAGGTAGTAAAAAGTGCTTATATTAAAAAAATTATTAAATATTCTTTCTTGTTTTTCTACAGAAAAGTTTTGAAGTTAATTAGTTTATATTAAAACTCTGAGGTTTAGGTTAGTTTAGGAACATTTCGCAGTGCCCCTAGTTAACCTATAACAAATGAAGAGTACTGGGGAAGATCCGCTTGCTTTATTAGGAGTAGTCCCGTAATTGTGTCTGCTTGGCGGACATTGGCGACAGGAAACCGGTTTTCCTTTCGAAGCTTAATAAAAATACTCAAAACGATTAGAAAAACCGGAATAAAAAAAGGAACATTATAATTTTAAATAATAAGAAAGTAAGAATTATAAAGAAAACCTAGAACTTAGTTTTCAACAAAACACTTTAAACCTTAAAATTGACTGTGTAAATTGTTTTTTTTTAATTCGAAAGTAAAGTTTACAAATTAATTGATTTTTTAAATTAATTAATAAGAACTGAAAAAAACGTTTTAAAAAATGGAAAAACTAAAAATAAATTGAGTTTCGTTTATATATAAAAGATAAAACTAATTTTAAACTAAAATGAACCTTGAAGATTTTGACAGTCTCAAACTACAAAACAACATTTATTTTATAAGGCAACCAAAACACTTCATTTTAGCTTCCACACTACGTTTATAACGTAAAAAGTGGAAGGTATTATACTCGTTCAGTCCGTCTGTCACCCACTTTCATAGCCCAAACTACAAATGCTACGGACAAGTGCGATACGTCAAAAAATTCAGCGCATCGAAATTAGAATACATTGAAAATTTCCGAAAAGAATTCGAATTCGAAGTACTTCAATTATTACAAAAACGGCAACATTTAATGCTCATTTAAAAAGTAGAGGAAGCCATTTTTATTAGAATTAAATCACCATTGCCATTCGCAACAATCGCTCGAGAAACTTTAATTCTTTTAGATAATACATTAAAATAAATTTATTTTTGCGACACCGATCCGTTTGAAATGACGTCAAATATATTTCACTACGAGATTCTTTGTATGTTGATATGAAATATTTTCATTCTATTTAAAAGCGAGGAATATTACATATTTATTCTTTGAAATATAAATTATATTTTACAAACGATAAGTAATAATTATTGAATTTTCGAAATAAAATAAATGGAACTAGCCAAATTTAGCATGTAAATGTTTAATATAGAATTAATGCTGTGATTGGCGCTTTTTGTATATGTTAAACACAACTGTTGTGTGGAAGCGGGTTAAGTGACAGATTCTGTTACAAACCTACTTGTTTAACACTACAACAATTGAAGAGCTTAGTGGAAGAACGTGCTAAGTGACATTTTTGAAAATATTGAGGTTTTGTGTCATATTATTCAATTATTTAAAGATATCAAGTTTCCTAGTTTCATTAACTTTAAGTTAAGTATATTTTTTTTACCGTTTGAAGTAGCATTTTTAACGCATCTGAGTGCAAACTAAAATCGGTACAGCCAATTTTCTCGTTTTCACCGTTTTGTCACTTAGCATGTTCTTTCACTAAGCTCTTCATTTAACTTGTACTTGTAGGTTTAGTTTAGTTTGAATTATCGTCGCACTAGAGCTACACGAGGGCTATTGGCGACGGGCGTCGCAGAACCACAGTCAAGTGACGAGCCGACACCTGAGTAGGCACCCAACGCAACCGTTAAGCGCGACATCGTACGCAGCGTTGGGACTTTGGAGGATATTTAACGTGCACTCTCTCTACACGGGGTAGTATTCGTCGGACATTTTTGACTGCACGAGCTGTTTATAGGTCGGAAGTTATTTTGGCGATGCCCGGACCCCAACCTGGGACCTTTCGCATGCTAGGCGGATGCCTAACCGACTGGGCTCCCGAGTCCATCAGCCGGTTAGGAGAGTGTCTACTTGTATATCCCAACTTGTACAAAGAGGACCGAAAAGTGATACAGCAGCTATGGAGAACCGGGGCGAAAATAACCAAATATTTCTCTCCTCTATATTGAATTCCTCCCCTATCCAACCAAAGGCCGTGCTTTTAAATCCCCTCTGTTGTTTGGCTCCGGCGAATTCCCACAAAAATAACCCCCACTCCCCTTTATTTCCAAATTCCCTCGCCGTGAAATGTGATTCTTCCAAATTAATAACACTGTAACTAGGGATGAGGAGGGAAATAACGAGAGATTTCTTTTACCTGTTGATTGTTTTGCAATCATTCTGATCTTTCATGAGCATTTATTAATAACAAAAGTAATGAAACTACTCCAAACTGCATTAGAAAAATCAATGTAAATTTAAACTAAACAGAATTGTATGCAAAAAATATATGCCCTGTCGCTTTCTTGGTAAACAATTAATGAACAATCAAAGAATCACATCGAGCTACATTTTATGACGTCATTCCAAAATAATTCATAAAACAATTATTTTGCTCCAAATATTTTTAAATAAAGTTGGTTGGTAGACATATATATTCAGGTTTGTGTGCTTGGTCAGCGACCCGCTTATAAACCTTCGTCAATTAAATAAAGTTTCTCATGCCATTGTTGATTTGGCAACAGTGATTTAAATGACTCAAAATTGAATTTCAATGAGAAATTCGCCGACAGATTGTAGATTTATGTCCGACCGGACGTACAGACAGGCGGACAAAAAGTATGAAAGTTGGGTCTTTGAGGTCATAGCTTTCTAACAAATTTTTTTTTTTTTAAGATCAGATGTATAGAACCTGATTTTGGAAGGGGCTACGGTCAGACAGACGGACATCGAATGTCAATACCTACTTTTTCATTTTTTTAAATTTCGAATTAAAAGAAAAGTAGGCTAAAAATACGTAGTGACATACTGAAAATGCCTGAAATACTGAAATGGGGAACATAAGTACCTTGTATAACGTACCTCTAGTTTTTTTAGCCTACTTTTCTTTTTTTAATTCGAAAGAATTAAAAAAATGAAAAAGTAGGTATTGACATGCGGTCGATGTCCGTCTGTCCGTCCGTACCCCCCTTCCAAAATCGGTTCTAATCATCGGATCTTAAAAATTCTTTTTTTTTGTTAGAAAGCTATAACCTCAGATACCCAACTTTCATACTTTTTGTCCGTCTGTCTGTACGTCCGGACGGACATAAATCTACTATCTGTCGGCGAATTTCCCATTGAATTAGCATTGAAATTCAATTTTGAGTCATTTAAATCACTGTTGCCAAATCAACAATGGCATGAGAAACTTTATTTAAACATATTTGAAGCAAAATAATATTTTCATGAATCAGTTTGGAATGACGTCATAAAATGTAGCACAATTTGATTCTTTGATTGTTCATTAATTATCTAACAAGAAAGCGGCAAGGCATACTTTTGCATACAATAATGCTTAGTTTTAATTTACATTTCTTATTTTTTTTAATGCAGTTTGGAGTTTCATTACTTTTGTTATTAATAAATATTTAATTATTCTTCGAACTACAAATAAATCGCGAGCAGACGATAAATAATATTTAATTAATTTGCGAAATAATATTAAGGAAAATAGCTGATTTTGGCTTTTAGAAGTTTAAATTATTAGCTGGATGCTGTGTTTCGATTTTTTTTTCTAATCTGTATAAATCTAGTGTAGAAACGGCTGTTGATGATATTTACTGTAAGAACCTAGTTTTTTCCTGATTAGAACTTTAGTAAGTATTTAAGTAACAGGAAAGTAGGCTATTTTAGTTCTTTATGAACTTCTTGTTTCTTGTACGAACCTCTAATTGTGTCATTAACAGTTATTTAAAGCAAAAAACGCAATCTTCAAAAAGTACTGTTCTACTAAAATAACGCGCTTTTCTCCAAAGAATACATTACATTGGAGGATTACGTAACTTCTTTGAAGACAAAGCGCCGACCCATCGTCGTCGCTCAAACGATTTCGAAAATGGAGGGGATTAGAGGAAGTCATTCTTCAATTTTTAATTTCTTTTCGGGGGGGGGGGGGGGAAAGGGGAAAGGCAAGACCCCAATCTTTGAAAGGTTTCAATTATTGTAGTGCGAAAAAGTCTGAAGTAGTAGTTATTGTAGTGTGAAGTCTTTCGGTTGCCTCATAAAATAAATGTCGTTTTGCAGGTCGGTACGGTGAAAATTCTGAAATTAGTTTTATCTTTGAAAGAATTAAACGAAATTTTAATTTTTGAAATTTAAGCTCATATTGCAATCTTCGCCTAAATCCACGGCCAACTTCAATAACAAGGCCAGAGAAGCTCTCCCAAACATGAGCGTAGACGGAAATTTTGACGTCACTGCTCTCAGTGCCGAAGATCGAGAAACTAGTTCTGACGCATTCGGAACCCTAAAATTGTGGTCAGTTGTGAACGAGCGGTTCCGAACAGGTTTCGAGACAGGTTGTCTTCATCTTCGGAACAACGTCACTCGGTACTACGACGTCAAAATTTCCGTCCCCGAGCTTGTTTGGGAAAGCTTCTTCGGCCTTAGTAGTTGAGTAGGCCGTGCAAAATCTCGATCTTCGGCACTGGCAACAGTGACGTCAAAATTTCCGTCTACGCTCATGTTTGGGAGAGCTTCTCTGGCTATTGAAGTTGGCCGTGCTCTGTTTCAACACATGAAGAACAAAATAATTTCTAAGCCGCATTTCTCCGGGGGTATTAAATATTTTTGCGAACGGTTTCTTTATGTGATAAATGTAGCTGACTTACAGGGCTCTTTATTCTTTGAAATATAAATTAATGTTTGCAAACGATAAGTAATAATTATTGAATTTTCGAAATAAAGTAAATGAAACTAACCGAATTTAGCATGCAAATGTTTAATATATAATGAATGCTGTGTTTGGCGCCTTTTTACCTGTAAAATACAACTGTTGTGTGAAAGCGGGTTAAGTGACAGATTCTGTTACAAACATAGATATCATAGTTAAAGTACAAAAATGATATCTATGGTACCAAGTATGGTTACAAACCATGTGAATATCTAACGGGGCTCCCACTTTTTGACATAGGTTGGAATATGTTTAAGTTTAACATATTCCGACCTATGTCAAAAAGTTGGAGCCCCGTTAGATATTCAAATTTATCGTATGAAAAAGTGTTTGTAAAAATATTTAAATACCTCCGAAAAAATGTGGCTAAGAAAATTATTTTCCCCATAGGAATAACACAACTATATAACTTTGAATCGGGGAAAAAATTTCTAAGGCCCATTACCCCGCCTGCGTTAAATATTTTTACAAAAAAAAATTTGTATGGTAAATGTAGCTGGCTTACAGGGCTCTTAAAAATTATTCAAACCAATTTCAAACAAGTAGATTTGTAACCATAGATATCATAGTTATACTTTAAATATGATATCTATGTTTGTAACAGAATCTGTCACTTAACCTGCCTCCACACAACAGTTGTATTTAACAGGTAAAAAGGCGCAAAACACAGCATTAATTCTATATTAAACATTTGCATGCTAAATTTGGCTAAGTTTCTTTTATTTTATTTCGAAAATTTAATAAATATTACTTATCGTTTGCAAAAATTAATTTATATTTCAAAGAATAAATATGCGATATTCCTCGCTTTTAAATAGAATGAAACTATTTCATATCTACGTACAAAGAATCTCGTAGTGAAATATATTGGACGTCATTTCAAACGGATCGATGTCGCAAAAATAAATTGTTTTTAATTTATTGTCTAAAAGAATTAAAGTTCCTCGAGCGATTGTTGCGATGGCAATGGTGATTTAATTCTAATAAAAATGGCTTCCTATGCTTTTTAAATGAGCATTCAATGTTGCAGTTTTTTTACATAATTGAAGTACTTCGAATTCGAATTCTTCTCTGAAATTTTCTATGTATTCTAATTTCAATGCGCTGAATTTTTTGACGTATCACACTTGTCCGTAGCATTTGTAGTTTGGGCTATGAAAGTGGGTGACAGACAGACGGAGTGAACGATTAAAATACCTTCCACTTTTTACGTTATAAACGTAGTGTGGAAGATAAAAGCGGGATTATAGAACCCTGTTAGCCAGCTAGATCTATCTATAAATATATTTAATGCAGCCGGAGTAATGTAAAATTATTTTTTTCCATTGGATTAGAGCTTCGGCTTGGAAACCTGCTACCGCTCCTCCCCCCTCTTAAGGGGGACATGGGCGTGCTGGACCGCGGGTCTCCAAACTCAAGTGTCTCAGTGTTAATCCAATGGCGAAAAAACTATTTTCTCTGCCACATTTCTCCGGCTGTATTGAATATTTATACAAACGGTTATTTTTTTAAATAATAAATGTAGCTGACTTACAGGTCCCTCCCTTCCCACTTTTTGAAATTGCCTCGAATATTTTGTGTAAATTTATTTATTGAAAATTAAAAAAAAAAACATATTCGAACCCATTTCAAAAAATGGGAAGGTCGAGACCTGTAAGTCAGCTACATTTATCACATAAAAAATCCGCTTGTAAAAATATTCAATACAGCCGGAGAAATGTGACAGAGAAAATAGTTTTTTCGCCATTGGATTAACACTGATGCACTTTGCTTTGGAGACCCCCGGTCCAGCGCCCCCATTCCCCCTTAAGCCCATGTGTTTATGATACCCAAGACATAAGTCCTTGGACAACAGGATGTTGGAGCATGAGTTGAGGGAATTACTTCCAAAAAGACACACATAATTTTTTATTATTATCTGCCACGGGTATTTTTTATTTTGGATTCCATATCCCTAAAGTGATGTTCTCTGGAATAGTGGAACAGTACCCCTTTGCGCATTTGGACATTTAGAACCACAGTGAAGTGATGTGGCGGCACCCGAGTAGGCACCCATCGCAACCGTTAAGGACGACATCGTACGCAGGGTTTTTTTTATATGATAAATGTTGCTGACTTACAGGGCTCTATAATCCGGATTTTTGGAATTTGTTTGAATACAGGAATTAATACGTCGTGAATGAGTTGAACCGAATTTCAACCGTTTTAATTTCTGGGATTTAACTCTCGTTTGAAATCAATAATTTGATTAAATTTCAACATTTAAAGCACAGAGAAGGAATTCATAGCCCTCTAATATAGAAATACATGTGATATATCGTACAAATCTTTATAAAGTTATAATATTAACCACACAAATCTCTATAATATTCTAATATTCAGTTCTTTGTTAATAACTCTCAGTTAAGGTCTTGCCGATCCATCGAACAGTTCCCACGTTTCAAAAGGCGTCAATACATTCTATCCCAGAGAAATTGCAGACGCTTCAGAATGTGTTTTGAATTCTGATCCACTCTTCTCATGACCATTAAAAACTTTAATGTCACTAGTCATTAGTTACTTTTCAATTCGACTTCGAGATGTAAAGTTGTGTGCTTTTTGGCGTGCCGAGCTACGGCTCCGGCCCCCGTCCTTTACAAACTCTAAAATATGCTTTCTTTACAATAAACCACTCTTTGGACATCCAATATTCCTTCATTTCGCGATTAAATAAATAAGAATTATACTCTCATGTGTAGTAGATGATATTCTACACTCTTAAAGCAAACGAGCGGTTTTAACTCAGTCTGAGTTAATTTCCACTTCTTTCCGTGCCGAAAATGCACTTCTCCTATAGGAGTGAATTTCACTCTTTTGTTTTAAGAGTGTATTACATACATATTTTTAAAACTTAGAGAAATTCATTTTTCAGATTTAAAAAAATAATAATTTTAATGTCATGCAGTGAAAGCAAGTTTAGACTTCAGCCAATTTGCTTATCCCTCAGAGGGTTTTTTTTCCATGCTTTATTGACGAGTTAGCCTTTGCAGACTAGGCATATTCCACAGAACTGAGAGCCACTGTTCTGTGGTTACCCATTTTGACGATCAGATATTACAATGAATCTGAGCACTCTGTAGATGTTATAGCACACCGAGATTTAATTTTGCGGAGTGAACCCAAGCCAAATGGATACACAAGGGATCTTTAACATGAATAATATGACATGCGTGCCCACGATTTTCCGATCCCGAAAATGTGACGACTCAACTGAGGCTTGAACCTGCAAACTTGGGTTAATGATTATTGAGCTAGAAGGAAAACTGGAGTGAGGTGTGTGATTCACTGAACAGGGCAGCAAACGAGCCGGTTCAATAACGAAACGCGGAGGAATACACGGCACTGCAGCAGAAACGAACCGGGCAGAAAACCTATAGAAACTTGCCTATTTCGCTATTGGGTTCGTCTTCGCTGGTTCTTAGTTAGTGATCCACACGGTTATTTCTTAAAAAAAGTTGGCATTTAAAGTGAAAGAAAGTTAATTTCTTTCGAACTAAAAATGTTAAAATACATTTAGGAGCCCAAGTCAATAGGATAGAGGGGTCTCATACAAGCATTGCATACAAGTGTAGGGAAAATACTGCCCTGTTCGCTCAAAAGGGTGTGAGTGGGTTTTCGGCTCGCTGACACCTCACTCCCAGTTTCCCTTCTAGCTCAATGTCCCTCAAAGGTTTAGCTCGAATAGTTCCTTCTATGAGTTATGCCACTTTCCCCCCGCAAGATTCGATCTTTCTCCCCACTTCATCGGATAGCACGTGACCCAAATCAATTGGCAAGACATTCTTTCACCCCCCAAGGGGGAGGAGGAAAAAGTACAACTCAATATGGAATAAAGAAGGGATTACGAGAGACACTTTTCTTTTACTTGATGGGAGAAGAATGAGTCGTTCTTTGGTAAGTGTTATTGATTGGTCTATCCTGGCAAAAGAAGCAAGAATAACTCAACAATGACGTTTTCCCCAAACCACTCTTTATGACATTCGATCCACAGATCCACAGAGATAGCAGATCCTCAACCCTACAGCATGATCTGGAAATCAGGAAAGATATCAACCTCCAGCATAAGTCACTTGAAATTCCGAAAGAACCTATTCATACTTTGCACCTTCACCCGCAGACAATCGTAAACCTAAACCTCCTACGACCCTGCACCAAAAAAGAACCTGTCTCGATAATTAAAGAAAAAGGCGTCCATACCATCAATGAACTCACCACCAAAGCCCAAAATTTAGTATTAGCCTACACAGATGGCTCCTCCGATTCAAATCTTGATGGAGGAGGTGCAGGAGTTTTCTTAACGGGTCCAGGCGATGAAAATGAGTGTCACAAAATTCCTGTAGGGAAAATTGCCTCCAACTATACATGCGAACTCGTTGCCATCAAGAGTGCGTTGGAGATTTTCCTGTCCAAAAGCATCCACAGATCCAGCGGCATTACCATCCTTTCTGATTCAAGATCTGCCCTGCAGGCCATTCAGAAGGGCAAGTGCCAAATCAGCCATGAAATAGCGAATCTGTGCCACAGAGATCTTCCATCAGAGCTCAGATTTTCCTATCCCGAAAATTTGACGACTCAACTGAGGCTTGCAAACTTGGGTTTATGATACCTTTCAGCCACTGAGCCGCTCATCCCTCGTTTAGCTCGTATGAGAAGAAGACTCAACAATGGGTTGGATCTGTGGATCCGTGGATCGAATGTCATAAAGAGTGACCCACCTTCTCAGTGCCCAAAGCAAAATGTAACAGCAGAAGTGTTAAAATTAAATGCCAAATCTTAAACACCAATAGGGTAACTGCGACCACCCTAACTAGATAAAGGACAGGCCACTCCAAAGGGATGGAAATCCAAAAAGATGGAACTAGAAAATACTCCAGCTGCCCCGACTCGGAACTGGATCCAAAACATCTTTTCTCTTGTCCAGCCATCCTGGCAAAATTGCAGCAAATCACCAACTCGCCCTACACTCTTAAAACAAACGAGCGGATTTAACTCAGTCTGAGTTAATTTCCACTCCTTTCCGTGCCGAAAATGCACTTCTCCTATAGGAGTGAATTTCACTCTTTTTCGGAGTGGGTAAAAGAAATAAAAGAAAACAATCTGCGTCCTACACTCTTAAAACGAGCGGTTTTAACTCAGTCTGAGTTAATGTCCACTCCTTTCCGGTGCCGAAAATGCACTTCTCCTATAGGAGTGAATTTCACTCTTTTTCGGAGTGGGTAAAAGAAATAAAGAAAACAATATGCGTCCTACACTCTTAAAACGAGCGGTTTTAACTCAGTCTGAGTTAATGTCCACTCCTTTCCGGTGCCGAAAATGCACTTCTCCTATAGGAGTGAATTTCACTCTTTTTCGGAGTGGGTAAAAGAAATAAAAGAAAACAATCTGCGTCCTACACTCTTAAAACGAGCGGTTTTAACTCAGTCTGAGTTAATGTCCACTCCTTTCCGGTGCCGAAAATGCACTTCTCCTATAGGAGTGAATTTCACTCTTTTGTTTTAAGAGTGTACGAAGACCTTTAAGAGGACCACTGTCTGCAGATCGCTGAAGCAGTCTATGAGACCTTTGGTCCCATATAATCTTTATCCATGGACACGACATCATCATTTGATTGGTCACCCCTTCTTCAAATGGAATCGGTTGGTTGAATAAGGAAACAACTGAATTAATTAATGCTACAAAAATATCAATTTTAAAATATATGTAAAACAAGTCGACAGGGAAACTTTGGAGTAATTAAAGATCTTTCATTAAGAGTTCTTCATCAGGAGAGAGCTAATTTGTCGTCTGCAGCCGACGAGAGAGTGTGATCGAATGCTCACAAAAATGGCGAAAAATCTCGAGCCCCGCTCCACTGACCAATCAGAGTCATGAGGAAGTTTGAAAGATCAGTCTAAACAGTTTCTGTGGGAACGAATTTGTAGTGGTTAAGTTATAATATGTCATATACTTATTTTTTTTTGTCTAATTATTTGAAAATGAAAAAATTAAAAACTTTGTGCTTAGTAAAGGGAATAAAGAGGCTAGTAATGGACAGACAGAAAGGTTCTTACTACACTGCTCAAAACAATTAGAGGAGCACTTTACGTACTTTTGTTAACCCGATCTAAAAAATCTAAAATTTGTAGAATAGATTCATTATGCATCCAGAATGCTATGGTAAAAAATAGGGGGGGGATCTTAATTTTTTTTAACTGAAATTTAAGGGGGGGGGGAGGGAATTGGAATCATAACTTTTGAATAAATTATAACAATAATTTTTCAAAACTTTATTTGTTAAAAAAGTTAAAATCAATTTTCAAACATCTAAGAATGCAAGCGTGAAGAATTTAGGGGGTCAATTTATTTCATAAAAGTTTTTGGGAGTGGATTTCATTTTACCATGTTTTCCGTATTTTCATTTAATTAAAACAAACATTATTTAATTCTTCAAAAGACATTATTCTTCCATCTAACGATAAACAAGTGCAAGCTTAACTTAATGGGAAACAAATCGCAAGCTGATGATTCCAAATGGAATCATTGGGGGTGAAAGGGTTTAAACCATGGATTCTTCTGAGCAGTGTCTTTTAGAATGATTCACGTTGCTATTAGTTATGTTTTGGGCATCCGACAGTTGAAGAGTACAGGGGAACAACCGCTTGATTTATTAGGAGGCGTCCCGTAGTTGTGTCTGCTTGGCGGACATTGGCGGCAGGAAACCGGTTTCTCTCTTCTTCGCGTCGGAATCGTGCATCGCGTGAATCTCGGTAGGTAGAAAAGTCGTGGTTTAGGACTTTTCAATTAATTTGCGAATCTTAAAATTTCTCTTCATTGTTTTAGAAAAATTCGTGATTTTCAATCAATCGTACTTTATTTTTAAAGCTTAACATGATGATGAACACAGTCTTTTGAATAAAACGCGGAACTGAATTTCAGGGTTGCAGTGAGAGAAGATGCACAAGAAAGTGAGAAACTGGTTTCCTTACATCAGTTTAGGCGATTACTCGCTATCATCGCCAAAGATGCTTGATGAGGAAAGTTTTCTACGAAATTAAGCGGTTTTCCCCTGTACTCTTCAGTTATAAATAACATGCACAAAAACAGTTGCTCTTTAAAAATAGCATTTCCAATAACGTTGGGGGGAACAAACTTCTTTCTATGATTCATTTTTATGAATGGTGGCGGGTAATTTACGGAGAAGAGAAGAATTATTTTTTTGGTACGCAAACAACGAAAAGGACAGCTGAGGATGAAAGTTAGAAAGGAACCAAGAGAGGTTTTCGAAATGAAGTCAAGCTCTAACTGATTAAAATTCTTAAATAGATAGATAGTAAATTTTATTGTATTGGGCCTTGACCCGTTTACAATGGGTTGTCAAAGTATTTATAAGTCTTACAGGAGACATTAAAATAAATACATAAAAAAAAACGCTAATTAACAATTTCATTGATGCTGGATCATTGAGCTAGAAGGGAAACTGGAGTGAAGGGTCAGCGATCCGAAAACCCACTCACACCCTTTTGAGCGAACAGGGCAGAAAAGGACTATTTTCCCTACACTTGTATGCAATGCTTGTATGAGACCCCTCTATCATATGGACTTGGGCTCCTAAATGTATTTTAACATTTTTAGTTCGAAAGAAATTAACTTGCTTTAACTTTAAATTCCAACTTTTTTAAGTAATAACCATGTGGATCACTCACTAAGAACCAGCGGAAGACGAACCCAATAGCGAAATAGGCAAGTTTCTAGGTTTTCTGCCCGTTTCTGCTGCAGTGCCGTGTATTCCTCCGCGCTTCGCTATTGAACCGGCTCGTTTGCTGCCCTGTTCAGTGAATCACGCACCTCAACTCCACTTTTTTTTCTAGCTCAATGTGCTGAATATATAATGTCTACATTTTAAAACTGATATTAAATAATTAAAAATATATACATTCTTAAATAGATTTTTCAGAAAGGGACACCTGTTCCAACCAATTGGGGCCGTAGTGAGCCTAGTGGTCAGCGTCTCGGTCTCGGGATCGGAAGGTCCTGCGATCGAGTCCCGGTACCACTGAAGACCTACCGAGTATATGCGGAGTACGTGCTCGTTAAATCTGTTGGGTCCGAAAGTCCTCTAAGTTCCCATACCAAATCAATACCTCTGGGGGTGACAAGCCAATTCTGGGGATCCTCTAGTTGGCCTCTGTCTCTAAAAATTAGATGGATCCACTTTATGTGTGTGTGTTGTCTGTTGTGTCTGTCTTACTTGACGAAGGTTTATAAGCGGGTCGCTGACCAAGCACACAAACCTGAATATATATGTCAACCAACCAACCAACCAATTAATTATTTAAGTTTAGTTTAGTTTGAATTATCGTCGCACTAGACCTACACGAGGGCTATTGGAGACGGGCGTCGTATTTTAGAACCACAGTCAAGTGACGAACCGACACCTGATTAATTATTTAAGGAACAATGGGGGGGGGGGGGGTTCGTGTCAGGTCTAAAAGACCAACCAAAACATCTGCTGCAATGCATACCATTGCATTTTTACTTTCCATTATTATTTTTTTTTGAAATATAAGATATTGAAAGCATTATGCGACGGGGTCGGCAATTCGAAAATGATATGTTGTGTTTTTTACGCGTTTGGGAGGGTGCTAATCCTCAAAAAATAGGTTTTGAGCAAAGGTTCGTCAGCCTGAAACCACTCTACAGTTCGAACTAAAAGAGACACTGACTCTATGCGAGTTCTTCGTACTTGTCGGAAGTAATAATAAGGTTTTCGAGAAAATCGTGCTGGTAGTTTGATTTGTGTTTTTCATAGTTCTTAGATTTTAGTTCTTAGGTTCTTACAGTCCCTGGACAAATTATTAGACGCAATGCAAGATTTCATGTAAAATATTAATTAACGGGTGATATTGTTCCGTTTTATTATTTTAAATTGATTTGTTTTTTTTATTTTTATATTATCCAATCCATTACCGATTTAGTTGACATAAGGGGTAGGGTAGGTACATATATATTCCGACTTGTGTGCTTGATCAGAGACCCGCTTATAAGCCTTCGTCAAGTAAGACAGACACAGAAAGAACTTTTACTGTCACAGAGAAAGGAAAGTACACCCAGGGCGAAGGCGGGAATCGAACCCGCACCCGTTACAGCGCGCAGACTGCTAGCGTTATGGTCTGCGATCCAAACCACTCGGCCATCCGGGCCCCTAGTTGACATAAATAAAACAGCATTCATTTAGAAAGGCATGAGTTTATTAAGTTTTAAAGAAAAGTGAAATGAATGTTAGTAAAAGTCAATATTGAGTGGAGCCACCTTTAGCCGCTATCAAAGCTTCAATTCTGCGCGGCATGCTATCAATGCAAGACTGTACTGTCTCCTGCATTTGAGGAGGATGATTACAGCACTGATACAGGTTTGTACTTGTTTACGTTCATGTATCACTTTGTCAACACAGTGTTGCCATATGTTAAAAATAAATACAAATATGAAGTCTACAACAATTCTTTTAAATAAAAATCAATAACATTGTAGTTTAAATATACCATCATAAAAACTCTTAAGAAACATAAAATTACTAAAACAAATACAGTGCGTCTAATAATTTGTCCAGGGAATGTAGTTCTTAGAGTTTAGTTCTTTGGTTCTTAGATAGAAGTTTCAAAGTTATCGAATGCACTTTAAAGGATAGATTATTTTCCTAAAATGTATTAATGTATTGAGTGGTAATTGAAAGTAGCGTAGTGTTACACACCCCTAGTTTTAAATTCTCAGGACATTATAGCTATTTATAGATTATTAACATTTTTTTATTTTAACTCTTCCTGGTGCTTGGTTCTTTTCTGGTTACTTTGATCCGATAAGCTAAGCTCTGTATATTATTTATGATGGTGAAAAGTGACGATAAATCATCTACGAAGTAATTGAAAGTGGTGGAAAGGCTTAAAAACACAATCAGGCTATATTGACACAAAAACAGTCAGAAAAAGTGTCGGAGCTTATAAGTTTTGAGATAGTTCTTTCAACGCTTTATAACATTTGTATGATACAATATTAGACCATAAAGTGGAACAACTTCACTCTTAAAACAAAAGAGTGAAATCCACTCCTATAGGGTGCATTTTCGGCACCGGATAGGAGTGGAAATTAACTCAGACTGAGTTAAAACCGCTCGTTTGTTTTAAGAGTGTACACTCTTAAAACAAAAGAGTGAAATTCACTCCTATAGGAGAAGTGCATTTTCGGCACCGGAAAGGAGTGGAAATTAACTCAGACTGAGTTAAAACCGCTCGTTTTAAGAGTGTAGGACGCAGATTGTTTTCTTTTATTTCTTTTACCCACTCCGAAAAAGAGTGAAATTCACTCTTATAGGAGAAGTGCATTTTCGGCACGGAAAGGAGTGGAAATTAACTCAGACTGAGTTAAAACCGCTCGTTTGTTTTAAGAGTGTAGGGTCTAAAAAAACAGTAAAACAAGTGGTGTGTAACACCACACGACTTTCAATTTCATTCAATGTATTTAAAGCGAATTATATACCCTTTAAGGTGATTTCAATAATCACATTAATCTGTCACTTAGATAGTTCTTAGTTTTTTTCAACGATTTATAAAATGTGTGTGATATTGATGCATATTAGAACTTAGTCGTGATTTTTCGAAATTTACCGCACTTGTAATGGGAAAGCAACAATTGCTTTAATATTCACACTATAATCAAGCGACAAAAATTACAGGAACCATAAAATGTACGACTATTTTTACCGCACTTGTAATGGGAAAGCAACAATTGCTTTAATATTCACACTATAATCAAGCGACAAAAATTACAGGAACCATAAAATGTACGACTATTTTTACCGCACTTGTAATGGGAAAGCAACAATTGCTTTAATATTCACACTATAATCAAGCGACAAAAATTACAGGAACCATAAAATGTACGACTATTTTTACCGCACTTGTAATGGGAAAGCAACAATTGCTTTAATATTCACACTATAATCAAGCGACAAAAATTACAGGAACCATAAAATGTACGACTATTTTTACCGCACTTGTAATGGGAAAGCAACAATTGATTTAATATTCACACTATAATCAAGCGACAAAAATTACAGGAACCATAAAATGTACGACTATTTTTACCGCACTTGTAATGGGAAAGCAACAATTGCTTTAATATTCACACTATAATCAAGCGACAAAAATTACAGGAACCATAAAATGTACGACTATTTTTACCGCACTTGTAATGGGAAAGCAACAATTGCTTTAATATTCACACTATAATCAAGCGACAAAAATTACAGGAACCATAAAATGTACGACTATTTTTACCGCACTTGTAATGGGAAAGCAACAATTGCTTTAATATTCACACTATAATCAAGCGACAAAAATTACAGGAACCATAAAATGTACGACTATTTTTACCGCACTTGTAATGGGAAAGCAACAATTGCTTTAATATTCACACTATAATCAAGCGACAAAAATTACAGGAACCATAAAATGTACGACTATTTTTACCGCACTTGTAATGGGAAAGCAACAATTGCTTTAATATTCACACTATAATCAAGCGACAAAAATTACAGGAACCATAAAATGTACGACTATTTTTACCGCACTTGTAATGGGAAAGCAACAATTGCTTTAATATTCACACTATAATCAAGCGACAAAAATTACAGGAACCATAAAATGTACGACTATTTTTACCGCACTTGTAATGGGAAAGCAACAATTGCTTTAATATTCACACTATAATCAAGCGACAAAAATTACAGGAACCATAAAATGTACGACTATTTTTACCGCACTTGTAATGGGAAAGCAACAATTGCTTTAATATTCACACTATAATCAAGCGACAAAAATTACAGGAACCATAAAATGTACGACTATTTTTACCGCACTTGTAATGGGAAAGCAACAATTGCTTTAATATTCACACTATAATCAAGCGACAAAAATTACAGGAACCATAAAATGTACGACTATTTTTACCGCACTTGTAATGGGAAAGCACAAATTGCTTTAATATTCACACTATAATCAAGCGACAAAAATTACAGGAACCATAAAATGTACGACTATTTTTACCGCACTTGTAATGGGAAAGCAACAATTGCTTTAATATTCACACTATAATCAAGCGACAAAAATTACAGGAACCATAAAATGTACGACTATTTTTACCGCACTTGTAATGGGAAAGCAACAATTGCTTTAATATTCACACTATAATCAAGCGACAAAAATTACAGGAACCATAAAATGTACGACTATTTTTACCGCACTTGTAATGGGAAAGCAACAATTGCTTTAATATTCACACTATAATCAAGCGACAAAAATTACAGGAACCATAAAATGTACGACTATTTTTACCGCACTTGTAATGGGAAAGCAACAATTGCTTTAATATTCACACTATAATCAAGCGACAAAAATTACAGGAACCATAAAATGTACGACTATTTTTACCGCACTTGTAATGGGAAAGCAACAATTGCTTTAATATTCACACTATAATCAAGCGACAAAAATTACAGGAACCATAAAATGTACGACTATTTTTACCGCACTTGTAATGGGAAAGCAACAATTGCTTTAATATTCACACTATAATCAAGCGACAAAAATTACAGGAACCATAAAATGTACGACTATTTTTACCGCACTTGTAATGGGAAAGCAACAATTGCTTTAATATTCACACTATAATCAAGCGACAAAAATTACAGGAACCATAAAATGTACGACTATTTTTACCGCACTTGTAATGGGAAAGCAACAATTGCTTTAATATTCACACTATAATCAAGCGACAAAAATTACAGGAACCATAAAATGTACGACTATTTTTACCGCACTTGTAATGGGAAAGCAACAATTGCTTTAATATTCACACTATAATCAAGCGACAAAAATTACAGGAACTATAAAATGTACGACTATTTTTACCGCACTTGTAATGGGAAAGCAACAATTGCTTTAATATTCACACTATAATCAAGCGACAAAAATTACAGGAACCATAAAATGTACGACTATTTTTACCGCACTTGTAATGGGAAAGCAACAATTGCTTTAATATTCACACTATAATCAAGCGACAAAAATTACAGGAACCATAAAATGTACGACTATTTTTACAGCACTTGTAATGGGAAAGCAACAATTGCTTTAATATTCACACTATAATCAAGCGACAAAAATTACAGGAACCATAAAATGTACGACTATTTTTACCGCACTTGTAATGTGAAAGCAACAATTGACTTAACGTTGACACCATGATCAAGCGGCAAAAATTACCGCAACAGTTACGTGTAAAAGTGGACCCAACGATGAAATTATACCACGAATTGCGTTTAAACACGAAACATTTAACGTATCAAAAACATCTAAAATAAAAGACCCACCCGACTAAACCGACGACAAAACATTAAAACTTCATTCATTAATCCTTTCTTTTCTCAATTTTAATGCGTCTCTGACTTGTTCGTGACAAATATTCATTTATTTCATGAACACAAATAATACGCGGTAAAGTGACGTATCGACAAAAAGATGAATTTCTAGGGTTCAGGCTATAGTTAAACTCATAGTTTCCTTGCACAGAAGCCACGACCATGGGCGGGGCTATAAAACGCGCGGAGCAATCAGATGAAGAGAAAACTTCATCCGTTTTATTTTGTCTTTATCTGATTGCTTCGCGCGTTTTATAACTCCGCCCATGGTCGTGGCTTCTGTGCAAGGAAACTATGAGTTTAACTATAGGCTGAATTATCGTCGCATCAGAGCTACAGGAGGGATATTGGCAACGGGAGTAGTAATATAGAATACACGGTCAAGTGACGAGCTGACACCTGAGTAGGCACCTAACGCAACCACAAAGGGCGAAATCGTACGGAGCAATGGGACTTTAGCGCATATTTAACGTGCACTTCCTCTACACGGGGTATTCGGGCATTTTTGGCTGCATGGACCGTTTATAGGTCAGCAGTTATTTTGGCGATGACCGGACGCGAACCTGGGACCTTCCGCATGCAAGGCCGAACGCCTTAAACAAATGTTCTCCCCAGTCTCTCGACAGAAAGAATTTTCATGGTTGAGGTTAGCTTGAATCATCGTCACACTGGAGCTATATGGGGCTATGGCCGTCGTAATATAAAACCACAGTCAAGTCACGAGTTGACTGAAATTCGTCAGTTAAGTACAATAGACGTCCATAATTTGTGGATAAATATGAAAAACAAAAACATTTTTAGCCTACTTTTCTTTTTTTAATTCGAAAGAACATGTGGTCCATGCCGTCCGCCTGTCTGTCCGCACCCTTCCTTCCAAAATCGGTTTTATCAATCAGATCTTAAAAATTATTATTTTTTTGTTAGAAAGCTATGACCTTAGAGACCCAACTTTCATACTTTTTGTCCGCCTGTCTGTACGTCCGGACGGACATAAATCTACTATCTGTCGGCGAATTTCCCATTGAATTAGCATTGAAATTCAATTTTGAGTCATTTAAATCACTGTTGCCAAATCAACAAATTCATGAGAAACTTTATTTAAAAATAATTGAAGCAATAATTTTTTTTAATCATTTTGGAATGACGTCATGAAATGGATGTTCATTAATTGTTTACCAAGAAAGCGGCAAGGCATATTTTTGCATACAATTATGCTTAGTTTTAATTTACTTTTCTTATTTTTTTAATGCAGTTCGGAGTAGTTTCATTACTTTTGTTATAATAAATATTTAATTATTCTTCGAACTACAAATAAATCGAGCAGGCGATAAATAATATTAAGTTATTTGTGAAAGAATATTAAGAAAAATAGTTGATTTTGGCTTTTAGAAGTTTAAATTATATAGCTGGATGCTGTGTTTAGCGTTTTTTTTAGCCTACTTTTCTTTTTTTAATTCGAAAGAATTAAAAAAATGAAAAAGTAGGTATTGACATGCGGTCGATGTCCGTCTGTCCGTCTGTCTGTCCGTCCGTACCCCCCTTCCAAAATCGGTTCTAATCATCGGATCTTAAAAATTCTTTTTTTGTTAGAAAGCTATAACCTCAGATACCCAACTTTCATACTTTTTGTCCGTCTGTCTGTACGTCCGGACGGACATAAATCTACTATCTGTCGGCGAATTTCCCATTGAATTAGCATTGAAATTCAATTTTGAGTCATTTAAATCACTGTAGGTATTGAAATGCGGTTGATGTCCAACTGTCTGTCTGTCCATCTGTCTGTCTGTTCGTATGTCTGTCTGTTCGTATGTCTGTCCGTCTGTCTGTCCGCCTGTCTGTCCGTTTGTCTGTCTGTCTGTACCCCCCTTCCAAAATCGGTTCTAATCATCGGATCTTAAAAATTCTTTTTTGTTAGAAAGCTATGACCTCAGATACCCAACTTTCATACTTTTTGTCCGTCTGTCTGTACGTCCGGACGGACATAAATCTACTATCTGTCGGCGAATTTCCCTTTGAATTAGCATTGAAATTCAATTTTGAGTCATTTAAATCACTGTAGGTATTGAAATGCGGTTGATGTCCATCTGTCTGTCTGTCCATCTGTCTGTCTGTTCGTATGTCTGTCTGTTCGTATGTCTGTCCGTCTGTCTGTCCGCCTGTCTGTCCGTTTGTCTGTCTGTCTGTACCCCCCTTCCAAAATCGGTTCTAATCATCGGATCTTAAAAATTCTTTTTTTGTTAGAAAGCTATGACCTCAGATACCCAACTTTCATACTTTTTGTCCGTCTGTCTGTACGTCCGGACGGACATAAACCTACTATCTGTCGGCGAATTTCCCATTGAATTAGCATTGAAATTCAATTTTGAGTCTTTTAAATCACTGTAGGTATTGAAATGCGGTTGATGTCCATCTGTATGTCTGTCCATCTGTCTGTCTGTTCGTATGTCTGTCTGTTCGTATGTCTGTCTGTTCGTATGTCTGTCCGTCTGTCTGTCCGCCTGTCTGTCCGTTTGTCTGTCTGTCTGTACCCCCCTTCCAAAATCGGTTCTAATCATCGGATCTTAAAAATTCTTTTTTTGTTAGAAAGCTATGACCTCAGATACCCAACTTTCATACTTTTTGTCCGTCTGTCTGTACGTCCGGACGGACATAAATCTACTATCTGTCGGCGAATTTCCCATTGAATTAGCATTGAAATTCAATTTTGAGTCTATTAAATCACTGTTGCCAAATCAACAATGGCATGAGAAACTTTATTTAAACATATTTGAAGCAAAATAATAATTTCATTGGAATGACGTCAAATGTGTGAATGTGATTGTTGTGTTGTCAAAATGTTCTACATTTTATGACGTTTGGAATGACGTCATAAAATGTAGAACAATTTGATTCTTTGATTATTCATTAATTATCTACCAAGAAAGCGGCAAGGCATACTTTTGCATGCAATTATGCTTAGTTTTAATTTACATTTCTTGTTTTTTAATGCAGTTCGGAGTAGTTTCATTACTTTTGTTATTAATAAATATTTATTCTTCGAACTACAAATAAATCACGAGCAGATGATAAATAATATTTAATTAATTTGCGAATGAATATTAAGGAAAATAGTTGATTTTGGCTTTTAGAAGTTTAAATTATAGCTGGGTGCTGTGTTTCGATTTTTAGCCTACTTTTCTTTTTTTAATTCGAAAGAATTAAAACAAGAAGTTCATAAAGAACTAAAATAGCCTACTTTCCTGTTACTTAAATACTTACTGAAGTTCTAATCGGGAAAAAAACTAGGTTCCTAAAGTAAATATCATCAACAGCCGTTTCTACACTAGATTTATACACATTAGAAAAAAAAAAATCGAAACACAGCACCCAGCTATAATTTAAACTTCTAAAAGCCAAAATCAACTATTTTCCTTAATATTCGTTCGCAAATTAATTAAATATTATTTATCATCTGCTCGTGATTTATTTGTAGTTCGAAGAATAAATATTTATTAATAACAAAAGTAATGAAACTACTCCGAACTGCATTAAAAAACAAGAAATGTAAATTAAAACTAAGCATAATTGCATGCAAAAGTATGCCTTGCCGCTTTCTTGGTAGATAATTAATGAATAATCAAAGAATCAAATTGTTCTACATTTTATGACGTCATTCCAAACTGATTCATGAAATTATTATTTTGCTTCAAATATGTTTAAATAAAGTTTCTCATGCCATTGTTGATTTGGCAACAGTGATTTAAATGACTCAAAATTGAATTTCAATGCTAATTCAATGGGAAATTCGCCGACAGATAGTAGATTTATGTCCGTCCGGACGTACAGACAGACGGACAAAAAGTATGAAAGTTGGGTATCTGAGGTCATAGCTTTCTAACAAAAAAAGAATTTTTAAGATCCGATGATTAGAACCGATTTTTGAAGGGGGTACAGACAGACAGACAAACGGACAGACAGGCGGACAGACAGACGGACAGACATACGAACAGACAGACAGACATATGGACATCAACCGCATTTCAATACCTACAGTGATTTAAATGACTCAAAATTGAATTTCAATGCTAATTCAATGGGAAATTCGCCGACAGATAGTAGATTTATGTCCGTCCGGACGTACAGACAGACGGACAAAAAGTATGACAGTTGGGTATCTGAGGTCATAGCTTTCTAACAAAAAAAGAATTTTTAAGATCCGATGATTAGAACCGATTTTGGAAGGGGGGTACAGACAGACAAACAAACGGACAGACAGGCGGACAGACAGACGGACAGACATACGAACAGACAGACATACGAACAGACAGACAGATGGACAGACAGACAGATGGACATCAACCGCATTTCAATACCTACAGTGATTTAAATGACTCAAAATTGAATTTCAATGCTAATTCAATGGGAAATTCGCCGACAGATAGTAGATTTATGTCCGTCCGGACGTACAGACAGACGGACAAAAAGTATGAAAGTTGGGTATCTGAGGTCATAGCTTTCTAACAAAAAAAGAATTTTTAAGATCCGATGATTAGAACCGATTTTGGAAGGGGGGTACAGACAGACAGACAAACGGACAGACAGGCGGACAGACAGACGGACAGACATACGAACAGACAGACATACGAACAGACAGACAGATGGACAGACAGACAGTTGGACATCAACCGCATTTCAATACCTACAGTGATTTAAATGACTCAAAATTGAATTTCAATGCTAATTCAATGGGAAATTCGCCGACAGATAGTAGATTTATGTCCGTCCGGACGTACAGACAGACGGACAAAAAGTATGAAAGTTGAGTATCTGAGGTCATAGCTTTCTAACAAAAAAAGAATTTTTAAGATCCGATGATTAGAACCGATTTTGGAAGGGGGGTACGGACGGACAGACGGACAGACAGACAGACAGACAGACGGACAGACGGACAGACGGACAGACGGACAGACGGACATCGACCGCATGTCAATACCTACTTTTTCATTTTTTTTAATTCTTTCGAATTAAAAAAGAAAAGTAGGCTAAAAATGAAAAAGTAGGTATTGACATGCGGTCGATGTCCGTCTGTCTGTCTGTCCGTCTGTCCGTCCGTACCCCCCTTCCAAAATCGGTTCTAATCATCGGATCTTAAAAATTCTTTTTTTGTTAGAAAGCTATAACCTCAGATACCCAACTTTCATACTTTTTGTCCGTCTGTCTGTACGTCCGGACGGACATAAATCTACTATCTGTCGGCGAATTTCCCATTGAATTAGCATTGAAATTCAATTTTGAGTCATTTAAATCACTGTAGGTATTGAAATGCGGTTGATGTCCAACTGTCTGTCTGTCCACCTGTCTGTCTGTTCGTATGTCTGTCTGTTCGTATGTCTGTCCGTCTGTCTGTCCGCCTGTCTGTCCGCCTGTCTGTCTGTCTGTACCCCCCTTCCAAAATCGGTTCTAATCATCGGATCTTAAAAATTCTTTTTTTGTTAGAAAGCTATGACCTCAGATACCCAACTTTCATACTTTTTGTCCGTCTGTCTGTACGTCCGGACGGACATAAATCTACTATCTGCCGGCAAATTTGCCATTGAATTAGCATTGAAATTCAATTTTGAGTCATTTAAATCACTGTAGGTATTGAAATGCGGTTAATGTCCATCTGTCTGTCTGTTCGTATGTCGGTCTGTCTTTCCGTCTTTCCGTCTGTCTGTCTGGCCGTCTGTCTGTCTGTCCGTACCCCCCTTCCAAAATCGGTTCTATCCATCGGATCTTAAAAATTCTTTTTTTGTTAGAAAGCTATGACCTCAGATACCCAACTTTCATACTTTTTGTCCATCTGTCTGTACGTCCGGACGGACATAAATCTACTATCTGTCGGCGAATTTCCCATTGAATTAGCATTGATATTCAATTTTGAGTCATTTAAATCACTGTTGCCAAATCAACAATGGCATGAGAAACTTTATTTAAACATATTTGAAGCAAAATAATATTAGAACAATTTGATTCTTTGATTATTCATTAATTATCTACCAAGAAAGCGGCAAGGCATACTTTTGCATGCAATTATGCTTAGTTTTAATTTACATTTCTTGTTTTTTAATGCAGTTCGGAGTAGTTTCATTACTTTTGTTATTAATAAATATTTATTCTTCGAACTACAAATAAATCACGAGCAGATGATAAATAATATTTAATTAATTTGCAAACGAATATTAAGGAAAATAGTTGATTTTGGCTTTTAGAAGTTTAAATTATAGCTGGGTGCTGTGTTTCGATTTTTTTTTCTAATGTGTATAAATCTAGTGTAGAAACGGCTGTTGATGATATTTACTTTAGGAACCTAGTTTTTTTCCCGATTAGAACTTCAGTAAGTATTTAAGTAACAGGAAAGTAGGCTATTTTAGTTCTTTATGAACTTCTTGTTTTCTAATGTGTGTAAATCTAGTGTAGAAACGATTGTTGATTATATTTACTGTTATGAACCAAGTTGTTTCCCGATTAGAATTTCAGTAAGTATTTAAGTGACAGGAAACTAGGCTATTTTAGTTCTTTAAGAACTTGTTTGAAATAAAAAATTCTTTTCTCAAATAATTTTCTACTGTTTTTTTTAAAAAGTTAGAATAAATATTGCTTCTAAATTTCTTTTTCCAATTTCCAACACTGCTCAACACCCCCCCCCCCCCCCCCACAAAAAAAAAGGCGCGGCCCGCAACGTCAACAAATTTCATTAAAACTAACATTTTGTCCCTTTTAAGATATTTTTTTACCGACCAGTGTTGTAATTCATTAACGCTGTAATGCTGCTTCTTTTTTGAGTCAATTAAAATTGTGCAATGGGAAACTTTCATCTTTACTACCAATATTTAAATTATTCTACGAATTGAGGAGCTCAGTGGAAGAACGGGCTAAGTGATTTTTTTTTAAAAATTGATATTTTTTGGGTCGATATTACTAACTCTTTTAAGGTAACAGGGAACAAAACGACCACTCAAAATCTCGAGTTTTCATTTCAACTTTAGTTACTGAATCGTGCCTTTACGAAAAAACTTCCATGATGCACATTTGAATATGGGGCTGGAGTTTGCAAATTTGGTCGTTAATTTCAATATAACTTTGTTGCCAGCTTTAAATTTCATTATTTCAAAACACAATTTTTCAGCCTTAAGGTACACTTTTCTCTTTTTCTATTTTACTAGAAGGGTTGAAATTTTCTGTGATGTCGTATTTATGTCTATTTAACACAGTGAACCAAAAATATTCCAAAAAATATTAAGTGAGTAAAAATAAGACGATTTTTCTAATTTAAGAAATGCGCAAAATTTCTATTTATGTTAATAACTTAAAATTATGAATGTTTTATCGTCAAACTTGAGGTTCATTGCGCTGAATTGACTTTTTTTTTATTTCTATAAAAAATTATTTTTAGATACACGCAATAGTTGTGCTGGAAAGTGTACCTAAAAGCTAAAAATCGATGTTTTAAAATAATGACGTATGAAGCTGGAAACAAAGTTATATTGAAATTAACAACCAAATTTGCGAACTCCAACCCCATATTCAGATGCGTATTATATAAAAAAATTCGTAAATATTCATTTTAAAGATTGAAAGTTAAAATGAAAATTTGATATTTTGAAGCTTCGATATGTTCCCGGTCCCCTTAACGATAACAAGTTTCTCCTTTTTCCTATACTTTAATAAGGGATCTGCTGTCAACAAGTTCAAAAACATTCCGAAACGGGTCTGAACACCAGATTCTGGGTCTTGCAATCAATTTAGAATGTTTTGTATTAACAAAAACAAAAAGGTCCGATTCTCTACGATAAATAACAACCGAAATAATCACTAGTGGGCACTTTTTTTGATCAGAGCTCTACAAACCTTGTTAATATTTCATTTCCACTAGCTGTTCAAACCATAGCGTAGTTGCCGGCAAATAAGTCGTCAAGCGTTTGTTTGGGTTTAATATTGAAGCGATCAATGGCTTCATGTTAGCAAACCTGTTTTTGTATTGGTTTTGGACTTGGGCAACATTTCTGTCGTATTCTTATCTCCACGTTGGGGCCACTTTTATTTGCGCCACCCTGTATGTTTTTTTTTTACGGTTTGCAAGTACCGTTTTCAACAGATCCGAGTGCAAACTAAAAACTTTAAACTGATCATTTTCACTCTTTTGTCGCTTAGCACGTTCTTCCACTAAGCTTTTCGATTGTTGTAAACTATGGCTATTATAAACATACTAGCTGTTATACCCTGAAGTTAATGGCAACAGAATAAAATAAACATTTTCAATTTTAATTACTTTTGTTAAAAGTTTTATTTAATTTTTTCAGCCGATGGCATCAGGAAAGTAAAAAAATGATCGGATTTGAGCCAAAGTGGTGTAGTTTTTTCAGAAAAACGTTCGAAACGATATAAGGAATGGTCTGATTCGAAAAATTCTCAGCCTATGTTTGTTCCGGAGATGAGATGAATTTTTGTGCCAAATTTCGTGACAATCTGTTGCGTGGTTCTTTAGATCTCGTGTCTTATACAAACAAACAAACAAGCAAACAAACAAACGGAAGTGCCTTTTATGTATATAGATTAAAAACATATAAAACAAAAGACTGCATCCCGATCCGAAGGCGGTAAAACCAACAAAATGAGACATTAAACGTGATTAATTCTTTTCGAAATTTTAATGTCCCCCTTTCGTGACGATCCTCATTTATTTTATGCAATGATGCAAATGAACATGGATAAGCGGAAAAGGCAAAAAGGTGGTTTTCAGTAGAATAGTTTTGTCTTGCGTTTTGCATTTAAATTTCACGAAACGACCTGGTTTAGAGTCATTTTGGCTTTCAACATGTAGGAAGTCTATTTTTTCCATAATTAGGGGACGTACATCAATTACGCCACGCAAAATTTTGACTTTTTGACCCCTCCCTTCCCCCTATGTCACGCTGCGTCACGTTTGATCGAACATCTCCCTCTAAAATTACGTCACGTTGTTGCACCCTCCCCCCCCCCTAAAAGAAAAGTTAATTTTAATATTTCCCTTTGTTTCTGAAATTTGAAAAAAATGCATATTTTTATATTTAAAAAAAATAAATTTGGAAAAAAAAAGTAAAATTTATCTTGGTTAAATATTTTAGTCATAGGAATATACCAACATTGTATTTACATTTCCGTTGTCCAAGGTCTAACTAGCCATTCGCTAATGTCTTCTAAAAAAGTGGGTCTGAGAGAGTAATCGGAACTGTCTAGTCTAGTTCTGGGTTCGTGGGTGTTCGTCCCGGTAGCTGCCAGTCCTCTAATTGGTCAAGATAGTGTCGCAATTTTGCGTGTTACGAAGTACCGTTACGAAAAGGTCTGTAAAATATAGGAGACTAATAATGACGACGTTGTTGCATATAATAATCTCCCCATCCTCTTTCTGAATTAAAGTGTTTCTCATAATAAAAGATTTCAAAACTTTTTTTCTCAAAAACTTTATTTTATGTAAAACAGATTTTCCTAGCAAAATTAGAAATGTTCGAATCGTTGCGCAAGCGATTACCCCCTACCCCCTCCATGTCACGATCCGTCATGTTGGCGCATACCCCTCCCTCCCCCCCTCTGAGCATGACGTAATTTATGTACGTCCCCCTTATGTCACTTTTCCACGTAAAGGATGTGATGTGATGAAATAAAATGGAACGGACACTGTAAAACAGTCCAGTGTAAATTTACCTTTGGGAAAACGAGTTGTCTCTTTCCAAACATGAAAGCGCCGAAAGGCCTAAAGCCCTGGTTTGTAAGGACTGAAAACGCACGTCAAGGCTTGAAAAATCGGCCTGCTCGGCGATATCAGCGTCTTATCTTCGCTTTGGTGGTTTGTTAGAATTCACGTCTAGCGATGCGTTTGCATCTAACGCATGCATAGTGAGCGAAGGCCACTGGTATATCTTTCGAATAGGCAGAAACATCGGCCATTTCGCACGTTTTGGACGCTCGAATCAAACCACGACTGATTCGTGATTTACGGACGCTGAGATCAACGTTAGTTTTGGTGCCGCGGTCACGTGACAACTAGGGCCAATAAAAAAGCGGGAAATTTGGACGCACAGCTCAGCGTCCGAATTTGTGTTCTTACAAACCAGGGCTTAACTCATATACAAGAGAAACGACATACTTGACAATGCAGTCCATTTGTACTGTAATGCGTCTCAAAAAAAAATGTACGTTTATTCTAACGTTAAACGTTTATTTGAATGGAAATATACGCTTTCATTCAAATGGATATCACTATCAACTAAAAACAGCAAACATGTTCATTCGGATAGTTCATTCGGATACCGCCACCCTTATTTGTTACACTTTAGGGATGGAAAACCGAAACCGGTTTTTTCCCCCTAGGTTTTGACTGAAAAACCGGTTTTTTCATGTGGCCGGTCTAAACCGGAAACCGGTTTTCTGCGGGGAAAACCGTCTAAAACCGTAAATCGTTTTTTTCTCAAAAACCGCCAACGGCGTTTTTTTTTTAATTATATAATTTTTTAAAAATTGTTTTAGTTTTGCACTATATTAACGGCATAGATAGGAATTAAAAAAAAAATTTTAAAAGGAAAAGGAAATAGAGATGGAATAATGCAAAGCTTAATAAAAATACTCAAAACGATTAGAAAAACCGGAATAAAAAAAGGAACATTATAATTTTAAATAATAAGAAAAGAAGAATTGGGAAGAAAACCTAGAACTTATTTTTCAACAAAATACTTTAAACATTTAAAATTGACAGTGTAAATTGTTTTTTTTTTAATTCGAAAATTAAGTTAACAAATTGATTTGTTCAATTAATTAATAAGAAACTGAAAAAACTAAAAAAAAATGGAAAAACATTTTTTTTTGCCATTGAAAAACCAGTTTCGTGGAAACCGGTGTTATAAAACCGGTTTTTAAGGTTCGGTAAAACCGGGTCGGTTTTACCGGCGTTGTAAAAAACCGGTTTTGAGGATCGTTTTTTTCTGAAAAACGCCATCCTTAACGTGTTCTAATTGTTGGTTGGCGGTGAATATAGTACAAACAGCAGCTGCTTCATCTGATGATGGTTGGAGAGAACTTAAAAATCGTAAACGGTGTACACTTTGTCTACTTTTTTTTGTGAAGTACGAAAATTCTTTAAACGTAATTTTACGGTGAATTTTTTTCTGCACGGTAAATTAAGTGACATTTGACGAGACCCCTCCTCCCTCACGTGAGATTTGGTGATATTCGGCTCAACCCGCCCCCCTTTGAAAGACGTCACGTCATTTATGGACGCCCCTTTCCTGAAACCCTGTAAATCCATGTTTTTTTTTCGAATTCGGGCTTTTAATTGTTATGGTCCGACTTTTCCTGACTTAAACCCTTATCACACGGTACGAACGTCCGTCGCTCGTCGAACAACTTTTGGGACAGCAAAAACGTCAACGGAGAGAACGGCTACGTCATGCGTGACATCACAAGTTTAAAAGGCGCGACAACGTGACGTCAACACTGAACTTCGTTCTGATTGGAGCAGCCGTTCGAACAGCAAAAATGAGCCAGATTTTTTCAGGTCGACTCGAAATTTCTCATCGAGCAAAAACTAGGGATGGCGGTTTTTTAGAAAAAACCGGTTTTTTAAAAACCGGTTTTTTACAACGCCGGTAAAACCGAACCGGTTTTACCGACCCTTAAAAACCGGTTTTATAAAACCGGTTTTCCACGAAACCGGTTTTTCAAAGCCAAAAAACCGGTTTTCCGGTTGTTGCTTTTTTAAACCCAGTTTTCATGTGTTTTTTCAGTTTTTTATTAATTAATTAAAAAAAATCAATCAATTAACAAAAACTTAAAAATAACTTAAAAATAATTAACTCATTAATATTAAACTAATTAATAATAAACTAATTAATAATAAACTCATTAATATCGATGATTCATTAATATTCATATCATTATTTTTTATTTATATGTATTTTAATTGTTAACCTCGTATTTTCCATTCCGGTTTTCTTATGTTTTGAGATTTCTTTTCTTTACTTTCGACTTTATAAAACAATTTTAAGCGTTTATAGTGTTTTTTGTTGAAAAGTAAGTTCCAGGTTTTCTTCCTAATTCTTAATATTTAAAATTATAATGTCCCTTTTTGTTTTTTTATTTCGTTTTTTCATTGAATATAATAATTAATTTAAATTACAGCTTTAGCTTTTCTTTCTTGTGTAGCTGAAACACATACTTTTAAACCGAACTTGTATACGATGCCATGGTTTAACGAAACACGTAAGGTGAAAACAATACAAAAAGAAAAATGAAAGAAAAATATACAAAAAGAATACTAAAAACACCAACCAAAAAAACCGAACAATTAAATATATGCTATACAAAAAATACGAAAGTTTAAAAATAGTAAGGAAAAATATCAAAAGCTAATGTAAAAAGTTAAAATTTAAACTGAACGAGACGGAAGCTATCGTACCAAATAAGCATTGCAACTCAATTGAGAGTGATCCCTAATTCCCTATTTGTGAGAAACCCAAGCGAACGGAATTGCCGATTCGAAGACATTTGTTTATACGAACCCCAAAATTTATGAACACTTGGGTTGGGACTTTGGGGTCACGGACTTGGTAAGAGTGGTGAAAGAATTATTTGCTTCAGAAGAAAACCGATTTAAGTCATACCTGACTTGCTACGTTTTTCCGCTAAACGAAGAGTTTATTTTTATTCCTTTTTGTCAAGTGTTTATCTTCCAGTTTCAGGACAAAAATGGATCAAGTCACTACGTCTTCGACCGATTTTGTTCTGAAACTATCATTACTCTGTTTTAGGAAATATTACTTTAGTTTCTACCTCCATTCGAAAAACAAAACGAAGAGACACATTCTTAAACTTGCTTTATACATAAGTTCCACAGATGGTCTTTAAGCCGGGGCAGTGGTGCATGCAAAGAAAAAAAAGGCAATAAAAACGGTGCTGCCGTCGTCGTGGAAACAAGGTCCAAACATGCTCCATAGAATATTGTAAAAATAAATAAAAATGCAAAAATACCTAATCCATAACCCTTGACTGTGGTTCTAAAATACGCCTCTAACGCCCGTCACTAACTCTAGTGCGACGATAATTCAAACTAAACTAAACTAATCCATAACATAACAGCCCATAATGGTCAACATCATTCTCTAAAAAATATTTACAAATATAACTCTGAGGAATATTATATTAATATAGAAAGAAATTCAATACCTATCCAAATTCCTAATGTTATTTATCTGAATTTGTATACTACATTGTTACCAATATTTATTTATATAATTAAAACAACAAATTAAACTTGATTTAAAAAAAAATATATGCCATCATTATTTAAGCAAAACTTTTCTGAAAATTTTAAAAAGTTTAGCTTTACAATTAAAAGTAAAATTATAATTTAAGTGGTATCCTCGCTTACTGCCCATGTGGCGATGTCCATTCTGATAGCCTATGGTAGAGGTTCTAGCACTAGCGATAGATAATGCCAAGTTTCTACTTCGACAATGTACCTTCAATTAACTTCCCAAACAAGCAAAGTACTCTTTTACTCTTTTATCGACTCCGGAAGTATAAATGATTGAGTGAATCTATGACCTGCTACTCTACCCGTATATAAACCCGGGTCGACTGTTTAGGACCCAGGCGTGCTGAACACTACAACAACGAGGCCACTTTTTAACTTTTAAATGAAAATAAGTTATATTTTTTAAAAAAAATGATACTATTTACTCTTTTCCTTTCTAAATAAAATGAATTTGGCAACAAACAGCAGAACCAGATAGTAAAAGAAACTCATAATTTTGTCTAAAAATCGATCCCACTTATTAAAAAGTTTATTTTACGGACTAGCTTATCATACATTTTTGTTTTATAATCGAGTAAAAGATATTTGTAAAGTTGCATACATATAATTTTAAAGGAAGTTAATGATTTTTCCAAAGTTTAACTGTGTAATTTACCACGTTCTCGATGTAGTATTTATTATTATCACGTTCAAAATGTAAATGTAATGTAGGTACTTTTAAGGGGTAGGTGTAATAAGGTTACTTTTACGCCCATGTGCTTAAAACTCAAATTCACAAAGTTAACATTTGTACCCTAGTTTTATAAAAGTTTTATTTACGCACACAGTTTTTGATTTTTATTAGTGGGATTTTTCGCACGACATTATAAAAGATGTTTTAATATTTTTTCATTTAAAAAATCTGACCAGTAAACCAGTAATATTAAATACTTTTCTGTTATATTGGTACTGCTTTAAAATAATGATTCATTTCTTTTTCAATTTTAGATTAGATTTAGTAATATTTAGTTCAGAAGAAGTAAAGGTATCAAATGAAACAAACACATCAAACAAAACTTAATTGGCTGAGTTCTCACGTTATAAAACCTACATGTATAATGACTGAATCGCTTCACAAGGACGACGCCAGACACGCCTATATTTCATGCATCTTAGACCAAACATATTCATCGTGATTCGTCGTTCACCCAAAGAGAATCGAAAACAGAATTCTATACCTTAGAATAAAAAAGGCCTTATGTTCAATTACATATAAGGATACACTGACTTTTTTCTGCGCACGAGAAAAACTGTAACTCTTATGTAATTTATTATAAACATCTGCGTACAATTTTGGAATTGCTAAACGGATACGAGATTTCGTTTTTTTTTTATTTTACTTTTCTAACAGTTTTTGTTATAGCGGGAATTTTTGAGCGCGGGAGCATTGGATTCGTTAAGTAACGGTTCAGTTTTCAAAGTTATGACTAAAAATTGTTCAAATGTGATCTAAACTGAAACAAAATTACTAAGGCTTTCAAGAAATCAAACACAAAGCAATAAAATACCAGGTGGAAGACTTCTTGACAGTTTCTAATTTCTATACAAGTGACCACTCTTTATTCCTATCGATTGTTTATAATTTTAGTGACCTAGAAACGAAGGTTAAATGTAGCATACTACTTTCTCACTAACTGAAATAATAATCTATACCTAGACATTTTGATTTTTTATAGCTTCGTACTAAGTACTAACGATTTTTAGTTAGATAAATTTTACATAGAATTCTTATACAAAAATTGCTTTTTGGTGGAATTTAAATTTCGAATATTGATTTAGTTATAAATACCAATTTTTAAAAGTTTCCATTGGTAATGAAAAAAAATTATGAACCATTTATATTTTTGCAAAAGTATATCGACAAAAAGACGAATGACAAACTGAAAAACAGTATTAAAGGTTAAAGGTATAGGTCTCTGAGATCAGGGGCTGTATTGATAATGAGAGGTGTTCAGCGCACTTTTAAAATAGGCAATAGTTTCTTTTTAAAGGCATTCAATTATTTAAAATCTGGGGAAAAGACATTAAAAAAAAACTTGTTAAACAATACGCCTACGTAGAAAAATGCATTAATTAAATTAACAAAGTTGCTAGAATATCTCTTATTATTTAAAATTTAAATAATTGTTTTTCCATTGGGTAATTTACATTTTTAAAGTGATTTGTGGTTCGATTCACGGAGCAAGAATACTTTTCTGATAAGTGAACTGGCCAGCTTAAACATGGTTTTAAGTTCGAAAGCGTCCAACTCATACATACCCGCAAGTTTCATGAATAATGGTAGCCTCATTCTGCAAGTAATATAAATGACAAATGTTGTAATGCAATGAATGCCGCAATTTTTTAATGAAATTTTCTGAAATTTGGGGGAAAGAGTATGGATGTGCTTAATGAAAAAAAAAAGATGTGTTCTGCCATTGGCGCTTACTTTGTAGTGTTGGACAACGTGGTCGGGGTTGTCCCTGTTGGCGTTCTTCGACTGTTGTTGGTTCCTGCGTACCATTTGGAGTGTAAATGATAAATCACGGACGGAAAGGGGAAGTTGGCCTGCTGTGCCCGTTTTAGCTTACTTACCCCAGTTAAGTGGTCATTCTTATATATACGCACAACTCTGCTAGTTTAGATCTTAAGCACGTTTGGTTCTCATTTTATCGAACTATTTTAGGGATGAAACACTGAGTGAACCGTGCCTAATTCGGGATTCGAACCCGTCAACTGTCATGTCAGCAAAAGCATAAGCACTGCAAATACGATAAGCCATTGGAATAGAAAGTGGGATATGACAATTTTAAAGAGAAAATAGAATATTCATCAGATATCTGAAACTTAGGAAAACCGGACAACAACTACAAGAAACACAAAAATTGCCGGAGAGTAATCGAAAAGCCGAAGCTAAGTTTATACAACTGTAACGTTAAATTAAAAAAACAGGAATTGAATATGTAACGTTAAATTAAAAAAACAGGAATTGAATAAAAAGGAACTTGTTGATAGAGGCTTTTAAGAAAAACACTTAAACCTTGTTATCCAAAACTGAAGTAAACTAGGAGTGTGTAACCCTACAAAACTTTCAATTACCTCTAAATAAATCAATGCAAATTATATACCTAAAAGGTAGTTACAATACCTTTTAAACAAAAAAAAACATTTCTATGGCAACCACCCCTAGCGCATGCGCAATTTTCTCGAAAACCTTATTCTGACTCCCGGAGGATACTGGGAACACGTGTACCAAATTTGAAGTCTGTATCTCTTTTAGTTTTTCAGAAATACTTTTAAAACCAAAAAAGTTCTATGGCTATGGCAGCGCTTTTTGTGCATGTCCCTTGCGCATGCGCAATTTTTTCAAAAACCTTGTAACGTCCAACAAGTACTTTGGGAACACATCTACCAAATTTGAAGTCTGCGTCGCTTTTCGTTTTTCGACGATACCCTTAAACCAAAAAAAGTTCTATGACAGCTACCCATTGAACATGCGCAATTTTATCGAAAACTTTATTATGACTTTCCACAAGTACTACAGAAACTCGTTTACCAAATTTGATGTTCGTAGCTCTTTTAGTTAGGCAGACAAATGTTCGAAAACAACTTTTTCGGAATCAGCACCCTCCAAAACGAGTAAAAAACCACAAAATCTCTATTTCGGATTTTTAACTTCATCGTAATACGTTGTTCATTACCAAAAATGTCATACAACATAGCTTATTATATTTAAAAGAGCGAAACCTGATCTAAGAGACCACAGGAACAACACGGATCTTGAAAAGAAGCGTTTTACTTATCATGTTAGGAGGAAAACTTGAAAGGAAATGTGAAAACCGAAGTTAATAAAAGATGCATTTTTCAAAAATGCTGGTAAAAACGGGTGATTCAACATAGTGCAAAACCCCATTTTTAAAAAAAATTTTTTTTACATATTTAATTAAAAAAACTTCGATGGCGGTTTTTTGAGAAAAAACCGGTTTCCGGTTTTTTCTCAAAATCGGAAACCGGTTTCCGGTTTTTAGACGGTTTTCCCAGCAGAAAACCGGTTTCCGGTTTAGACCGGCCTCATCAAAAAACCGGTTTTTCGGTCAAAACCGAGGGCAAAAAACCGGTTTTTCAAAAAACCGGTTTCGGTTTTCCATCCCTAGCAAAAACTGCTCCACAAAAACCAGTTTTTGATATGGCGTACGGACGTCGCTGAACGAACGAATAGGGCCTTTAAGTGAGGGCAGAGCCGCGGTAGTTCAGTCGTGTGAAGCGTCGTGCTCGCATCGGAAGGGTTGTGGGTTCTGTCCTCGGCGGTGCTCGCAATTCTGATGGTTGCTGGGTCGGCGCTTGTATTCGACTAAAGACCGCCGTGTTGCTAATGGTGGCTGGGGCACGTTAAATATGTCGTGGTCACAAAGTCCTCCATGTTCCCATACCAAATTAATACCTCTGGGGGTACCAGATCAGGTGGTTATCGGCCTTTGATCTGGATCGAAATTCCGATATGTGAGTGAGAATGGATGTGTGAAAGGGACCTTCCTGTAAAACGGATGTGTCATGCTGACGAGCAAAAAGTCGGACTTCCTCCCTTGTGGCGCTCAATAAAAACGGAAGCCGCCCCACTTCGCCTTAAAATCGGGTAGTTTCTCTACTCCGGGCTCGGTTACCGAGTGGCATTAGAAACAACAACAAGTGAGGGCAAAAGATATGCCATATCCTGGAAAAAATTCATTTGACATTACGTCGTCAAAACTTTCAAGGAAAAGAGACATACCTTTTTGTCCGCCTCCGTCTCGATAGTCCACATGCATTCGAACGTGTCCTCCTGTCGGTATTTATTCCACAGGTGTTCTATCTCGGTCTTCTCGATCAGACCGGAGGAGCCGGTGCGGTAGAAGGTACACTCTAGGAGAAGGGAAAAAAAACAGGGATTGGAGTAACGCGTTACTTGTAACAGTTACTTTTTTTAGGTAACGTCGGGTAACGCCGTTACATTTTTCAGAAAGTAACTGTAACTGTAACTTAGTTACTTTTAGCGGTAACGAAGTACACTCTTAAAACAAAAGAGTGAAATCCACTCCTATAGGAGAAGTGCATTTTCGGCACCTTAAAGGAGTGGAAATTAACTCAGACTGAGTTAAATCCGCTCGTTTTAAGAGTGTAGGACGTAGATTGTTCTCTATTATTTCTTTTACCCACTCCGAAAAAGAGTGAAATCCACTCCTATAGGGGAAGTGCATTATCGGCACGAAAAGGAGTGGAAATTAACTCAGACTGAGTTAAAACCGCTCGTTTGTTTTAAGAGTGTAACGGAAAATTGCGTTACTTTTCCGTTACTTTCTTTCCGAAGGCTGTCTGATGCTTATTTATAAATTCCACTTCTAAGAGAGAAGGGAACATTTCGCATTCCCGAAATCTGAGCTTTTCTTGGGAGGGAAAAAGCAAACTAGCATTGTCCACTTTGGCTGCTAACGGCAGCCAGAGTTGTGAAATTGTTTCGTTAATAATGATTTTCTTTGAAAAATGGTAAGATGGCTAAATTACAATTTTTCTCATAACTTGAAATTTCAAAAAGTAACCGTGAATCGTTACTTTTCGTACTAAGTAACTGTAACGTGTTACTTTTCATATTAAGTAACTGTAACGGTAACAGAGTTACTTTTTTTATTAAGTAACTGTAACTGTAACAGAGTTACTTTTTTAAAGTAACTTTCCAATCCCTGGAAAAAACGTTAGGGGTTGCAAAGTTCGATGGTGAAGAAGAATTAGAATTTCAGTACGGCTACCCCATCATATATTGTAGCAAAAAGTTTTTTAAAAAAATTTTAAGGAAAAAAAATTAAGCAATTTAACAGACAGCTTAAATGAGTTGAATATTTGACTTTTGCTCTCTTTCTGGGCGAAAGAAGAAGAGAACATGGATTAGTCAGATAAAGACTTCGGTTCCAAATTTCGATGTTGGAAAAGAATTAGCTTCCACACTACGTTTATAACGTAAAAAGTGGAAGGTATTATAATCGTCCAGTCTGTCCGTCTGTCTGTCCGTCACCCACTTTCATAGCCAAAACTACAAATGCTACCGACGAGTGTGATACGTCAAAAAATTCAGCGCAACGAAATTAGAATACATTGTAAATTTCAGAAAAGAAAGGTGGAATGTTTGCAAACGCTAAGTAATGATTATTGAATTTTCGAAATAAAATAAATGAAACTAGCCAAATTTAGCATGTAAATGTTTAATATAGAATTTAATGCTGTGTTTGTCGCCTTTTTATCTGTTAAACACAACTGTTGTGTGGAAGCGGTTTAAGTGACAGATTCTGTTACAAACCTACTTGTTATTAATTCAGTTGTTAAAATTTACAAATTAAAAAGAAAGTATGCGACATTTAATTTCTGAAGAACACGGGAAATCAACTTACCTATGTCAGTATGTCCATTTTGAGCTGCAAATAAAGAAAAACAATAGTTTAAAAATCAATAAAAATAATGGCAGTACATTGTCAAAAATTTTGAACTTTGTCTCACTATATAACGTTTATTTAATCGTTCCTAGTAGCTGCAACGGCTGTGTGGTGACGGTTGAACCATTTTTAGGTTTTGAAAATAAAACCCTGAGAAATGGTTCAACAAAATACTAAAACTATGGCGAAGCATTTCGAAACACAGCCGTTGCAGTCGCTAGGAATCATATTTTTGGTGGAACCAAGCTCCAAATTTTTAACAGTGTATATTAAGACATGCAATTGCAAATAATCAAAACAAATTTCAAAAACTGCAATGCATATTCCGATGTTATACATTATTGTCCTTGGTACCGATGATATTTTGAAATAACAAGATATCCGCGGCCAACTTCAATAACAAGGCCGGAGAAGCTCTCCCAAACATGAGCGTAGATGGAAATTTTGACGCCACTGTTCCCAGCGCCGAAGATCGAGAAACTAGTTCGGACGCATTCGGAACCCTAAAATTGTGGAAAGCCGTGAACGAGTGATTCCGAACAGGTTTCGAGACAGGTTGTCTTCATCTTCGGAAAAACGTCACTCGGAACTATGACGTCAAAATTTCCTTCCCCGAGCTTGTTTGGGAAAGCTTCTTCGGCCTTAGTAGTTGAGTAGGCTGTGAGGTATCCCAACATTTTTAGATTTTGGTCAGAAACCTGTTATACCAGTCATAATCCCTTTGAATTTTCCCTTTTTGACCAATAGCCAACGCATGCTTCGTAAGAACCACAATCAAGTAGGGTAGGGTAGGTACATATATATTCCGGCTTGTGTGCTTGATCAGAGACCCGCTCATAAGCCTTCGTCAAGTAAGACAGACACAGAAAGAATTTTTACTGTCACAGAGATAAGAAGTACACCCAGGGCGAAGGCGGGAATCGAACCCGCACCCGTTACACAATCAAGTGAAAAGACTACCTCTGACTGGTGCCCAACTCAACTTTTAAGAGCGACATTGGGGCTGTGGGGAGCCTAGTGGTTAAGATCTCGGTCTCGGGATCGGAAGGTCCCGCGATCGAGTCCCGGTACCACTGAAGACCCACCGAGTATATGCGGAGTACGTGCTCGTTAAATCTGTTCGGTCCGAAAGTCCTGTGATCGGTCATTGCGCAGTTTACCACGGGTACAGGTCCCTGGAGACCCCTTCAGAGACATGTCTAAATTGTGGAGGTGGCGATAGATGGCAGCATCCGTCTTGTATGTGTATGTATGTCGTGTCCGTCCTTCTTGGCGAAGGTTTATAAGCGAGTCTTTGTGACCAAGCACACAAGCCTGAAAATATATGTCTACCAACCAACCAACCAACCTAAGAGTGACATTGGAGCTTTAGAGCATATTTAACGTGCATTCCCTCTGCACGGTTCGGATTTTTTACTTGCACAACTCCGTTTATAGGTCAGTTGTTCTTTTGGTAATGCCCGGGCCCGAACCCGATTCTTTCGCAAGCAAGACAAGCACCTTACCTACTGGGTTCCCCAGCCCCATTTCTTGATAAGGTATTCATAGAGTTTAGTTTAGTTTAGCCTGAATTATCGTCGCACTAGAGCTACACGAGGGCTAGGGATTCAGAGAGAGTTATATTCATTTTAGCGAACCGATCGCATTGAATGGCATACTAGAAATATATTTTTGGAGAAATTTTTTTCATTAGTTATATTGAACTTAGCTACCTTTAAACTGCAGACAAAGGGTGCTTCGCTCTCATAATTTAAAATTTTATACAGATTTATATGAGAGAAAAAGATTTGAAAATAAAGCTTCTTTTTCATCTATATCTTTAAAGTTAGGTTAGTTTGAATTATCGTCGCAGTAGGGCTATTGGCGACGGGCGTCGTCATTTAGAACCACAGTCAAGTGACGAACCGACACCTGAGTGGTCATTTTAAAAGTGGAACCGAAGCAACCAATGAAATCGCAATATGAGGTAAATAGATAACAAGAGCGTTACATCACCTGGAAACATTCCCTTTCTGTATTAGGTAATTGAAAGTTGTATAGTTCCCTTATTTGTTACACTTTAGGGATGGAAAACCGAAACCGTTTTTTTTTTGCCCTCGATTTCAACTGAAAAACCGGTTTTATCATGAGGCCGGTCTAAACCTAAACCGGTTTGCTGCGGGGAAAACAGTCTAAAAACCGGAAGTCGGTTTTTTCTCAAAAACCGCCATCAGCGTTTTTTTTTAAATTACATAATTTTTTTTAAATTCGAAAGTAAAGTTTACAAATTAATTGATTTTTTCAATTAATTAATAAGAAACTGAAAAAACTTTTTAAAAAATGGAAAACCGCTTTTTTGCCATTGAAAAACCGATTTCGTGGAAACCGGTTTTTAAGGTTCGGTAAAACCGGTTCGGCGTTGTAATAAACCGGTATTTGAAAAACCGGTTTAAAAAAAAACGCCATCCCTAACGTGTTCTAGTTTGGTTGGCGGCGAGTATAGCATTAGATATACCATTTTTCTGCGCACGGTGCAATATTAAACATCGATAAAAAGCATTAAATATATATTTTTATTTAGCGGAAATTATGAGTGACATAACTCATACATGAACGATGGTTGTTTGGGGAGTTGTGAATATGCAAGAAAAAGCAAAAAGGCGGGAAGGTATTTTTGCCTTTTACCTTCTACCGCGAAGCTGGGTGATAAGAAAGGTTTTTAGTAACAATGGTTCAACTCTTAACTCTGGAGTTACACGTATAGACCGTTGGTAGATCGCACATATAACGGTTGCGTTGGGTGCCTACTCAGGTGTCGGCTCGTCACTTGACTGTGGTTCTAAATGACCCGTCGCCAATAGCCCTCGTGTAGCTCTAGCGCGATCGATCGATAAAGCGTTTAGCGATAAAATCATCACCAAATTCTTAAACATTTTCCAATTTATTTCTCTAAAATTAAGACATTATAGAACTTTTCCCTTTCGCTGACGCAATAAGGGATAAAGTCGAAAAAAGTGACAACAACCGCCGCCAAATAAACACATTTAACTGCGTATAATGTGGTTCTTAACTGTTTTTAAGAAAGTTAAAGCAGCACACAGTTGTACACTATAACAGCATTTAAAAAAAGACATTTTAAATGAAGAAAAAATATCTAAACTTATTTTTCCCCTACATGTTTTCCCCTACTGTTAGTTTAATTTGTTGTTGTTACTAATGCCAATTGGGAAACCCATGCTCTGCGGGAAAGGATTAAAGCAAATGGGTGCAGTTCCTGAGGAGAGATACCCGTATAGAGAGTACACCGCAGGAATCCGTCTTGGCACCGTGCGGACAGATGCTGCCATCTATCGCCACCTCCACAATTTAGACATGCCCCTGAAGGGGAGGGAATCAGTCTCCAGGGACCTGTACCTGTGGGAAACTGCGCCATGACCACCCACAGGACCCAACAGAATTAAGGAGCACGTACTCCGCATATACTCGGTGGGTCTTCAGTGGTATCGGGACTCGATCGCGGGACCTTCCGATTCCGAGACGAGGCCTTAACCACTAGGCTATCCACGGCCTTTAGTTTAATTTCGATGGCGATAACTTCGCCAAGATGGAGTATTTTGATAGGTAACCTTTAACTGCGTATACTGTGGTTGTTTAACTGTTTTTACTGAACAGTTAAAGCAGCATTTACAAAAAAATGACATTCTTTTGAATGTAGTCGTCTTAACAAATTTATCCTCTTCTGGCAAGGTTAGGCGTACGCATGCGAAAGGTCCGGGCATCGCCAAAAATAACTGCCGACCTATAAACGGCCCGTGCAGCCCAAAAAATGTCCGACGAATAATACCCCGTGTAGAGGGAGTGCACGTTAAATATCCTCCAAACGCTGCGTACGATGTCGCCCTTAACGGTTGCGTTGGGTGCCTGCCTACTCAGGTGTCGGCTCGTCACTTGACTGTGGTTCTAAATTACGACGCCCATCGTCAATAGCCCTCGTGTATCTCTAATGCGATGATATTTCCAACCTACCTACCTACCTACCTCTTCATGATTTGCGCCACTGTTGCTCGAAAAAATTTAAATACGGTTATTGATGTTTTGAAGAAGATGCTTAAATTATGTTTTAAAGGCTGAGCAGCGAAAATGCATGGAGAAAAAAAATCGCCACATATTTTGAGATCGAAATGTAAAATAGAGAATTTATTACCGAGATACGCGGTTCTAAATAATTATGTGTCACTTTGAACTTCTAAAATATTGTAGCGGAAAAAAAAATCCGAAATGGAGTAGGTATTTTTTACTCCCAAATCCAGATTTTTAGAAATATATTTATTTAAGGAAAGAAACTTGATGTTGTATAACACATGCTAAAAACCTTTTAGATAATAATTAATATAAATTAATACCAACGTGTGCACCTGAAGCTTAGTTTTTTCATATTTGTTCCATTTTTAGAGAAAATTCGAATTTTCTGAAAAAAATACACCACTTTTGCTCAAATCCGATCATTTTTTCTCTTTCCTGATGCCATCGGCTGAAAAAATTAAATAACACTTTTAACGAAAAAATTTAAAATTCAAAATGTTTATTTTTTATTCTTTTGCCATTACTTTCAGAAACTAAATTCATTATTTGAAAAATAATTGACATGTTTCAAGTGACGTAATTCCGCCAGTCTTCATTCCGGGATTTTATTGTGGGTTTATTTGATGATTTTTTCATTGATTTTTCTGTTGACTGCATGTATGCATATTTAAGCAATAAATGTATAGTTAAGCTATTACTGAAATATGATGGTTAATAAAGGCCATCGCACTAGAGCTATTAATGTTTTATGTCTTTATTTTTTCGCCAAAGACGTTGCCAAACTCGCCAAATTATTAACTGAAATTCGCCAAATAGGCGATTTCTTTTATAAATAATTTATAAGCTGTCGGTTGTTCGAAGGTCATTGTGTTAGAGCTGTATAATGGGTGTGGTAGCTATATCTATTTTCTCGCCAAATTATTTTCCAAAACCGCCAAATGAGCTAAAAAGTTTTAATAATTTATGAGGAATTCTGATGACATTTTGAGTGCATGTTATAGCGTATTTTTCATTTGGAATTTTAAGGCAATGAAACGGGATTTTATAATTTATAACGAGTGGAAACATAATAAGTTTATGATCTTATAACAGGGTATGGTACACATATTTGGAATCTATTTGATATTTTTTTATTCCGTGCGAAGAACGGGTTATAAATTTGTATGTTTATATATATATAATATATATAATATATATATATATATATATATATATATATATATATATATATATATTAATATATATATATATATATATATATATATATATATATATAAAATATATATATAATATATATATATTATAATTATATATAAAATAAAGTCCTGACTGACTCACTCACTGATCTATTCACGTATCAACGCCCAGCCCAAACTACTGGAGGTAGAGCTACCAAATTTTAGGAAAATATTCTTTTTATATTGTAGGCGTCATTTAAGAAGCGATTTTTCGAAATACGAACCCGAACGGGTGTAGGAGGCAAAACGTGGGCCGATTTCTCCATAGGAATAGCATTGTTATGAACTTTTAATTTATAAATTTCGTTTTCTAATTTGAAAAAAATTTCAGTGCGTTCAGCGTATACGAAAATTAAATATAAACACGTCATAGCACGTAAGTTTAATTTGTAGGATTGTTATTTGAATATCATTATTTTATTTGTAGAATTTAAATCTTTCGATTTTTTTGTTACTGAATTAAATTTAATTGATGTTTACAAATGGTAAGAAATATGAAGATAGTTCTACGATGCCTGATGACAGCAAAGGCGATAACTATTCTAGATAAAATGCATATTCGAAGAAATGTCGATTCTCTCTACGTACAGCGTATGTATTTTGTGTTTATGAAACTGGAAATTTGGTACAGATGATATAATGGCCAATTGAATTTTGGCATTGGCGGCTTTTGGCAAAGTTGAAAATTTAACGTAAGATAGCTATTTGCTTCCAGTTGTATGGGTTAGGGTTAGTCTGAATTATCGTCTCACTAGAGCTATACACTATTAAGCAAAATAAATTTTTCTGAAATTTGTGCAATAAAAACGATACTAATACTACAGAATAATATGTAGCAATTGTGGATTTTTTTTTTTTTTTTTTTGGGGGGGGGGGGGGGTAAGGGACGATTGGCGTGAGCAGTGGATTGCCCTGTTCTGGTTCTCCAGTTTGCCAAGCCATTAATTTTTTGACAAATTAAAGCAATTTTTTTTTTTTAAGTTCACTCATCCTAGTTGGCGACCGAGATGAGGAGCGCCAAATTCTGCCTATTTGCAAATTTTTTGGAAAGATTACTTGTACAATTGTACATCCCAACTCGTTATCAAGGCTACTTATCATACAAGTTTCACTAAGCCCAAATCTAAGCACAAAACTCCAAATCTTATTTAGCAATCATTTTCTTCGAGCATTTCTACTCACCCTGGTTGGCGGCATATGAGTAAATTCATAGTTGGCGACGTGCGTGAAGAAGTTGACGGCGGGAATAATGCCACTAAAATGTAGCCAAATTTATCGTAAACTAACTAAAACTTCGCCAACCGTCAAGCTACTAAAATGTCGCCAAATTTAACCATAAAAACACATATTTTTATATTTTTTTTAATCTATTTTTTTAAAAGGAGACCTTTTCGGGAACTCGGACCCGCAGTAAGGGGAGTTTTTGATCTCTATTTTTAGTGTCCGGGCTCTGATTGTTAAATTGGACGTTTTTTATAGAAGTGACCAATAATAACAAAGCTACTTGTCGCCAAGCTAATAAAATGTTGCCAAGTTATCCAACAAATATCCTACCAAATTATCCCCAAGTTTTGTCGCCAATCCCCCAAATGTCACCAAGTTTGTTGCCAACTTACCATATTATCGCCAAGTTTTGTCGCCAACCCAACCAAATGTCGCCAAGTTTGTTGTTAACTTACCCAATTATCGCCAGGTTTTATCGCCAAGCCACCCAAGTGTCGCCAAGTTAATCGCCAACCCACCAAAATATCGCCAAGTTAATCGCCAAACCAATAAAATATCGCCAAATTTGAGCGCGAAAACACTTTTTTTTAGTATATTAGTGAATTACTCACCCTGGTTGGCGACGGGGATGAAGTCGTAAACGGCTCTGAACCCCTCGTACTCTATGGAGTCGTCCGAGGAGAACTGGAGCCACATGTGCCTCCTCGTGGACTGAAAAGGGACTCTTGGGAACTCGGACCCGCAGTAAGGGGAGTTTTTGATCTCTATTTTTAGTGTCCGGGCTCTGATTGTTAAATTGGACGTTTTTTATAGAAGTGACCAATAATAACAAAGCTACTTGTCGCCAAGCTAATAAAATGTTGCCAAGTTATCCAACAAATATCCTACCAAATTATCCCCAAGTTTTGTCGCCAATCCCCCAAATGTCACCAAGTTTGTTGCCAACTTACCATATTATCGCCAAGTTTTGTCGCCAACCCAACCAAATGTCGCCAAGTTTGTTGCCAACTTACCCAATTATCGCCAGGTTTTATCGCCAAGCCACCCAAGTGTCGCCAAGTTAATCGCCAACCCACCAAAATATCGCCAAGTTAATCGCCAAATTTGAGCGCGAAAACACTTTTTTTTAGTATATTAGTGAATTACTCACCCTGGTTGGCGACGGGGATGAAGTCGTAGACGGCTCTGAACCCCTCGTACTCTATGGAGTCGTCCGAGGAGAACTGGAGCCACATGTGCCTCCTCGTGGACTGAAAAGGGACTCTTGGGAACTCGGACCCGCAGTAAGGGGAGTTTTTGATCTCTATTTTTAGTGTCCGGGCTCTGATTGTTAAATTGGACGTTTTTTATAGAAGTGACCAATAATAACAAAGCTACTTGTCGCCAAGCTAATAAAATGTTGCCAAGTTATCCAACAAATATCCTACCAAATTATCCCCAAGTTTTGTCGCCAATCCCCCAAATGTCACCAAGTTTGTTGCCAACTTACCATATTATCGCCAAGTTTTGTCGCCAACCCAACCAAATGTCGCCAAGTTTGTTGTTAACTTACCCAATTATCGCCAGGTTTTATCGCCAAGCCACCCAAGTGTCGCCAAGTTAATCGCCAACCCACCAAAATATCGCCAAGTTAATCGCCAAACCAATAAAATATCGCCAAATTTGAGCGCGAAAACACTTTTTTTTAGTATATTAGTGAATTACTCACCCTGGTTGGCGACGGGGATGAAGTCGTAGACGGCTCTGAACCCCTCGTACTCTATGGAGTCGTCCGAGGAGAACTGGAGCCACATGTGCCTCCGCGTGGACTGAAAAGGGGACCCTTTCGGGAACTCGGAGCCGCAGAAAGGGGAATTCGTGATCTCCGGGGAGTAGCCGTAAGCCCCGTCCCTTATTTCCAGTCTGTCGTACTCGCACTTGTTCGGGGACTGCTCCAGTCGGAAGTGGTCGCGGAAGTCCACTTTGACAATGTGCCCAACGTCGGCTGTAAGGGGAGAAAAAAAGGGTCAATAAAGGAATGCAGATAAAAGAATTGTGGCAAAAAAAGCATTTGAAGAGTACAGGGGGAAGAACCGCTTCATTTATTAGGAGTAGTTCCGTAATTGTATCTGCTTGGCGGACATTGGCGCAGGAAACGTTTTTTTCTCTTTCTTTCTTCTGCCTGTCCAAGCGTCGAAATCGTGCATCGCGTTAAAACGCTCTTTATCTTTTTTCGGTTGGTAGAAGTTTAGGAACTTTTTCATTTAATTTTCGAATCTTAAATTTTCTCTTAAATTTGTTTTAGAAAAATTAGTGATTTTCAATCAATCGTACTTTATTTTTAAAGCTTAACATGATGATGAACACAGTCTTTGGAATAAAACGCGGAACTGAATTTCAGGGTTGCAGTGAGAGAAAATGTGCAAACAAAATTGAGAAACTGGTTTCCTTACACCAGTTTAGGCGATGACTCACCTCACTATCATCGCCAAAGATGCCTGATGAGGAAAATTTTCAACGAAATTAAGCGGTTTTTCCCCCTGTACTCTTCATTTCTGGAGGGATATTGGCAGCAGTAAAACGGGGCCGAAAAAGTATTCGGTTCATACGTCTAGGAAGAGAGTGGTGTAGCGGTCCTCAACCTTAATATTTTATTAAATCCACGCTAGATGGCACTGATTTCTTACTGCGTTACTAGCAGCCACCTACATGACAACATACAGGGTGGCGAAAATAAAAGTGATCCCAACGTGGAGGTAAGAATACGACAGAAATGTTGCCAAGTCAAAAACCAATACAAAAACAGGGTTTGCTAACTGAAGCTATTGATCGCTTCAATATTAAACCCAAACAAACGCTTGGCGACTTATTTGCCGACAACTGCGCTATGGTTGGTTGGTTGGTTGGTAGACATATATATTCAGGTTTGTGTGCTTGGTCAGCGACCCGCTTATAAACCTTCGTCAAGTAAGACAGACACAACAGACAACACACACACATAAGTGGATCCATCTAATTTTTAGAGACAGAGGCCAACTAGAGGATCCCCAGAATTGGCTTGTCACCCCCAGAGGTATTGATTTGGTATGGGAACTTGGAGGACTTTCGGACCCAACAGATTTAACGAGCACGTACTCCGCATATACTCGGTAGGTCTTCAGTGGTACCGGGACTCGATCGCAGGGAATCACGAGACCGAGATCGCTTAACCACATAGGCTGCGACTATCGCCGCACAACGCTATGGTTTGAGAAGCTATACTCGCCGCCAACCAAATTAGAACACGTTAGGGATGGCAGTTTTTCAGAATAACCGGTTTTTCAAATACCGGTTCCATCCCTAAAGTGTAACAAATAAGGGTGGCGGGAACTATAGTTGAAATAAAATATAAACAAGGTCAAAGAGCTGATCAAAAAAAAAAAATCCCACTAGTGATTATTTCGGTCGTTATTTATCCTAGAGAATCGGACATTTTTGGTTTTGTTCATTCTAATCAAAACATTCTAAATTGATTGCAAGACCCCAAATTTGGTGTTCAGACCCGTTTCGGAATGTTTTTGGACTTGTTCAATACAGATCCTGTCTGACGCCATTTCGTAACTATTCGCTGCATAGCACTCTTTTCAGGCCCTTTTACACCTTTAAATTCTTTAACAAACAACTGGCCACATTTTTTCCACGAATTCGTTTTAATAAAATTTTCTACAATGAACACTCTTTGCTGTACTGTGAGTTTCATCTTAACCTGTGTATACACTCTTATGTACACTCTTAAAACAAAAGAGTGAAATTCACTCCTATAGGAGAAGTGCATTTTCGGCACCGGAAAGGAGTGGAAATTACCTCAGACTGAGTTAAAACCGCTCATTTTAAGAGACCAGGATTTAAGGACGCAGATTGTTTTCTTTTATTTCTTTTACCCACTCTGAAAAAGAGTGAAATTCACTCCTATAGGAGAAGTGCATTTTCGGCACGGAAAGGAGTGGAAATTAACTCAGACTGAGTTAAAACCGCTCGTTTGTTTTAAGAGTGTACCATAGCATTCTGGATGCATAATGAATCTATTCTACAAATTTTAGATTTTTCGAATTAAAAAAATTAAACTTTGGAACTGAGAGGGTTAACAAAAGTACGCAAAGTGCTCCCCTAAATGTTTTGAGCAGTGTAAAATATTGCTGGAAAGATATATTTATCGACGACGAATGATTACTGACAAAATATCATCGATGACAAAGCATCGCTGGCAAAATATCATCAACGGGAAAACATCCAAAACAAAATAACACTGATGAAAAAAAAACATCGATGACAAAATTTCGAGAATGGCAAATCGCTACCGACAAAACATCGTCGACGACAAATCCAAGGTTTACGTCCACTTCCCATCCCAAGATTTTATTAGATAGAAAAACGGAGGACCATGAGCTTTTCGTTCGATATAATTTTCCCATTTCCTGGCGAGAAAAACCATTTCCGTTTACAAAATAATACTAAATACATAAGTTGTTTCCATTCAATAGTGTTTTTTTACACCATCTATTCAAATCAAAAGCCCCATTAATTTTCATATTGAAAGAAATCTTTCAAGTTCTCTATTCTATGAATGTTTTTTTTTAAGCGGCCATCTTGAAAAGATTGAATTAATTTACATGTTTATTTTTCTCGAATCTTCTTTTCAAACGTTTCAGTAGTAACGATAAACACTGTTTATTATGAATAATTTGCTCAATGCATTCATTCATAACTGCATACAATAACTCACACATTCACTTACAAAAGCCACATATTTATCAAATGTTCATCTTCCATTGAAGAGCTTAGTGGAAGAACGTGCTAAGTGACAAAAAGGTGAAAACGAGAAAATGGGATTTTTAAAGTTATTTTGTTTGCAAAAGGAAACAAGTAGGTTTGTAACAGAATCTGTCGCCCGCTTCCACACAACAGTTGTGTTTAACAGGTAAAAAGGCGACAAACACAGAATAATTTCTATATTAAACATTTACATGCTACATTTGGCTAGTTTCATTTATTTTATTTCGAAAATTCAATCATTATTACTTAAATCGTTTGCAAAAATTAATTTATATTTCATAGAATAAGTGTGTCATATTCCTCGCTTTTAAATAGAATAAAAACTTTCATATATCAACATACAGAGAATATCGTAGTGAAATATATTTGACGTCATGTCATTTCAAACGGATCGATGTCGCAAAAATAAATTTAGTTTTAATTTATTGTCTAAAAGAATTAAAGTTTTTCGAGCGATTGTTGCGAATGGCGATGGTGATTAAATTCTAACAAAAATGGCTTCCTATGCTTTTTAAATGAGCATTCAATTTTGCAGTTTTTTTTTTAAATAATTGAAGTACTTCGAATTCGAATTCTATTCTGAAATTTTCAATGTATTCTAATTTCAATGCGCTGAATTTTTTGGCGTATCACACTTGTCCCTAGCATTTGTAGTTTGGGCTATGAAAGTGAGTGACGGACAGACGGCAGACGGACTGAACGATTATAATACCTTCCACTTTTTACGTTATAAACGTAGTGTGGAAGCTAAAAAATACTTAATTTCAAGTTTAAGAAAAGGGTGAATCTTGTTATCTTTAAAGAAGGGAATAATATGTTTATTGACACAAAAATTTAAATTTTTACAAATATGTCACTTAGCGCGGTCTTCCACTAAGCTCTTCAAATGTTAATCGGCAATTGAAAGGATTGAAATATATCAGTCTTAGCGTCCGAACATTCCGTGTTCCATTATTTTCATTTAAATACTTTTTAATTTTATTTCTTTGTAGATTATCAGAAAATGAAAATTTCAGTTAGCTATTTTTGCGAATTTCATTAAAACGTTTTGATTATAATTGATTAATTAATCAGTGAAGGTTGCAGTATGAATAAGTGGCGAATTCCTAGAAGCGGGTGCTACTTGGCGCCCTTTTTTTTGTTTTAAAAATTGCAAATTAGCACAGTTTTCAAATCGAAAGTTAAAAAACATTTGAACAAAATTAAACTAATTTTTGTAGTTGTTATATCGGTAGCATTTTTAAAAGTTATTCTTCTATGAGAGAACGGCCAGGCCTGTAGAATGACATCACAGTTCGTCTACCCCTGTCGTAAAACCCAACAAACAAACCACCAGTCTGCTAATTCGTCAAAATTAAAAAGTGAATACGTGAAAAAGTGAAAAGTAATAAAATAAATGAAACTAGCCAAATTTGGCGTGTAAATGTTTAATATAGAATTAATGTTGTGTTTGGCGCGTTTATTCCTGTTAAACACAAATGTGTGGAAGCGGGTTAAGTGACAGATTCTGTTACAAACCTACTTTTTTTTAAACTCTTTTCATAAGATGCCAACATTTCAAGTAAAATTTGTATTTCATAATATTCATAAAATCCAGAAATTAAGGATCTGCTTTATTTATAAATATTATGAGCGTGAATGTTATTATTTTTTATTTTTGAATCAGTATCCATGTTCAAATGTTTGACTTTAAACTAAAAAATAAGTTTGCCTTTTGTAGTTCCATAGATTTATCGATGCCGATCTTCTTTACGTAAAAAAATTAGCACGTGAATTTTTGAACCAAAGAGATTTGATTTTTTGTCACGTAATTATAAAAAATAGTATATGAAACACGTCTGAAAAGTAAACTTTTTAAAACACGTGTCATTATTTCACTCGCTCGTGAAATAAAATCCACTAGTTTTAAAAAGTGTTACTTTTCACACTTGTTGCATAAATAACTATTAATTCTTCAAAAGACATGATTCTTCCATCTAACGATATAAAGTGCGAGCTCAACTTCGTGAGAAAAACTGATGATTCCAAATGGAATCATTGGGGGTGAAAGGGTTTAAACCATGCATTCCCCTAATTCTTTTGAGCAGTGTATTAGTTCTATGAGAAAACTTCAATTTGTCGATTTCAGCCAATACCACCTTATTAACCTGTTTTTATTCGTTAAAATTTAGTTTTAGTTTGAATTATCGTCGCACTACAGCTACACGAGGGCTATTGGCGACGGGCGTCGTATTTTAAAACCACAATTAAAAAGTAGTGACGACTCATTCCAATAGAAAACATTCAAAATCCCAAATAAGAAAAGCTGCCACCAAGCGAAGCAGCACGGTTCAAATGAAGAAAAAAAAAATTCAACAATTGTTTTACATTTAAATTTTTACGAAAAATATATATGTAATACACTCTTAAAACAAACGAGCGATTTTAACTCAGTCTGAGTTAATTTCCACTCCTTTCCGTGCCGAAAATGCACTTCTCCTATAGGAGTGAATTTCACTCTTTTTCGGAGTGGGTAAAAGAAATAAAAGAAAACAATCTGCGTCCTACACTCTTAAAATGAGCGGTTTTAACTCAGTTTGAGTTAATTTCCACTCCTTTCCGGTGCCGAAAATGCACTTCTCCTATAGGAGTGAATGTCACTCTTTTGTTTTAAGAGTGTAAGTCAGGATATGTCATATATTTCTAATTTTTTATTTGGATCTATAAAAACTCATCTACTGAGGTTTGATGTTGTTAAGATTCGAATATTTCCGAACAACAACAAGATAAACGGCCTGAGCACTCAAATAGTCCGACGAACAATACACTGTTAAAAATATTAAAAATATTATATTATAGCCCTCAAAATTGTGCTTGGTTTCACCATGATATTGGTTTCTAGTAGCTGCAACGGCTGTGTGGTGAAATGTTTCACCTTTTTTTTCGGTGTTCGGTTGAACCATTTTTCTGGATTTGCAAACAAAAACCTGAGAAATGGTTCAACCGAATACCAAAAATATGGTTTAACGTTTCACCACACAGCCGTTGCAGATACTAGGAACCATATTTTTGGTGAAACAAAGTGCATAATTTTCACACATTGTACCTCGTGCAGAGGGAGTGCACGTTAAGTGTTCTAATAAGTCCCGACCTTCAAAGTTGCGTTGGGTGCCTACTCTGGTGTCGGCAGGTCAGTGAACTGTGGTTCTAAAATATGACGACCGTCGAGAATAGCCCTCGTGTAGCTCTAGTGAAATGATAATTAAACCTAACCGAACACATATCGAAGCATTACGATTTTCACTTACACACTATTTGCTACTATTACTACTATATTGCATACATAATCCGGCTTGTGTGCTTGATCAGTTTAGTTTAGTTTAGTTTGAATTATCGTCGCACTAGAGCTACACGAGGGCTATTGGCGACGGGCGTCGTATTTTAGAACCACAGTCAAGTGACGAGCCGACACCTGAGTTGGCACCCAACGCAACCGTTAAGGGCGACATCGTACGAGGCGTTGAGACTTTGGAGCGTATTTTAACGTGCACTAACTTTTTATTCGTCGGACATTTTTGGCTGCACGGGCCGTTTATAGGTCGGCAGTTATTTTGGCGATGCCCGGATCCGAACCTGGGACCTTCCGAATGCTAGGCGAGCGCCTAACCGACTGGGCTCCCCAGCCCCTGTGGTTGATCAGAGACCCCACTATTTGCACAAGAATATAAATAAATTGATAGTATAATTTCCATTTAGAATATAAAATAAACTATTTAAACATTGACGGGCAATTTTTTATTTTATATTACAAGATTAATGTGCATACAGTTTCACTAGCTTGCATAGTATATAATCACGTCACAATTCTTTTGTATAATTTTATCGCGTTTCTAAACAGCTTGGCAGTTTTTGATAAATAATATATCGCTTAAACAGCCAGGACTAAAAAAAAACTAAATCTATTGTTGAGAAAATATATGAAGAGCTCAGTAAGAGAACGTGCTAAGTGACATTTTTGAAAAAATTGAGATTTGGTGCCAATGGACATGTTACTAACTTCTTTATAACGATAACAAGTTTCTCTTTTGTCGTAAACTTTCAAGTTTAGTGTATTTTTTACGGTTTGCAAGTATAGTTTTCTAAATATTTGAGTGCAATTCATATATTGTAAGAGAATAATGTACTATAAGACAGGCCTTTGGTTTGAATAGCTTGATAGATTGAAACTTTTTATGGACGTCGTTTTATAAAAGTGAATAGAAGTTTTTTAGCTTCCACACTACGTTTATAACGTAAAACGTGGAAAGTATTATAATCGTGTAGTCCGTCTGTCTGTCCGTCCGTCCATCACCCACTTTCATAGTTCAAACTACAAATGCTACGGACAAGTGTGAGACGTCAAAAAAATTCAGCGCATTGAAATTAGAATACATTGAACATTTCAGAGAAGAATTCTAATTCGAAGTACTTCACTTATTTAAAAAACTGCAAAATTGAATGCTCATTTAAAAAGCATAGGAAGCCATTTTTATTAGAATTAAATCACCATTGCCATTCGCAACAATCGCCCTAGAAACTTTAATTCTTTTAGACAATAAATTAAAATAAATTTATTTTTGCGATATCGATCAGTTTAAAATGACGTCAAATATATTGCACTACGAGATTCTTTGTATGTTGATATGAAATATTTTCATTCTATTTAAAAGCGAGGAATATTACATATTTATTCTTTGAAATATAAATTAATGTTTGCAAATGATAAGTAATAAATTATTGAATTTTCGAAATAAAATAAAAGAAACTAGCCAAATTTAGCATGTAAATATTTAATATAGAATTAATGGTGTGTTTGTCGCCTTTTTACCTGTTAAACACAACTGTTGTGTGAAAGCGGGTTAAGTGACAGATTCTGTTACAAACCTACTTGTTTTACTTTCAATTACCTAATATGAAATATCGAGCATTGTCAAAATAACTGCCGACTTATAAACGGCCCGTGCAGCCAAAATAGGCCCGTGTCCGACGAATAGTACCCCGTGTGGAGGGAGTGCACGGTAAGTATTCTTCAAAGTCCCGAAGCTGCGTGCGATGTCGCCCTTAGCGGTTGCGTTGGGTGCCTACTCTGGCGTCGGCTCGTCAGTGGACTGTAGTTCTAAAATATGACGCCCGTCGCCAATAGCCCTCGTGTAGCTCTAGTGTAATGATGGTTAAACCTAACCAAACATCTAAGCATTACATTTTCACCCCACCCTATTTGCTCAAAGTTACCTAAGAATATACAGGGTGTCCGTAAAAGAATATCCGAGTTTTAATGGTATATTACCCCCAGGGGAGTTTATTTATACTAAATATAACAAATCATACATGACATTGAAGTAAAACTAACCTAGTTTTTCCTATAAGTGCTCAATGTGTGCGCCTTTAGTGATACGGCACACATCCAAACGAAAATGCAATTCTTATCCCATACTGTCTGCAGCAAGTGCGGAGTAATGGAAGCCTGTGCAATTCTACCTTTCAAGGTTGGTAAATCGTGGGCTATGAGTGGAACGTAGACCCGATCTTTTACGAAGCCCCAAAGGAAGAAATCACAAGGCGTGATGTCAGGTCACAATTTGAAACTCGGACATTCTTTTACGGACACCCTGTAAAATAAACTATTTAAGGGGAGTCGGGTGGATGTTTGGGTCAAAAATGGCAATTTTCTGTGTTTTTCTTTTATTTTTAATCTGCATATCTATAGCTTTAATTTAAGGCCATAGATTATCGATTTCTGTTAAGTAGTTTTCTCTTTATAAGCATTTTTCAGAAACTCTGTATATCAGTTCTTACCTATACCTTCATTTTCTTTTGCGTTTCCTGAAATATAAGGTCTTTCAACAGTTAGGCACATTTTTCTCAGGAACTATAAAAGATATCTTCACGTTTGCTTTTATTATTTCTTCCCCATTAATAGCTCTTTTGATTTAAACTAAGCAATTGTAAATATCGCTGCTCAAAAAAAAGTTATATAACTTTAAATCGGATTTTTTGGGTTTTTTTTAATATACATATTTTATAAAAATCACTGTAAACGTAAAGTTTAATACTGTAACATATCCTCAGTTTAAATCAAAGAGCTATGTAAAGAACAAACTATAAAAAAATTCATAATGATATCTCATATCGTCGGTAAAATGACAATACCACGTATGTGCAAAAACACAAAAGTGCAAAGGGATAGAAAACCGGAAACAAATTAAACCGGTTTTTGGCTTCGGTTAAATGGGCAAAAACATTTCTTTAGCTGAACCAGTTAAAACTGAAGAACCGGTTTGAATAAACATTTTAACCGGTTAAACTGAAGGTTTGTTAGTTTGCAGTCGTCTTCGCTCCAGAGCTACACGACGGCAGTTGGCAACGGGGTCGCAATTGAGAATCACAGTCAAGTGACGGGCCCCTAAACTGAAGGAAAAATTTAATGCAGTTAGATAAATCAATGGATTTTTGCGTCATAAATTATATCATAATGGATTTGTATGATATGTGTTCATTATTTATTAACACCATCGCTGCGGATAATGCCCTAAGGCTTCAAGAACTCTGCTACTGGTAATGCTATATTCCTATGACACATTACTCAGCAACAAACATCTTCATACCTACCATATTTCAAACCTAACCTAAATAGACAGCCGGGGTCGTTACACGAACCAAGCAACTAGAACCGGTTTTTCAAAGGAACGTTTTTTTTTTAGTTACTTTTAACTGGTCCCGGTTAAAATCGGAGGAAAAAAAAAGAACCGATTAAACCGAGAAGCGGTTTTATTTTTCAAAAACCGCAAATCCCTGGAATCTGCACATTCGTGGTTTTGTCATTTGACCGACGATATAGTTCCTGAGAAAAATGTCCCTAAAGTTAGTAAAATGAACACGGGCCAGTTTAAACCATCCGACTCCCCTTGAACATTGACGGATACATTATCTGCGGCCCGTCCGTGGCCGAGTGGTTAGGGCATCAGCCTAGAGATTCAACCTTCTTAGGAGTGCGGGGGTTCGAATCCCACCTACTACCAGTCATCCTATAAATCGGATCCGTGCTGGAAATAGTAGAAAAATCCTCATCACAGATGGGCTCGAGTACACAGGGACAGACGTGCTCGTTAAATCTGTGGAGTCCAAAGTCCCGACGGCGTTAGCGTACGATGTCGCTCGAAGTTCCGTTGGGTGCCCGCTCAGGTGTCGACCTCGTCACTTGACCAGGGTTCTAAAATACGAGGCGTTATTGACTGTGTTAAAGCTCCTGAAGGAGGCTAGAAATAGGCAGCCGGAAAACGATTACCTTACATTATCTGCATAGTGCAGCACTAGCTTGCATACTATATAAACCCGACACATTTTCTTTTATGCCATTTTATCGCTCTTCTAAACTGCTTGGCAGTTTTCGATAAATAATATATCGCGTAAAACGGCGGGGACTAAAGAAGTTAAATCTATTGTTGAGAAAAGCTTAGTGGAAGAACGTGCTAAGTGACGTTTTTGAAAATATTGAGATTTTTGTGTCATTGAACAGATTACTAACTTCTTTAACGATAAAAAGTTTCCCCTTTTACAGCTTCCGCACTACGTTTATAACGTAAAAAGTGGTAGGTATTATAATCGTTCAGTCCGTCTGTCTGTCTGTCACCCACTTTCATAGCCCAAACTACAAATTACCAAACTACCATTGCCATTCGCAACAATCGCTCGAGAAACTTTAATTCTTTTAGACAATAAACTAAAATAAATTTATTTTGGCGACATCGATCCGTTTGAAATGACGTCAAATATATTTCACTATGATATTCTTTGAAATATAAATTAATGTTTGCAAACGATAAGTAATAATTATTGAATTTTCGAAATAAAATAAATGAAACTAGCCAAATGTAGCATGTAACTGTTTAATACAGAATATCAATGCTGTGGTTTGGTGCCTTTTTACCTGTTAAACACAACTGTTGTGTGGAAGCGGGTTAAGGGACAGATTCTGTTACAGACCTACACTCTTAAAACAAACGAGCGGTTTTAACTCAGTCTGATTTAATTTCCACTCCTTTCCGTGCCGAAAATGCACTTCATCTATAGGAGTGGATTTCACTCTTTCTGCGGAGTGGGTAAAAGAAATAAAAGAAAACAATCTACGACCTACACTCTTAAAACGAGCGGTTTTAACTCAGTCTGATTTAATTTCCACTCCTTTCCGTGCCGAAAATGCACTTCATCTATAGGAGTGGATTTCACTCTTTCTGCGGAGTGGGTAAAAGAAATAAAAGAAAACAATCTACGACCTACACTCTTAAAACGAGCGGTTTTAACTCAGTCTGAGTTAATTTCCACTCCTTTCCGTGCCGAAAATGCACTTCCCCTATAGGAGTGGATTTCACTCTTTTGTTTTAAGAGTGACCTACTTGTTTCATATAAATATCAATCAATCTGAGTGCAAACGAAAAACTTCATTTTCTCGTTTTCACCTTTTTGTCACTTAGCACGTTCTTCCACTAAGCTCTTCATATATTGTAGGGGAATAAATGTAGTGTAGGACATTGGTATGAATAGATCCGGCTTGATAGATTGAAACATTTTATGAGCATCATTTTAAAAAATGAAAAGAAGTTTTTTTTTTTTACTTTTAATTACCTAATATAAAATACTAGCAAATAAATACCCGTTCTTCGCACGGACTAAAAGAATATCAAATTGATCTAAGTATATGTGTCATTTAATTTGCTATAGGATAATAAGCTTTGCCTTTGTTCCCGCTCATTATAAAGAATAAAATCCCAGTTACTGATATTGCTATCAAATTCCAAAATAAAAATACATCACAATAAAATGCACATCCACATATCACACAAATGTTCCTCAATATAAACTTACTGTCATCGCAATTTTCCTGATAAATTCAAAATTAATCATAATTGTATAACAATGTTATTTCACGTCAAACCCTCCATTCTGGGTTTAAAAAAAAACATTTAGCTCATTGGCACGTTCAATTATTTTTCAAATCATTAATTTAGTTTCTGAAGGTAATGGCAAGAAAATAAAAGCAATTTCAATTTTAATTAATTTTTGTTTTCATTTTAATTTCTGCTGTCGAATGGCAACACGAAAGGGAAAAAATGATCGGATTTGACCAAAGTGTTATATTATTTTCAGAAAATTCGAATTTTCTCTAAAAAAGGAACAAATATGAAAAAACTAAGCCTCAGGTGCACACGGTGGTATTAAAGGGAATCTATCTTTAAAAATTTCCAATTTCTAAAGGGCAGTATAAGTAGGTCTTTTATGATCCACAGATATACAGACACACAGACTCTTTCTTTTATTATTATAGACTAGCAAATTTATACCCGTTCTTCGCACGGAATTAAAAAATATCAAATAGATTCCAAATATGTGTACCATATACCCTGTTATAGGATCATAAACTTATTATTGTTTCCACTTGTTATAAATTATAAAATCCCGTTTCATTGCCTTAAAATTCCAAAATGGAAAATACGCTATAAAATGCACTCATAAATGTCATCACAATTCCCTCATAAATACATAAAACCTTTTAGCTCATTTAGCGCGTTTTGGGAAATAATTTGGCGAGAAAATAGATATAGCTACCCACACCCATTATACAGCTCTAACACAATGACCTTCGAACAACCGACCAGCTTATAAATTATTTATAAAAGAAATCGCCGATTTAACGAATTTTAGTTAATAATTTGGCGAATTGGCAACGTATTTGGCGAAAAAATAAGACATAAAACACTATTAGCTCTAGTGCGATGGCCTTTATTAACCATCATAGTTCAGTAATAGCTTAACTATACATTTATTGCTTAAATATGCATACATGCAGTCAACAGAAAAATCAATGAAAAAATCATCAAATAAACCCACAATAAAATCCGGGAATGAAGACTGGCGGAATTACGTCACTTGAAACATGTCAATTATTTTTCAAATAATGAATTTAGTTTCTGAAAGGTTAAGTTAGGTTAGTTTGAAATATCGTAGCTCTAGAATTATCATAGCATTATTGCACTAGAGCTACACGAAGGCTATTGGCGATGGGTACCGTCACTTAGAACCACAAACAAGCCTACAGGCACCAAACGCAACCGTTAAGGGCGACATCGTACGCACACTTTGAAGGATATTTAACGTGCACTCCCTCTACACGGGGTTATCGTCGACATTGTGCCGGCGTTAGGTCGGCAGTTTTTGGGATTCGACCGACCGGACTTTCGCAGCTTACGGTAGTTCATAGGCACGGCACTCATACAGGCCAGAGCTTCCAACAGAGCGTAGACGATTTTGCGTCACTGTCGAGTCCGAGATCGAGAGCTATTCGGCGCATTCGGAACCCTAAATGTGTAACCGTGACAGTGGTTCGAACAGGTTTCGAGCGGGTTATTTCATCTTCGACACGTCAATCGAATATACGTCAAAATTCCGTCGCGAGCGTATTTGGAGAGCTTCTTTGCTATATTAGTAGCCGTGGTAAGTTTTTTTTTTTTTTATGATCCTGAAGTAATATTATGGTATAAAATATTTCCTTGTAAATAATAACCTACTCCAAACAAAAATTATTCCAATAGCTATTTTGGAGCTGCTATATTTACATAATTTTTAGTGAAGTATTTAATAATAAGATAATTTTAATAATTAATAATAGTAAATAGTTTGGGCTGGGGAGCCCAGTCGGTTAGGCATTCGCCTGGCACGCGAAAGGTCACAGGTTCGGGTCCGGGCATCGCCAAAATAACTGCCGACCTATAAACGGCCGGTGCAACCAAAAATGTCCGACGAAGAATACCCCTTGTGGAGGGAGTGCACGTTAAATATCCTTCAAAGTCCTAACGCAAGAGAACCCCAGAGTACGAAGTACCTAACAGTCTGACAGACGGACCACATAAACCATTGTTTTTCAGCATTGGCTCCCACCAAAACGAGTACAAAACACAAAATCTCCATTTTGGATATTCGACACCCCATCACAACACTCTCATAACTTAAATTTCATATTACGTAATTAAATGTAGTAGGTTTGTTACAGAATCTGTCACTTAAACCGCTTACACACAGTATGGCACCATCACTGCACTCCCATTAGTATATCAATGATCAACTGCACTGTAGGTAGAGTCGAACAGCTCGTTCTTTTTATCGTTCTTCGCTTAAACAGTATCCCTGTTTTTAAGCTCCATTTAAAAAGACAGAGAAGTATTGAAGCAATTTATAAACTTGACTAGAGAGCATTTGGCCCTATTTTCAAGTTGTACTTAGTTTGTCTCAGCTCCAAGAAACCAATAACATTTGAACCCCGTTACCACGAACTCGCTTAACACGAAATTTCGCTGAAGATGAACTGAACTTGAACTCCCTGGCCTATAAAGCTTTGAGCTAATGCTAAATAAACTCTTAACGTGAAATCACTTTAGGAGAAATTCCGCTTAACCCGAACAGAAAATTCAGAATTTGGCTATTTTCTTTTTTCTTCTTCCTCAAAGTTTCAAAGATCAAATAAAACAACAACAAAAATTAAGAAAAACGGCACCGGACATTTTTAACGTACCAAGAAATTCTGAAAATTGCATTGTAAAATAACAGTTTTCTAAAAAGAACTGGTTAAACTAACCCCCGTGCAGCGGAGATTCTCACCCAGTACAGTTGACTAAATGCCCACAGTATTTGTGCTCAACAAAAAAACGCACTATTTACACAAGTCTCTGAAAAAAAATTCGCCAAACAGTGCCTTCAGCTTATAATTTATTTCTAATTCAAACTTTTAAGCGCCAAAATTTACTATTTTCATTAATCTTCTTTCGCAAATTAATAATTATTCATTATCGTTTGCTGAATTTGTTTGAAATTCGAAAAATAATGAGGCAACTTTTTGTAATAAAAATCTTTCAGTTGCCACAATTTTCCATATTCATTAACTTTCTTTCGAAAAAGAGAATAAATAATTAGTAAAATTGATGCTTTAAAAATAAAAGCGAACTTCCGCTTATTTTTTTTTATTCAAAGTTAGAATTCCCTATGCATCCTTCCTCATACTATATAATGAACCATCAAAAGAACTCTATTGTGATATTACAACAAACCAAACTAATTTATATCTCATAAATAAATATTCTTTCAAGAGGTTTATTTTTATTTTAAATAAAGTTTCTCGTACGTTTGACGAAATGGCAACAGTGAATATATTGAATAAATAAAAAGGCTCCAAACACAGCATTAATTCTATATTAAACATTGACATGCTAAATTTGGCTAGTTTCATTTATTTATTTCGAAAATTCAATAATTATTACTTATCGGTTGCAAAAATTAATTTATATTTCAAAGAATAAATATGTCATATTCCTCGCTTTTAAATAGAATGAAAACATTTCATATCAACGTACAAAGAATCTCGTAGTGAAATATATTTGACGTCATTTCAAACGGATCGATGTCGCAAAAACAAATTTATTTTAATGTATTGTCTAAAAGAATTAAAGTTTCTCGAGCGATTGTTGCGAATGGCAATGGTGATTAAATTCCAACAAAAATGGCTTCCTATGCTTTTTAAATGAGCATTCAATTTTGCAGTTTTTAATATAATTGAAGTACTTCGAATTCTTTTCTGAAATTTTCAATGTATTCTAATTTCGATGAGCTGAATTTTTCGACGTATCACACTTGTCCCTAGCATTTGTAGTTTTTTTTTCTATGAAAGTGAGTGACGGACAGACGGATTGAACGATTATAGTACCTTCCACTTTTTAGGTTATAAACGTAGTGTGGAAGCTAAAAGGAAAGTACTCTTATTAAATTAAATTATTAACGACGAATTTGTGAATACCATTAACACGTTTGTTTTCGGATGAAAATGTTAACTCTTAAGTTTTTAAAATTCGTTTTTCGTTTTATTTATTTTGTCCTACACAAACTGTTCAGGACTATGATCTTCATTTACTTTACATTTTGTTTATTTCGATAGCTCATTTGAACGAATTTCAAATTTCCTTACCATCCGTCTTTAACGGGTTAAAGCGCCTCAAATTTTATTTTGTAGTTAGCTCGCCACCATAGATATCATAGTTAAAGTATTAGATTGGCAGATCACGTGGCCTCCAATGCTAACGACGGGACGCGCATGGAGACCAGAATAAGAGGGCAATGGGGCCAGTGTTGCCACCAGTTTTAGGAGAAAAACACTACGAAAAAATACCGTTTAATTCTAAAAATTACAAAAACATACCATAAAAATTTTAGCTTAGTTCGGAACCTTTTTAGTGAAACGCTTTGCTAGTATTTTTAGGGTATTTTTGTTTAATTTTAGAATTAAATGGTATTTTTTCGCAGTGTTTTTCTCCTAAAACTGGTGGCAACACTGGCCCCATTGCCCTCCTATTCTGGTCCTCCATGCGCGTCCCGTCGGCTTGGCATGCGTCTCCCGCATTGGAGGTCACGTGATCTTCCAATCTAATACTTTAACTATGACATCTATGCTCGCCATTGTAAAACACTTTACTTGAAAAACTTCTTCATCGATTTATTGAAATGCGAATCTTAGCCCTTAGATCTACAGATCTTATCTATCTTATCTGTCCAGTAAAAATATGTAATTACTTGGAGTTTTTTATTGGTTCTGCATTTATCATCTGGAAAAAGATGACATGTCCGAAAGTTTTATCCGATTGTTGAATTGATCAATAAGTAAAAAAAATTTGACGGTATAGTCAAGGGCCCTTTTTACGGCGACAAATGTGTGCTGCAGAATTGAAGAGTACAGGGGAAAAACCGCTTAATTTCGTAGAAAACATTCCTCATCAGGCATCTTTGGCGATGATAGCGAGTAATCGCCTAAACTGATGTAAGGAAACCAGTTTCTCAATTTTGTTGTACATCTTCTCTCACTGCAACCCTGAAATTCAGTTCCGCGTTTTATTCAAAAGACTGTGTTCATCATCGTGTTAAGCTTTAAAAATAAAGTACGATTGATTGAAAATCACGAATTTTTCTGAAACAATGAAGAGAAATTTTAAGATTCGCAAATTAATTGAAAAGTCCTAAACCACGACTTTTCTACCTACCGAGATTAACCAAGGAGACGGCCTTGGATTAACGCGATGCACGATTCCGACGCTTGGACCAAGCGAAGAAGAAAGAGAGAAACCGGTTTCCTGCCGCCAATGTCCGCCAAGCAGACACAATTACGGGACGACTCCTAATAAATCAAGCGGTTATTCCCCTGTACTCTTCAATTGGTTTTTCAGGTATAGATAGTAAAACCGTACGTTTCCGCACACTTTCTAAAGCAGACAAGGGGGGGGGGGGTAAATATCTGTTCTTCCACCATGTTAAGGCCCGCTCGAGCTGTGTAGAACGCAAAATTGGATTTCGCCAAAATAGGAAGTGACTTTAAATGAAACATATAAACAGTTTTAAGGAAATTACCCCCTCCGTTTGGTTTAGCCGTGTGGTAACTCTCCCCCGCCCCTTTTCCCCTTCATCCAGTTGCTATTACTTACCCTCAAATTCCTTAGTTAAGACAAATTTTACCAGAGTTACAAAAAATTTTTTTGTTAAAGTAATATTTATCGCCAAGCTTTAACTATTTACCGCCAAACATCGCCAAGTTGTGCCAAAATCGTGAAACTCGCCGAAATTGTACGGTTACAAAAAAAATACGGTTGTACCCAGGTACGGTTGCTAATTTCCGCCAAATGTCGCTAAGTGTGCCGAATTCCCTAAATTTGAAAAAAAAATTATCAAATTGAATGCAGAAAAAAATGCTAAATTAATTAAATTTTACAAATTTTTATTAAAGTTGAAAACAAACTAATTTAATAAACACCAAACAAACAACTAAAAAATTTGTGAAATTATGTTTATCGCCAAGCTATTAACTATTGGCCACCAAACGTCGCCAAATTGTGCCGAAATCGTTAAAACTCGCTCCCTCTTGTGCGGGTTGCCCACCGTCCACCGACATTATTATCGTCATTTATCGTCAAATACTGTATAAAGCGCCAAATTGGTTAAGGTTTAGCAATGACTGTAATATATTGCCAGTTTGTGAATTTGCTTTTAGTTGCCAAACGGTTACTGTGTCGCCAAGTGTGAAAATGTGACAAATGTCGCCAAGCGTACCAAATGTCGTCAATTGTGCCAAATGTCTCCAATCATTTCTTAATGTCGCCATATGTGCCTAATATCGCCAAGTGTGGCAAATGTCGCTCAAGTGTAGGAAACGTAGCCCAAGTGTGAAAAATGTCGCCAAGTGTGCCAAATCCATGAAATGTTCATAACACTCGCAAACATTTGCAAATTTGTGAAAGATATTTTTAGCCAAGGTACTAACCATTTACCGCCAAGTTGCGCCGAAATCTTTAAAACTAGCCAAAAAATTCTAGTTTCGAAAAATGTCATTAACTCCAAAACTATTAGTCGTAGAACTACAATACTTCCACCTAGATCTTTTCAACAGCTTTCTATATAGATATAACCGACGCTGTTCTTACCTGTGATGCGCAGCGTGCATTTGGTGTTCTTCGGGTAGTGTCCCGGGTAGTTGGGCGAGTAGAACTCCCTCTTGTGCGGGTTGCCCACCGAGAAGTTGAAGCAGGTCGCCTCGTCGCTCGCCGCCATCACCTGACTCAGAGAGGCGCTCTCGGGTTTAGAGGGCTTCACTACTGCCACCTCAATCTTTCCTGTAACTGGAAAAGAAAACATTTCATTAACATCGCGTGGCGGTTACCACACGCACGCAACCTCAATCAGTCATCCACTCGCCAGAGGGCGCAGATTTACCATCTCGTTCCTACCACTAATCTAAATAACAACGATAGCAGTAGTATAAAAGCCTAGGTAACTCATCTCTACCTTGAGGATCCTTTTGGTAGACTGTGGGTTACTTAGGTCGCTACAGTAATAGCCACGGACGTGACGTCACCCACTCCAACGACGCTCCTACTACGATGCGCTCAACCACGGTTGATCACTCGCTGCTAGTGCACACAACTCAACTCAACGCTACCCGCAACTCAACGGCCAATGGCACACAACTCCACCGCAGCACAACGCACAGCGAAGCAACCTGCACACGGTTACTAACCACGTCTCTAGGAGGGGAGTGGTGTGGCGGTTACCACACGCACGCAACCTCAATCAATCATCCACTCGCCAGAGGGCGCAGATTTACCATCTCGTTCCTACCACTAATCTAAATAACAACGATAGCAGTAGTATAAAAGCCTAGGTAACTCATCTCTACCTTGAGGATCCTTTTGGTAGACTGTGGGTTACTTAGGTCGCTACAATCGGCATTTGACCGAGGTTAAAGATTACGTACTGTATAATTAGCCAAACTAAACTTTTTTTAGAAACACAAGATTTTCAAGTCTAACACAAATGAAGAGTACAGGGGAAAAACCGCTTAATTTCGTAGAAAACTTTCCTCATCAGGCATCTTTGGCGATGATAGCGAGTAATCGCCTAAACTGGTGTGCAGTTTCTCACTTTCTTCACGCATCTTCTCTCACTGCAACCCTGAAATTCAGTTCTGCGTTTTATTCAAAAGACTGTGTTCATCATCATGTTAAGCTTTAAAAATAAAGTACGATTGATTGAAAATCACGAATTTTTCTAAAACAATTAAGAGAAAATTTAAGGTTCGCAAATTAATTGAAAAGTCCTAAACCACGACTTTTCTACCTACCGAGATTCACGCGATGCCCGATTCCGACGCTTGGACCAAGCGAAGAAGAAAGAGAGAAACAGGTTTCCTGTCGCGAAAGCCCGCCAAGCAGACACAATTGCGGGACGACTCCTAATAAATCAAGCGGTTCTTCCCCTGTACTCTTCAAATCTTTCAAACGGCTTTCCAAAGACATGACTAACATGGTGCTATGAATGCAGATAGATTCCACTACAAAAACTATAGAGCCAGGCTGAGGATTAGCCATCACAGAGACATGAAGATCGACAGAGAGTCTACAGGAACTGTGATTTACTGCTGAGTCACGGCCTACTCAACTACTAATTCCGAAGAAGCTTTCCCAAACAAGCTCGGGGACGGAAATTTTGACGTCATAGTTCCGAGTGACGTTGTTCCGAAGATGAAGACAACCTGTCTCGAAACCTGTTCGGAACCACTCGTTCACGGCTCCACCACATTTTTAGGGTTCCGAATGCGTTCGAACTCGTTTCTCGACCTTCGGCACTCGGAACAGTGACGTCAAAATTTCCGTCTATGCTCATGTTTAGGAGAGCTTCTCTGGCCTTGTTTTTGAAGTTGGCCGTGGCTGAGTTCGATGTAAGAGGATGTCATTTACAGTAGAACTCAATTTATCCGAACTAATTGGGACATAAACACATTCGGATAATCAAGTCGCTAGTCTCAAAATGTAACCCATACAATTTTGCGTCTTTCAAATAAATTTAGTCGCAGTTATCGTGACTAGTTTTTAAAAAGGTCACCATTTTTTTAAAAATTTGTTTAATAAGATGTATAATTTCCGCGGCCGAAATTATACATCTTAAGCCCTGGTGTGTAAGAACACAAATTCGGACGCTGAGCTGTGCGTCCGAATTTCCCGCTTTCTTATTGGCCCTAGTTGTCACATGACCGCGGCACCAAAACTAACGTTGATCTCAGCGTCCGTAAATCTCCAATCAGTCGTGGTTTGATTCGAGCGTCCAAAACGTGCGAAATGGCTTATGTTTCTACTTATTCGAAAGATATAACAGTGGCCTTCGCTCACTACGCATGCGTTAGATGGGGACGCATGACTAGACGTGAATTCTAACAATACATCAAAGCGAAGATAAGACGCTGATATCTTCGAGCAGGCCTATTTTTCACGCCTTGACGTGCGTTTTATGTCCTTACAAACCAGGGCTTTAAAATCGCAAATCTTCAGCGATCTTATACTTGTCAAAATTCTCTAAACTGAGATCTTTAAATAGTAAATCTCTGACGATTAAAAACTTCGGCGATCGGTAATTGTGATTCCTGAAATTTGCGGAACTCCGGTGATTCTATAGGTGAGCAACTATGGCAACCTTAAGACGAGTTTACGCATAAATTACATGGAACTATGTAGCAATTTTTCCATAAATATTTTTTTAAAAATTCTCTCTAAAGATAGTGTGCATTTGCTCATAGCTTTATCAGTTAGTAGCACAAATTTTTTTGTTCCTAAAATTCTCCATCCAATTTCCAACACTGTAACGAACTAATTCCCGAAAACTAAACGTTAAGGCTTTCGGCTACCCTCACGATTTCTTAGCTTCCTTCAAAACCCTAAAATAGTGGCAACTCTGGGGGCGGGGCCACGGCTAAAACTCTAGCCTATCAATACAGTTAGCTGGAAATAGGGGTATGACGCCCCCCCTTCCCCCTAAGCTCTCCCAACAAGTGGTGTCCTGTTTTGTCTTGACGTCTCAAATGACCGACTCAGGGGGAATCCCCCCCCACATCCAGTCTCCTACAGAGGAGAGGATAATCTCAGAACAGTCGCGGATCCACGGGGGTCAAGGGGTCAGATGTCACCCCTTGTCGTATTTGGTTTTCTCTCTAATCCCGTCCTATAGAGCGCTCTGAGCCTGGCGCGTAACCATTTTTTCTTTTTACTTTCATGAAATATTTTGTTAATGCTTGTTTCAAATGTAATTGTATACACTTATTTCTTATAAAATATTTTTAGTGCAATTAGTTTTGTATTTAGTTAGTTTGTATTAGTTTTTTATTATTTAAATGTTTACAACTTAAAGAAATGTTAAACTTATCTTTACACTAATCTATCTTTTTATAACTTAATTTAATATTAGAAGCTTATAATTTAATTTCGGTACAATAAATCAGGTGATTTAAATGGGGTTGTTTTTGTTGTCTGGAACTACTTTTGTTTTGGTATTCGAAAATGAGATTTCTAAGCAGTGCCGGATTTAAAGACCCCACTTTTTCACACTTTTTTTATACACTATTTTTTATAATTACGTGAAACAAATCAATCCAAAACAAATCAACAAATAAAAAGATTCCAAAATGAAGCTAGTATTTTTACGATATTTTTTTTGTAATTTTAGAATTATTCTAAAATACTAATATACTATTTAAACTTTATAACTAAACTTTTAACTTAATTTTAGAATTTATTTTAGAATTATTCTAAAATTACAAAAAATATCGTAAAAATACTAGTTTCATTTTGGAATCTTTTTAGTGACTTTAAATCCCTTTCTTTTTTTTTGTCATTTTTGAATTAAATGGTATTTTTTGTAGTATTTTTCTCCTAAAAGTGGCAGCAACATTGGCAATTATGCCCACCAATTTGGCCTCCATGCGCGTCCTGTCGTTAGCATTGGAGGTCACGTGACCAGCTAATCTAATACTTTAATTATGATATCTATGGCATCGATAAATCTCTGGAACTACAAAAAGCAAACAATGTTTTTAGTTTAAAGTCAAACATTTGAACATGTATACTGATTCAAAAATAAAAAATAATAACATTCACGCGCATAATATTTATAAATAAAGCAGATCAATAAATTTCTGGATTTTATGAATATTATGAAATAGAAATTTTACTTGAAATATTGGCATCTCATGAAAAGAGTGAAAAAAAGTACTTTTTTTCACTGCTTTTGGGTGAAAAAAAGTAATTTTTCATCACTGTTTCTAAAAAGTTTAACTTTTCGCACGCGTCTGATATTAAAATTATAGTGTAAACATCGGATTTTTTTCACGCAATTATAAAAAGAAATATTCGATATAGCATATAATTATTTAAAGCAGCAGCGGATTTCAATAAACGCTGAGCAGCGAAGAAGTAAGAAGAATTGAAACGTTACAACTGAATGTCTAAATGAGGAATGAGCGATGTACAATTTACGGAAGAACTAAAAGTTCTCCATTATTTCTAGGACCAATCAAAATCTATTCTGATAAAAAAAAAGTAGTCTAAATACATTTGCAGGTAGTTAGTTTTCTACGTTTAGAACCTCCGAATTGAAAACACATCACTGTACGAGGTGATTGCCAGACCAGATCTTCACCTCCTTTCAAAGGAATAGCGCTAATCACCTCAGTTGTACCAAACATGGTATATAATTACTCAAGTAACTCCAGCACTTGGCCAAATAACTAGTAGAAGCCTAATAATTACAAACTCGTGCAAATAATGAGAGTTATACGTACTTTTCTGATTTCTAAATTTAGACTATTAGTGGTAGTGTTACTAAGCCTAGAGCTTAGTTTTGCCATATGTTTTCCTCCCTCATTCAAGTACGCATCAATGCAGTTACAAAATAGTTGTAGCAATTATTTACTTTAAATGATTTGTAGATGTACTTTCGCGTTACTTTTGGTCATTATTTTGATGCATTTAAAGAAAGAGCCGCCTTTAGCAAACGTCCTTTCACAAGTAGTAAAATACTTTCTGAAATAAGTTTATCAGTAGTTGATTACCAAAAAAATGACGGTTTTAATGCGAAATAAAAAAGATTATGGGGACTTATATTATGTACTATTTCAACGGGAAAGAAAAATAATGATCGGATTTGAGCTAAGGTGGCGTAGTTTTTTTCAGAAAATTCATTTTTTTTTTAAAAATAAAACATTTTGGTACCTTAAAGTTTAAAAAAAAAATCATAACTTGAGTATGAACTACGCATTTATGCCAAGTTACGAGTCAAACAAATGTCTATTTTATGAGTTTATAAGAAACGCACACATAAACACACAAAACTTCATTTTTATTATTATAAATTTGGCACTTGTTTCTATCGTAAACAAATGGTAAAATGGTAAAGTATAATGAAAGAGTCAGTAGTCTTATAGTAGTGCAAGTATTTAATATAAAAAGTGTGATTTTTTAAAAAAAAATTTCAAATTTGTTTACTTACATATTTTTTTTCAAACTTTGTATTAAAATATTTATGTCAATTTATATTAAAAAATGAACTTCATTGAGAAAATTTTGTAAAATATATATGAAACAATTTATAATTAAAAATTTTAAAAAAATAGTAAAAGAATTTTATCGAAACTAAAATCCTGAAATCTTTTTCAGATTGAACTATTTTAAAATAATCTTTATAATGCAAAATTATAACACAGTACAGTACAATAAGCTAAGGCTACTTTAAATCAAATCATGGTGGACTTTTAAAACAACCAACTACACGTTATGAGCTCAGTGGAACGACACCTCGCAATCACAGATTAGAAAATAAGCATTTCTTAACAGCAAGCAAAAAAAACACACCATGCAATCTAACAAACAAGGGACACCACATCTTCTTTCAAAGTTCTTTCTTTTGAAAAACAACCCCTAATAGATAACAACCCCCAAAGATGGACCCCCAAGTGCGCTCCCCAACACGATGTTTTGACCTCTGACCCCCGAAAATTGCCTAAAAGGCGTGGCCTGTGTGGAGGCGTGGTTTCAGCCAATATTCTCACACTTACCTTTATAGTTCCGTAAAACCCTTACTAAAAAAAATTAAATTTAACTTTAAAGATATTGTATTAGTAAAAAAATGTTGAAATTTTGTTCCAGCAAGAAAATTTTTCGGTTTTTCACCTTTTAACTAACTTAAATATTTCGCTGAAAATAAAATTACAATTTAAAAAAAAGTAAATAACTTTTTTAAAAAAGTAGTCTTAAGAAACCACAATTTAATTGGAGTTTTATGAATTAAAAAAAATCGCATCAAAATATTCCTGTAATTTCATTGCTTTTCATCGGAAAAAAAATCATTTTTTCCCCATAGACTTAGCATTAGCCAGCCCGATCGAGGTAGGACGGGGAATAGGGGTGTCCGATCCCCTTAACTATTTACTGCTGAGTTCTGAATGGCTACCTGAGTTAGGTGACCAGACGTACTGCATTTAGCAGTACAGTTTAGTTTGTTATTCAACTATCTAGCTATAAAACAAATATACAATACCACAAAAATGATTAAGGGTCTATCTGGTATTGATTATGATAACAGATTAAGATTTTAAACATATATTCCCTGGAAAATAGGAGAGCTAGGGGTGATTTAATACAGTTATTCAAGTTCATAAAACAGGGAGACATGGAGGGCTTAGGTTTTACCTTAAATAGCCGAACCAGAGGACATGATCAGAAATGGAATAAATCGAGCTTTAGAAGGGAGGTAAGAAAACATTATTTTTACAATAGAGTTGTCAATGAGTAGAATGCTTTACCAGATTATGTTGTGCATTCGAAGAGAGTAGAAGATTTTAAGAAGAATCTTGACGGTCATTGGAAACTGGTTATGTATTAGATTTATTTTGGACCAACCTTGCTGGGCCTCTGGCCTGTTGTTTATCGACAGTATTTGGTATTTGTAAAAGAAATCATGCAAATATTCTTCCTTTAAATTTTTTTGAACAAAAAAAGCCTACTTTAATATGATTCATGAAAATTTAAAATTCTGATTTTAAAGTCGAAATGTTAATCACTGATTGCGCATCACCGATCATGATGCACAATCACCACAAGACCACTGCGCGTTAATTACGAATCGTATAATTGGCTATGTTAATAGTTCCGTGGAATCTAGAAATATAGAAGCCGGAAAACGTAGGGTAGGTAGGGTTGATACATATATAGTCCGGCTTGTGTGTTGATCAGGGACCGCTTATAACCTTCGTCAAGTAAGACAGACACGAAAGAATTTTTACTGTCACAGAAGAGAGTTACACCCAGGGCAAGGCGGGAATCGAACCCGACCGGTACAGTGCCGACTGTTAGCGGAGGCAGTATCTTACCCTCGGCCACCCGGCCCCCGGAAAGTACAGCCTAACCATTGCGCGGGGCCGTAGTGAGCCTAGTGGTCAGCGTCTCGGTCTCGGGATCGGAAGGTCCTGCGATCGAGTCCCGGTACCACTGAAGACCTACCGAGTATATGCGGAGTACGTGCTCGTTAAATCTGTTGGGTCCGAAAGTCCTCTAAGTTCCCATACCAAATCAATACCTCTGGGGGTGACAAGCCAATTCTGGGGATCCTCTAGTTGGCCTCTGTCTCTAAAAATTAGATGGATCCACTTATGTGTGTGTGTTGTCTGTTGTGTCTGTCTTACTTGACGAAGGTTTATAAGCGGGTCGCTGACCAAGCACACAAACCTGAATATATATGTCTACCAACCAACCAACCGACCATTGCATAATAATTTATTCTGTTGAATTTCAAACAAGCAACTGTAATTCTCATCAATACAGTCCCTGCACAAAATATTAGACGCACTGCAAGATTTCATGTATCAATCAATGATGAACGCAATACCTTTAGAAGGACATTTGTGTTCCTAAACTTAAGCTATTGAATAGAAAATACTATATATGCTATACTTAATACATATATCGACATCTTTTTTGAATGATATGGCATTCTTTGGTATGTTTTCATCATTACTAAACAAAATACAGTGAATCTAATAATTTATCTAGGGACTGTAAATAGTTCCCCTGAAATTTCCCCTCTAAAAATGCTCGCCAGAAGTCCTTTGTCCTATATTTCGCAGAGGTGCTTAATTAGAAGAGATTTAACAAATCTTCCTCTATATACCGTACTCAAAGCAGTGCTTACAAACGAGCGCTGATTGGGCAAAACAATTGCATTTTAATGCTGAATCAGCCGAGCCCATGGAGTTAAGATGCTACTAGGCAAAAACAGATAGAAACAGGTTTGCCAGTGACGCCATCGATCGCTTTGTAGTAAGCCCAAACAAACCCTCTCGGCGAAGTATTTGGCGCTTTTCTAAAGTGAAGTGTGTAGGATTACTTACATCGACTTCACGACTTTATGACTCTCGAATAAAACTACAGTCCCAGGACAAATTATTAGACGCACTGTATTTTGTTTAGTAATTTTATGTTTCTTAAGAGTTTTTATGCATTAATGGTATATTTAAACTACAATATTATTGATTTTTATTTAAAAGAATTGTTGTACACTACATATTTGTATTTATTTTTAACATATGGCAACACTGTGTTGACACAGTGATACATGAACGTAAACAAGTACAAACCTGTATCAGTCGCAGAATCATCGTCCTCCAATGCAGGAGACAGTACAGTCTTGCATTGATAGCATGCCGCGCAGAATTAAAGCTTTGATAGCAGCTAAAGGTGGCTCGACTAAATATTGACTTTTACTAACATTCATTTCACTTTTCTTTAAAACTTGATAAACTTATGCTTTTCTAAATGAATGCTGTTTTATTTATGTCAAATAAACCGGTAACTGATTGAATATAAAATAAAAAACAAATCAATTTAAAATAATAAAACGGTACAATATCACCCGGTAATTAATATTTTGCATGAAATCTTGCAGTGCGTCTAATAATTTGTCCAGGGACTGTACTACCATCCAGTGTCAATTCAGATCTCGTGCTACAACCAACAGTTGTACAAACATTCAAATTTTGGATATTTAATAAAAGCTTTTTAAAGAATAAAATGATACGTTTTAATTTGAATCAACGTTAAGTGTGTGGTAGACATATATTAGTTTTGTGGTCGACCGTTTTAACCTCGTCAGTAGACGAAACACACATAAAGATCATTAGAGACAGAGGCAACTAGGATCCCAGAATTGGCTTGTCCCCAGTATGATTTGATGGACTTAAGACTTTTGGACCAGATTTACGAGCACGTACTCTCCATAATCGGTAGGGCTTCAGTTACCGGACTCGATCGCAGGCTTCCCATCGAACGGAGGCTCACTACGGCCTCAAGTTAGAGCAATGTTTGGTTACCGTAGTATCATAGTTAAAGTATAAATTGGCAGACACGTGACCTCCATGCTAACGACGACCCAGGAGCCAAATAGCAAAGGCCCGTGTGTGCACTTTAAGGAGAAAAATACCATGAAAAAATACCATTTAATTCTAAAATTACAAAAAAAAAATACCAGAAAAGGATTTAAAGTCACTAAAAAGATTCCAAAATGCAGCTCGTATTTTTACGATACTTTTTTGTAATTTTAAAATTATTCTAAAATTACAAAACAATACCATAAAAATTTTAGCTGCATTTTAGAATCTTTTTAGTGGCTTTTAAAGAAAAAACGTTAAACGCTTTGCTAGTATTTTTATGGTATTTTTTTGTTATTTTAGAATTAGATGGTATTTTTTCGTAGTATTTTTCTCCCTGAAGTGGCAGCAACACTGGCCATTTTACCCCCTTAAAAAGCCTCCATGCGCGTCCAGTCGTTAGCATTGGAGGTCACGTGATCTGCCAATCTAATACTTTAACTATGATATCCATGGGTTTACTAAGTTTACTTGGCGACTTTCTGACGCCTTCACTTTATTTCGGCGCCAGGCATCTCCACCTTCTAAACGCCATTCAAACGAAGATTACTAAAGCGTTAATTCCATTATGAAAAAGATTATTCTGGATAATGACGTTATTGGCTTAAAGTACTTTCTGAATTTTAATTGTTTTGTCGAAATAAAGAATCGTCCGCTTTCTGAAATTTGTTGCTTTGCCAAAGGGCGTACCCATCGTTGACTTTTTTTTTAGGCCCAGTGTAATACGTTTATTAGATGACTAACAAAATTATTTTGTGATGAATAACTTGAGCAATTAAAATACATTCAAAAGCTTTAAATGCCATTAAATGGAAGGGATTTTTCAATTAAGATAATGATGTTAATTTCGGCTTATAATTTAGTCTGAAAATGTTTACCTAAAGGAATTATAAAGTTATTTTTTAAAAAAATTCCGTATGTGCGCTGATTGGATAGCTTTCTAAATCTTTAAGGACAGAAACGGAAAACAAAAAGGGAAGTTCTCCGATATCATATCTTTTTATTTAAAAAAAAGATCTTTGTCTGTACTAAAAGAAATTAACGATTAAACATCCTTAATCAAATTGATTTTTTTATATTGCCTTTTAGAACAAATTCAATTTTTGAAAAATAATACACCACTTTCGCTCAAATCCGATATTTTTTCCCTTTCGTGTTTGCCATTCACAGAAGAAATTAAAATGACCAAATCAATTAATTGAAATTGCTTTTATTTTCTTACCTTCAGAAACTAAATTAACCAACCTCATTGTAAATGTACGTTCCTAAATGCTTTATTCCTTTTAAACTAATAAAGTTACTAATTTTGAGGGGATACGGTTCCCAAAACATTTCTAGAAATAATAACATAAACTTGTAAATTACAGTGGTTTTATATAATGTTCACTCTAAATAAACATTTTCTAGCAATCAAAACAAATATTTACAAGTAGTTTTTCATTTATTGTAAAAAAAGTCAAAATTTTGAACTTTTTTAAAACGCTACTCCTCTTTCAATTTTGAGAATAACTCCACCAAACTTTTATAGTTTATTTTTAGTACTATTTGTTCAAGAATTATGCATGGATTTTATAATGGGAGCAACAGTTAAAAAGTAACATGCATTTATATTGAAAATCACAAAAAATTACATGTTACTGAATTCAACATTTAAAAAAAAACGTACATAGACCTTATTCCATGCACAATTTTGTGCACCATGTATATAAGAACACAGGTTAAAAATTTCAAAATTCTAACTTAATTAGCAAAAAAGCCTTATGGATTTATTAAACACAAGAATTGAAAAACGCAAAACAGAGAAAAAACGTTGAAAGCAGACGAAATGCGCTTTCAAACTTATAGGAATGACCCCAGAAAATATTTAATAACTTTTTCTACAGAAGATATCATTATGAAACTTTCAGTAAATGTTCAGAAAGATATTGTGAATAATAAGAAGTAAAAACTGAAAAATCGATATTTTGACCAATTTTTGGGACCGTATCCCCTTAAGGACAGAAACGGACGAACAAAGTAAAAAGGAAAAGTTCTCCGATATCATACCTTTTAAAAATAAAAGGAATCATAATTGTTTCCTACTTCCATTTCTTTCGAATTAAAAATACGAAAGTATATAAGAGTTTAAAAAAGCAAGGTTTCAAACTCAAATGAAATTTTCATAATATCGTGCAAAAAAACTAACTTTTTCAAATCGATAATCATGGCAAAACTGATGCTTTTAACGAAATCGTGTTTCAAAGTTACTTTTACGCACAAGTGCGACAGAGTAAATAAGAGCATCTGATTGGTGTAAAATTCTTTATTTGAGCGTGATATTTCATTCGGCGGCTTTGTGATTAGTGGAAAATTCGTTATTTGAACAAGATTCTTTTTTTTGGCGTCTTATTTCCAATGCCAATCTAAGAAATACTTTTTGCACATGATTTAAAAATAATCATTAATATAAATAATCACCTTCAAATCATTTGAACGTGATAATAAAATAATTAATAAGCCAATCCATAAATGCCAATTTAATAAATACTTTTTTTGCACGTTATTATAAAAAATAGTGTATGACAACACGTTGAAAATAGCCTTTTTTAAACTCGTGAATTTATTTCACTCGCTCGTACCACGCCCGTGAAATAATTTATTCAACTCATTTAAAAAAGCCTTACTTTTCACACTAGTTGCATAAATAACTATTAAAGAAACTTCCGTTTTAAGTCCCGTTTTAAGTGCGTAAAAACGATGAATGAAAAACAGAAAATGTTCACGCGCTTTAAAAAATCAAGATAACTTTTCATCGGTGTTTGAATGCGTTGCTTTTAAACTCTTATTATTAAAATGCAAAAGTTTTGTACATTTTTTTATAAGGGAATGTTTTGCCCAAAAATATTCCTAATTTGTGTTTTTATTTGGAGTTTTTTCTTTTAGGAGAGACATCCTACGCGGCGTCTTGACTTTGGAGCATATTTAACGTGCATGTCCTCTTCACGTCAGGCGTTTTAGCTGTTTATAAGTCAGCAGCTAATTTGGCAATGCCCGGACCCTAACATGGAACCTTTCGCATGCAAGGCGAACTCCTTACCGACTGGGCTCTCCAGCACTAAACGTGTTTCAGAAATCAGATTAAGCCATAGATATCATAGTTAAAGTATTAGATAGGTAGATCACGTGACCTCCAATGCTAACGACGGGACGCGCATGGAGGCCAAATAAGAGGGCAAAATGGCCAGTGTTGCTGCCACTTTAAGGAGAAAAATACTACGAAAAAATACCATTTCATTCTAAAATTACAAAAACAAAACTAGAAAAGGATTTAAAGTCACTACAAAAAGATTCCAAAATGCAGCTAGTATTTTTACGATATTTTTTTGTAATTTTAGAATTAAATGGTATTTTTTCGTAGTATTTTTCTCCTTAAAGTGGCAGCAACACTGGCCATTTTGCCCTCTTATTCGGCCTCCATGCGCGTCCCGTCGTTAGCATGGGAGGTCACGTGACCTGCCAATCTAATACTTTAACTATGATATCTATGGATTAAACGAAGTTATTTGACGTATTTATTACGTACCAGTACATAACAACGCGAAATCATTAAGTGTGATGACGATGCAAATATAAGACGCGATTCCGTCTTAACTAATGGTGAGCCCGGAATAATTTTCTGACTAATTTTCCACTCGCATTGCTAGCAATATGTTACTATATTAGGGCGAAATTGCACTGAAACGCCATGCGAACGATTCGCCTGCGAATGGGTGGAGTTACGAAGATTTGGCGCCTTATTGAGCTAGAAGGGAAACTGGAGATGTCGGCGAGCCGAAAACCCACTCACACCCTTTTGTGCGAACCGGGCAGAAAAGGACTATTTTCCCTACACTTGTATGCAATGCTTGTATGAGACCCCTCTATCCTATTGACTTGAGCTCCTAAATGTAGTTTAACATTTTTAGTTCGAAAGAATTAATTTTCTTTAACTTTAAATTCCAACTAAGAACCAGTGAAGACGAACCCAATAGCGAAATAGGCATGTTTCTCTGTTTTCTGCCCGGTTCGTTTCTGCTGCAGTGCCGTGTATTCCTCCGCGTTTCGTTATCGGACCGGCTCGTTTGCTGCCCTGTTCAGTGAATCACACACCCCACTCCAGTTTTCCTTCTAGCTCAATGGGTTTCCTATAATTGAACTAGTACAAATCCTTCGCGCCTGAATGACGTCACGCCATGGTTGGTCTCGGACTATTCGAGCAATCTAGCGCGAACTGTAAGTTTACTTTTTTAACACTCAATATCTATATGAAAAATATCAGGCATCATATTTTTCTACAAGAAAAAAGGAAACCAAGGCCAAAAACAAAACTGTGAGGAGAAACCCGTTAGATTTCTCTGATAAGCAGTTTATTACTAAATATCGCTTGGATAAAAGAATTGTTCCTACTCGTTTTGGTGAACGAATCATTAAAATGAACGTGAACCTATCTCTATTGCAGTTAATACACTGCTCAAAACAATTAGGGGAGCACTTTGCGTACCCTTATTTCAGTTCCGACTTCTTATTTTTCATTCTAAGAATCTAAAATTTGTGAAATAGATTCATCATGCATCCAGAATGAAATGGTAAAAAACAGGGGGAAAATCTTAATTTTTTAACTAAAATTTAAGGGGGAAAAATTGGAATAATAAATTTTGAATAAATTATAACACTAATTTGTTTTTAAAAAATTATTTGTTAAAAAAGTTTAAATCAATTTTTAGACATCTAAGAATGCAAGCGTGAAGACTTTAGGGTCTATTTATTTCGTAAATTTTTTTTGTGAGTGAATTTTATTTTACCATGTTTTTCATAGTTTCTTTTAATTAAAACAAACACTATTTAAATCTTCAAAAGACATAATTCTTCCATCTAACGGTAAATAAGAGCGAGCTCAACTTAGTGAGACAAAAAACTGCAAGCTATTGATTCCAAATGGAATCATTGGGTGTGAAAGCGTTTAAACCATGCGTTTCCCTAATTGTTGTGAGCAGTGTATTTCAAGAGTTTTTCGAATTACTTCATAGGTCAACTTCAAGTTGAAAGGGGCGGGTGTAGTGCCGAATGCACGACTGACAAGCGTTTCAGTTCAGCCGTATGCATTGTATAACAATGTTAGATCGTTAGGTGTGATGACGATGCAATTCTAAGACCGTCTTAACTGATGGAGAATCGGGACTAATTTGCTGGCTAATTTTCCACTCGCATTGCTAGTAATAGGTTACTATTAGTTAGTTACGAGCCGCCTGGTGTATAAGGATTCGTGGAAATATCAATTTAGTTAGGAGGGTGACCAGACGTACTGCATTTCGCCAGTTTAGTTGTGTAAATATGAAATGTTTATTTAAAGGAGAAGGAATGTTAATATTCCTCTCTTATATTGTATATTAACGAACGTTAGGAACGAAATTAGAATGTAGAATCAAAGAGTTCTATAGTAGGGTAGAGACTGAACCTGGCAACAGCACCATGGACCAACACGGAGACAAAATAGGGTGGCACGGGGGGCCCGACGGCCGAGTGGTTTGGATCGCAGGCCATAACGCTAGCAGTCCGCGCTCTGTAACAGGTGCGGGTTCGATTCCCGCCTTTGCCCTGGGTGTACTTCCTTTCTCAGTATCAAAATTATAAATTAACTAGCACTTTTGCCACTCTATTCGGGCTCCGTAGTGAGCCATGGCTGCCGATAGCAGCTCAGTACGAGTCGTTCCTACTATAGAACTCTTTGGGTAGCATACGTTCTCGTTCCTTTTATTGATTCGTTCACCAAAATGAGTAGGAACAATTCTTTATCCAAGTGATATTTAGTAATAACATTGAAAATATCAGAGAAAAAAATATTCGAATTCGAAGTACTTCAATAATAAAAAAAAAAACCTGCAACATTTATTGCTCATTTAAAAAGCATAGGAAGCCATTTTTATTAGAATTATATCACAATTGCCATTCACAACAATAGCTCGAAAAACTTTATTTGTTTTAAATAATAAATTAACGACATCAATAATCACTTTGAAATGAAGTCAAGTGTATTTTATTAAGAGATTCTTTCATTGTATGTTGATATGCAACGTTTTGCTTCGATTTAAAGCGAGGAATATTACATATCTATTCTTTGAATATAAATTAATTTAGCAAACGATAAGAAATATTTATTGAATTTTCGAAGGAAAATAAATGAAACTAGCCAAATTTAGAGCGTAAATGATGATACATTTAGAGCTTGCATATACAGTTTCATATTTTGTTATTACTAAATATTTTAGGAATGCAGTAGAACTCCAATTATACGTGGCATTGCTGATTATCCGAAGGCCTATCTATCACGGTACGTCTTTGTTGCTATTCTTTTTTTGCATGATATCCAACAGAGACGAACAGCAACAGACAAGGCGGGAATCAAAATTTATAACCGGCACAAATTTTTGTACTAACTGTGTGTAACTGCTTTAAAAAAAAGGCACTCGTTAGGCTGTCATACAAAAGGATAGATTATATACCTTTTCTTCCGAATTTCCGAATATCCGAATGTGATTAGGTCCCAATTGCTTTGGATAATTGGAACTCTACTATATTGGGTTTTATAAATTTTTATGTTGATATACTTAGAATAGATAGAATTGTAGAGAGTCTAATATACTAGATTCTATTCTTCTTATACTTATTTAAGAATAAGAAGCTCCCATTATTTGTGGAGTTAGGCCCTGGTTTGTAAGGACTGAAAACGCACGTCAAAGCGTTAAGAAACGCCCAGCTCATCGATATCAGCGTCTTATCTTCGCTTGGGTGGCTTGTTAGAATTCACGTCTAGCGATGCGTCCGCATCTAACGCATGCGTAGTAAGCGAAGGCCGCCGTTATCTCAATCGAATAGGTAGAAACATTTTCACGGACATTTCGCACGTTTTGGACGCTCTTATCAAACCACGACTGATTCGAGATTTTCTGAACGCTGAGATCAACGTTATTTTTGGTGCCGCGGTCACGTGACAACTAGGGCCAATAAGAAAGCGGAAAATTCGGACGCACTGCTCAGCGTCCGATTTTGTGTTCTTACAAACCAGGGCTTTAGCGATATTTTCAAAACGCAAATGTGACCGGAAAGGATGCTAGGCAATGATGACTCAAGCAATTACATATAATTATTCTTCGAACTTCATATATATTTAGCAAGCGTTAAAGAGTATAAACTAATCTTGGCAGAAAAAAAATCAATGAAAATAGTTAAGGGGGAAATGGGCGCGCTGGACCGGGGGTCTCCAAAGCAAAGTGCATCAGTGTTAATCCTATGGAGAAAAAAATATATCCTCTGCCACATTTCTCCGGCTGTATTGAATATTTTTACAAGCGGATTTTTTATGTGATAAATGTAGCTGACTTACAGGTCCCGACCTTCCCATTTTTTAAAAAATGGGTTCGAATATTTGTTTTTGATTTTCAATAAATAATATTACACAAAATATTCGAAGCCATTTCAAAAAGTGGGAAGATAGAGACCTGTAAGTTATCTTCGTTTATTATTTTTAAAAACCGTTTGTACAAATATTCAATACAGCCGGAGAAATGTGGCAGAGAAAATAGTCATTTCCCATTGGTTAAGACTGAGGCACTTGAGTGTGAAGACCCGCGGTCCAGCGCGCCCATTCCCCCTTAATTTTAGCTTTCAAAAGTTTTCAATTACAACTAAATGCTGTGTGTGGCAATTTTTTCAATAAAATAGGTCAGTAGAACAATAGGAACAACAGAAACTCAAACTGTTAAACCAACTGATTCAGGAACAGAAACGCACTGCAATTCTAAAGATAATCTTTTGGATAAAACTAACAATGACTGACTAATTGAATGAAATTTTTACTGTGTGAATGATATCATTCGAGGTGTTTGAAGTGCCGGATTTAAAGACGCAGGACCCCTAGGCACTGACATTTGGGGCCCTCCCCCTATCTCGAAGCTATTTTGGAAATTTAGCAAATTAATACACTAGTGTGGCGAAATTGTACCCTGAAATTTTGGATTTGTTGCTTAAATTTAGAAAGAATCCCATCGCATTTACCGCAGACATACGCCAAGCTTTCCTTCAATTGCAACTCGATCAGAATGATAAAGATGTATCTAGATTTTTTTGGGTCAACGATCTTAGTGAGGAAAATCCAATTATTTATAGATTTTGCCGCGTGTTATTCGGTATTAATTGTTCTCCTTTTTTGTTAGCGGCTACAATAAAGGAACATATTAAGAAGTATGCTAAGAGTTTACCATCAACTTTTCAAATTTTAAATCAAAATTTGTACGTTGATGATTTAATAAGTGGGCAGAAAACAGTTGAAAATGCGTTCCAAACTAGTCTCGAATGTGTACAGATATTTAAGGACGCGGGTATGGATTTACGGAAATGGCAGACTAATAGTAAACAGCTTCGTGAAATGTGGGTAGAATCAGATATACATGTAGAAAACGAAAACAGTGAGAATAAATATCTAGCCCAAAGTGACTTTCCTCTTAAAGTTTTGGGATTAGGTTGGAATCCTGAAAAAGATACGCTTTATTTTGATATAAGAAATTTAATCACTGTTACTTCAACCCCAGTTTTAACGAAACGTCATATTTTGAGAGTAGTGAGTATGATATTTGACCCCATTGGTTTTCTTGGACCTTTCACGATTCGAATTCGAAGCTAATGTAGATTGGGATGAAACTCTATCTTCAGATATTGGGTCAACATGGACACAGCTGTGTGATGATATCAGAGAATTAAATTTGTTAGAAATTCCGCGCCACTACTTTTTTGAAATAGGGAATAGGGAAGTAGATCGCATTGAACTCCACTTGTTTTCTGACGCCAGTTTAAAAGCTTTTGGAACAGTTTCCTATCTCAGAATCATTACCCATGATGGAACAATTGTTACCTCATTAGTCTCCGCAAAGGGAAGAGTATCGCCTGTGAAAACAACAACTCTTGAGTCGGAACAAACTTTGCCTCGTTTAGAACTTATGGGTGCAGTGCTGTCAGCAAGGCTAACTAAGACAGTGTTGAAGTCTTTTAGTGCAACATTACGTGTGGACAAAATATGCCTTTGGACGGATTCGTTAATTGTGCTCTGCTGGGTGAAAACTTCTCCTCTCAAGTTAAAGCAGTTCGTATCGAATAGAGTCAAAGAGATACAAGAGTTGACTTCAGGAGCCACCTGGTTGCATGTGCCTGGTAAAGATAACCCGGCGGACTTGATATCTCGTGGAGTACCCATGTCCGTACTGCGAGAGTCCCGACTATGGTTTCACGGTCCAGTCTGGTTGTCACAATCTGAAGACAACTGGCCGTCACAAGAGCTTCAAAAGGTTGACAGCAACTCATTTGAGATGAAGAAGGTGATAGTTCACGAATGCCTTGTACAACCGAAGGAACAGCTACTTGACTTTTCCAGATACAGCTCGTATCTGAAAATCCTGCGAATCGTAGCATGGATGAGAAGATTCGTTTCAAGAGCCAGAGGAGGAGCATGTCAAGGTGAAAATCTAACAGCTCAAGAACTTGATGAGGCAGAGAAGATCTGCATACTGGAAGCTCAAGCTGAGTTCTACCCGTTAGAGATGAGGAGTCTCCAACAGAGAAGACCGGTGGGCCGGGACTCATCAATCTTGACCCTGTCTCCATTCCTTGATGAAGATGGCATCATAAGAGTGTCAAGCCGTTTAGATGAAAGTGATCACTTGACGTATGATGAGAAGAAGCCAGCACTTCTCCCGAACAAAGCAGTGTTAACCAGTCTCATAATTCGCAGAGAACATGAACGAGCCTTTCATGCTGGAGTTGACTACACTCTGACCAGAATGAGAAGGAGGTTTTGGATACCGAAGGGGAGACAGTGCATTAAACAAGTCCTTCATCGTTGCCTCATCTGCCGACGATCAACTGTGAAACCAGCTGCGCAGATGACTGCACCTATCCCAGGAGACAGATTGACCATGACGCCACCCTTTTGCGTCAGGAGTGGATTTCACAGGGCCAGTCTTCGTGAGGGTGGGTGAAGAGAAAGAAAAAGCTTACATTTGCCTTTTTACCTGTGCAGTAACAAGAGGTGTACACTTGGAGCTCGTGTCAAGCATGTCCACAGAAAAGTTTCTTCTAGCACTTCGTCGTTTTCTGGCCCGCAGAGGCAACTGTAAAGTCATCTACTCGGACAATGCTAAGACCTTTAAGAGTGCCAAAAAGGAGTTGTCCTCCCTCAACAAAATCGTCAGGGACTCAATGATACAGAATTTCATCTCTACAGAAGGGATCACCTGGAAGTTCATTATGGAACTATCCCCATGGTGGGGAGGGTTTTATGAACGGCTAATGAGAACAATCAAAGACCCTCTCAAAAAAATTCTTGGCAGAGCACTGCTAAGTTTTGAAGAGATGACAACAGTTCTTACAGAAATTGAAATTGTTGTTAATTACCGTCCCTTGACTTACGTATACAGTGAGTTTGGAGAACCTGAAGCCCTGTCCCCAGCCCACTTTCTGTACCCCGACAGGAACACTCTTGATTACCCGACGTACTTCGTAGAACTTATTAACAACGAGTCATCCAGAGAAAACTTAAACAGAAGAAAGAAGTACCAAACTGCCCCTCTTTAAATAGAATTTGGAAGAAATGGAAAGACAACTACCTGCTGCAACTGAGAACTGCGCACAATTCGACGACTCCCGTCCCAAAGGCAGAACTCAAAAATAAAGATATTGTACTCTTAGAAGGAAACACTAAGTCCAAGTTTCTTTGGGACATTGGTATTATCGAAGAGACTTTTAAGGGTAGAGATGGACTCATAAGATCTTGCCTTGTCCGTACACACAAAGGATCATATAAACGTTCAGTTCAGTTACTGTATCCTCTAGAAATTAACTAAAAATATGGTCACTCAGTATACTCACTCATTTAGGACAATAGACATTATACATTACTGATTTTCAATTTATGTTAATTATGTCAAGTTGTTAAATTTTTTTTTCTTTCTAATTAAGAACAGTTGAACTCTGTAAGCAGAGTTCAGTGGGGAGTGTGGCGAAATTGTGTAGTATTTTTCCACCAAGCGCTGGTATTGATATTACATAATCCTTTTTTTTCTCCTTCCATTTGTATGGCTAATGTGCATTTCTTTTCCCACGCTCTTGGGGATTAATGATTTCTTTTCCCACTATGTTTTGTATTTCAGTTTGATTTGAACCACCGATTAAAGAACATCAAATAGAGGTGTTGCAGTGTTTTGTTTTAGTGAAGTAGAACCCTAGTTATATTCCGTTTTAACTAGTAAAGAACATAATTTTTAATGGACTTTAATAAACATCAGAATAATTCAGTATATTACTAAATTATTCTATAAAATTTATAAAATCACACGGTGAACTTTCGTCTGTGCAAAAGAACGAATGACGTCATCATAGTCAATTGACCCTCCCCTCTCTCAGGGGAAACGGACCAGGGTTGCCAGGTCTGGCAATTTTTCGCAAATTTGGCAATTTTTGAGACAGTCGGGCGATAGGTTTTCGCTGTGTTTGGCGATTTTCAAAATTTTTAGGCGATTTATTTTGGCAATTTTATTTTTTTAAGGACCCCCTTCCTGACCGGGGCCCCTAGGCTTGGGCCTTGTAGGCCTTGGCGGAAATCCGGCACTGGGTGTTTGTAAAAGGAATATTGTTTGCAAATATGAATATGAAATTCATGCCATTTCCTCATTCGTTAGAGTAAAATAGGTCGTAAACAGTGAAACCAACTGGTTCATTAACAGAAATGCATTGCGATCATAGATATCATAGTTAAAGTATTAGATTGGCAGATCACGTGACCTCCAATGCTAACGACGGGACGCGCATGGAGGACCAGAATAAGAGGGCAAAATGGCCAGTGTTGCTGCCACTTTAAGGAGAAAAATACTACGACAAATAATACCAATTTCATTTCTAAAATTACAAAAACAAAACTAGAAAAGGATTTAAAGTCAAAAATTGCAGCTCGTATTTTTACGATATCTTTTTGTAATTTTAGAATTAAAAGTATTTTTTCGTAGTATTTTTCTCCTTAAAGTGGCAGCAACACTGGCCATTTTGCCCTCTTATTTGGCCTCCATGCGCGTCCCGTCGTTAGCATTGGAAGTCACGTGATCTGCCAATCCTAATACTTTAACTACGATATCTATGATTGCGATGGTCACCTTTTCGATGCTACCAACACATTAAGAGAGGGTCCTCATCACGGATGGGCCCGAGTACACAGGGACAGACGTGCTCGTTAAATCTGTGGAGTCCAAAGTCCCGACGGCGTTAGCGTACGATGTCGCTCGAAGTTCGCTCAGGTGTCGACCTCGTCACTTGACCAGGGTTCTAAAATACGAGGCGTTATTGGCTGTGTTAAAGCTCCTGAAGGAGGCTAGAAATAGGCAGCCGGAAACGATTACCTTACCTTACCTTACATTAAGAGAACAGAAAAGGTTTCACCAAGACAAGCTATAAACGTGTAACCAGCACATTAATGCCTTAGAAAACTGAACATTTAATCCGAAAGGTGAAGTATATATAGCTCCCGCCACCCTTATTTGTTACACTTTAGGGATGGAAAACCGAAACCGTTTTTTTGCTCTCGGTTTTGACTGAAAAACCGGCTTTTTTCATGAGGCCGGTCTAAACCGGAAACCGGTTTGCTGCGGGGAAAACCGTTTAAAACCGGAAATCGTTTTTTTTTTTAAACCGCTATCAGCGTTTTTTTAAAAATTATGTAATTTTATTTTTTTTAATGTTAGTTTTGCATTATAGTTTTGCATAGATAGCAAATGGGAGGAATTAAATTAAAAAAAAAGGAAAAGGAAATAGAGATGGAATAATGCAAAGCTTAATAAAAATACTCAAAACGATTAGAAAAATCGGAATAAAAAAAAAGGAGCATTATAATTTTAAATAATAAGAAAGTAAGAACTAGGAAGAAAACCTAGAACTTAGTTTTCAACAAAACACTTTAAACATTTAAAATTGACTGTGTAAATTGTTTTTTTTTTTAAATTCGAAAGTAAAGTTTACAAATTAGTTGATTTTTGCAACTAATTAATAAGAAACTCAAACCTTTTTTTGCCATTGAAAAACCGGTTTCGTGGAAACCGGTTTTGTAAAACCGGTATTCGAAAAACCGCTATCCCTAACGTGTTCTAATTTGGTTGGCGGCGAGTATAGGAGCCCAGATGCGATAAAATCGAATAAATCCCTCTTAACCAAGTTTTACTGTTTATCCCCCTTAGGATCATTGTATTTAAGTATTTTAATGGCTACAGATATGCACAAGTATCGGAATCAGTTTCGCGAGCTTTTCACGCGTGGGCCCATTAAAAATGGCGCGTAATCCATTGTTGTTCGGCACTCTCAAGACACGTTCTATTTGAAAGAGCGGTTAACTCCTGTTTCTGTTATTTTTCAACGGGTGTGTTTCACGAAATGACGTCCCAACGGCATTCGTGGTCCCTCTTCTTTTTTTTTCTTTTTTTGTAGAATGAGAATGTTTCAGACGCTCTTGTTTTCCTTTTCTACGTACCGCGATTTCATTGGTTGCTTCGGTTTCACTCTCAAAATAACCGATATGGATAAAAAGAAAACTTATCTATCTATCAAGCTTTATTTAACAAATGTTTTGAGCAACCAACAGAACAGAGTGTGCATTTAAAAAAAGTAAAAAATATTCTTACAAAACTCTCACTTTTGAATACCCAAATAAAATTCCAGACTACAAATAAAAACAAACTGTTGGAGATGTTGCCATCTACAACCTGAAATAAACCCACTACACAAATAAATTTTTTTTTAAATTTTAAATAAATGCTTTTTAAGGAACTATGCTTTTCTGCATGCACTAACTTTGAGTGAGCGGTTTGTTTGGGCTCACTTGGCGACTTTCTGACGGTTTCCCGTTTTTTTCGAGCCAAGCATCTCCGTCTATGACAAGGGCCGTAGGGAGCCTAGTGGTCAGCGCAGGGCCGGATTTAAAGATTTGCCGCTTGTAGGCTACGATCGATTTTTCGCCAGATATAGTTTTCTTGACTTTTTTTTCTTCTTACATATTAGAATCATCTATGTACCTTTCCACTCTAAATCGAAAGCGAAATAATACGCGAAATAATTTCTTAAACCGTTCCACTATTTTTCTTACAACTTCCAAATCCGGGGGAGAGGGTGCAATTGCCCTCGCAGCTACCATGTTTACAACTAAATATTAGTACTATATGTACGTTAACGATTTACGCATTCATTTAAATTATTAGTTTTCTTTCTTAAAAATATTCGTATCTATATAATATTTTTTTTATGCCGAATGCCTCTTTAATTTTCGTAAAATTTGCCGCCCCAAAAACTTTGCCGCTCTAGGCTACAGCCTACTTAGCCTATTTAGAAATCCGGCCCTGGTCCCGCGATCGAGTCCCGGTATCACTGAAGACCTACCGAGTATATGCGGAGTACGTGCTCGTTAAATCTGTTGGGTCCGAAAGTCCTGTGGTCGGTCATTGCGCAGTTTAACACGGGTGCAGGTCCCTGGAGACTATCCCCCCCCCCTTCAGGGACATGTCTAAATTGTAAAGGTGGCGATAGATGGCAGCATCTGTCTTATATGTGTATGTCGTGTCCGTCCTTCTTGACGAAGGTTTATAAGCAGGTCTTTGTGACCAAGCACACAAGCCCGAAAATATATGTCTACCAACCAACCAACCATCCATCTATAATAATCGCCCTGGTATTTACGTATTTTAATGGCCGCGGATATGTTCAAGTATCGGAATCAGTTTCGCACGCTTTTCACGCGAAGGCCCATTAAAAATGGCGCGTAATCCATTGTTGTTCGGCGCTCATAAGAGAGGTTCTATTTGAAAGAGCAGTTAAATCCTGTTTTTGTTGTTTTTCGATAACCGAGTTGAATTGAAACAGTTTCGCACAGGTGTCGGCTGGTCACTTGACTGTGGTTCAAACTTAGAGATGCCCGTCGCCAATAGCCCTCGGGTAGCTCAAGTGCGACGATAATTCAAACTAACTTAACCAAACACAATAATATAAGAATGACAAAACATGACTTAGTAATATACATGGTTTAATAGTTTAGTTTGAATTATCGTCGCACTAGAGCTACACGAGGGCTATTGGCGACGGGTATCGTTATTTAGAACCACAGTCAAGTGACAAGCTCACACCTGAGTAGGCACCCAATGAAATTTTTAGGAAAGACATCTTGAACGTTATTAAAATGGTCTTCCAAGAAACGTGTTTTATGTTAGATTTACACTCTTAAAACAAGCGAGCGATTTTAACTCAGTCTGAGTTAATTTCCACTCCTTTCCGTGCCGAAAATGCACTTCTCCTATAGGAGTGAATTTCACTCTTTTGTTTTAAGAGTGTAGATTGAAATAATCGTTGCACTAGAGCCACGTGAGCGCTATTGGCCACAGGCGTTGTCAGTTCGAACCACAGTCAAGTGCCGAGCCGACACCAGAGTAGGCACCCAACGCAATCATTAAGGGCGACATCGTACCCAGATTTGGTACTTTGGAGCATATTTAACGTGCACTCCCCTTATACGGGGTATTATTCGTCGCACATATTTTTAGGGCCGTTTATAGGTGGGCAGTTATTTCGACGATGCCCGGACCCGAACCTGGAACCTATTTGAAGAGTACAGGGGAAGAACCGCTTGATTTATTAGGAGTCGTCCCGTAATTGTGTCTGCTTGGCGGCAGGAAACCGGTTTCTCTCTTTCTTCTTCGCTTGGTCCAAGCGTCGGAATCGTGCGTCGCGTGAATCTCGGTAGGTGGAAAAGTCGTGGTTTTTATGACTTTTCAATTAATTTGCGAATCTTAAAATTTATCTTAATTGTTTTAGAAAAATTCGTGATTTTCAATCAATTGTACTTTATTTTTAAAGCTTAACATGATGATGAACACAGTCTTTTGAATAAAACACGGAACTAAATTTTAGGGTTGCAGTAAGAGAAGATGCACAACAAAATTGAGAAACTGGTTTCCTTACACCAATTTAGGCGATTACTCGCTATCATCGCCAAAGATGCCTGACGAGGAAAGTTTTCTACGAAATTAAGCTGTTTTTCCCCTGTACTCTTCGTTTAACATACACTCCCTCTACACGGTGCAGGATTCGTCTGTTTTTTTTTTGTGTGAACGGGCCGTTTATAAGTCGGTAGTCAATTTGGAAATGAACCTTGGACCTTTCGCCTGGCCTTAATCGACTGGTCTCCCCAGCCCTGAATAAACACAGTATTGGTGCACGTAAAATAACAAGTCAAAAATATCGTTTTCTGCTTTCTTTCACGTCCTCGACTAGCGCGTTTCATAAACACGGAGTCATAAGCGGGCCGATTTTTACTGCCCCATATTCGCTCCTTACAAAAGAGATTCTTTCGCAAATTAAATCATTTTCAATCGAGGAAGGGCGGGATCTGCCAAGATTTTACTACTCCATAAAATGCCAGATATTGGCTAGCGGATTTCTATATAAGCCTCGTTTAACAACAAAATTGTTTCCATAATTTTTGCCGTATTTACGGTGTACCCTCCAGGGACGGATTTCTAAATAGGCTAAGTAGGTTGTAGCCTAGAGCGGCAAATTTTACGCGGCATTCGACATACAAAATTATTATAAAGATACGAATATTTTTAAGAAAAAAAAATTACATTAATGCGCAAACTGTAAACGTATATATAGTACTAACATTTCGTAGCAAACATGGCAAATTGCAACCCCTCCTCCCGGACTTCGAAGTTAAAAGAAAAATAATAGAACAGTTTTTAAAAAATGGCCTATTTCTCTTTCGATTCAGTGTGTAAAGATACGTAGATGATTCTAATATGTGTATCTATTTTAAACAGCAAAATAGTTTTTTCCCATTGGGTTAACACTGAGGCACTTGAGTTTGGAGACCCGCGGTCCAGCGCGCCCATTCCCCCTTAATTTTAGCTTTCAAAATTTTTCAATTACAACTAAATGCTGTGTTTGGCAATTTGTTTCGATAAATTAGGTCGGTAGAACAATAGGAACAACAGAAACTCAAACTGTTAAACCAACTGATTCAGGAACAGAAACGCACTGCAATTCTAAAGATAATCTTTTGGATAAAACTAACAATGACTAATTTAATGAAATTTTTACTGTGTGAATGATATCATTCGAGGTGTTTGAAGTGCCGGATTTAAAGACGCAGGACCCCTAGGCACTGACATTTGGGGCCCTCCCCCTATCTCGAAGCTATTTTGGAAATTTAGCAAATTAATACACTAGTAAAGAACATAATTTTTAATGGACTTTAATAAACATCAGAATAATTAACTATTTATACATTAACAAACTATTTATACACCTAAGAAAGAAATTCGCCAAACAGGGCCTTCAGCTAGTTGTAATTCAAACTTTTAACCCTTTCAGTCCTAATGACAATTTGGCATCATCATTTTAGAAAAAAATTTCTGATCGTCTATAGAAATTTATGATATCAAAAAGCACATCATTCGATTCTTCAAACTTTTTTCTATTAGAAAATATTTTTTCGCATACCCCCCTATTTTGCAGCTTTTCCCAAGGGGGGAGAATATTGTGACAGGGGCGGCAAATCAATCGTAGCCTACAAGCGGCAAATCTTTAAATCCGGCCCTGTGCACCCTAATTTTTGCTGGCAACGTTAAGTCGATTGGAGCTTTCACGCTTTTATTAGAGAGTCAGAAATCGCCAAGTGCAAACTCCTCTAGAGAATAGCGCCAAATACTTCTCCGAGGGCGTTTGTTTAGGCTTACTAGAAATCGATTGATGGCTTCACTGTGCAAACCGAATTTTACATTAGTGCTTGCCCGGCCTTCAGGGGGGGGAATGAAAAACGGCCAACTTCAATAACAAGGCCAGAGAAGCTCTCCCAAACATGAGCGTAGACGGAAATGTTGATGTTACTGTTCCCAGTGCCGAAGATCGAGAAACTAGTTCGAACGCATTCGGAACCCTAAAATTGTGGTCAGCCGTGAACGAGTGGTTCCGAACACGTTTCGAGACAGGTCGAATAACATTTACATTTAAATTTTCATTACATTTTTAATTGAAACATTATAACATCAATTTTACATTGTAGCTTTCAGGAATATTTACCATAACACATAGAATCGAAAGTTAAATTTATAACAAATCCACTATTATATATACGGCTTATTTACCTTACTAAATTTTTCAACAAAATTTCTTTTCACAATTTCTAACTCGCATATTAAAAAAAAATGTAGATTGCAATACATTATGCAAAGATAAACATTGGGTTTGAATGTTGCGTAAGACTTTTTTTGAATGCACAGTTTTTGAATGCGAAAGCAGTTTCCTGTAGGATAGAAAAAACAATTAGCAGATGTTTTTCGAATTAAAATAACCGACATTTGTTTATTTTTCCACTAGTTTCAAGCATCGAATTTAACGTTTATTTTTCTTTTCAACTTTTCGAACGCATTTCAGCTGTCATTTTTTTTGTAGCAAAATAAAAACTATACCTAAATCATCAGCTACCGATGAAACGAATGATAAATAAGCTGATATGAAATTTTCTTTTTTTTTTAGTTAGCTCGAAGTATGCTTTTCAATTGCTTCGAAAATATTCCAAAAAAAAAAAGAACCATAGATATCATAATTAAAGTATTAGATTGGCTGATCACGTGACCTCCAATGCTAACGACGACGGGACGCTCATGGAGGCTTTTTAACAGGGCATAATGGCCAGTGTTGCTGCCACTTTAAGGAGAAAAATACTACGAAATAATACCATTTATTTCTAAAATTACAACAACAAAAAAATAGTAGAAAGGATTTAAAGTCACTAAAAATATTCCAAAATGCAGCTAGTATTTTTACTATTTTTTTTTTGTAATGTTAGAATTAAATGGTATTTTTTCGTAGTATTTATCTCCTTAAAGTGGCAGCAATACGGGCCATTTGGCCTCCATGTTAGCATTGGAGGTCACGTGATCTGCCAATCTAATACTTTAACAAGATATCTATGGAAAGAAAAATTCTATTACTATTATTTATTTTTTTCCAAAAAAAGGAGTTGAGTTGCACTATTCCTTTTTCAAAGTTTTTTTTAAAACGATTTTAGTATATTTTAAGTAGCTTTAAAAACACGATATTTTATTATTTAATTTGTTCTATTTATATTCTAATTAATTTATTTTATAAAATACTTTTTTTATTTTTAATATGCGATTGTTGTCAACTCGTTTGGTTGAAGTTCGCAATTACAAGGCGTTCTTTGACTGCGTTATAGCTCAATTGGAAGATGGAAATTGGCAGTTGGAAAGCAGTAGCAATAGTAAACATTATAATTTCGTTCTATATTTATGACATTTACATATTGTAATGAAGGCAAATAGTTTTATTTTTAGAATCATGTAATTTGTTGTTCTGTATAATGCAAAATATTTTTTTCGATCTGCTTGTAGATATTATTTATTTTTATTTATGAAAGGTTTAACTAAACTAGCAAGAACACGCTATTTTTATTCAGACATTTGTATTAAAAATAAATTACGCTTCGCGTTTGAATTTGAAAACGTTTTAAATGGGCTTGTTTCACAAGGGATCTGGCAACAGCTCCGCGGTCTTGTTTTCGTTTTTCTCGAATTAATTTTGCCTTGGTATTCCAAATTGAGATTTCTAAGAATATTTTAGTTGTTATTTTTTTTTAAATTCCAACTTCTTTCAATGCTAGTTTTCCTTGATAAATGATTAAAACAACTAACAGCACAGCTAGAAGTTGTAATTTTAAAAAATGACATCAGAATAACTTATTCTTAGAAAACTCAATTTCGAATATCAACAAAAGAAAACAAGACCGCAGAGCTGTTGCCAGAAAGAAATGAACGTGAAACAAGCCCATTGGCCGTGTTTATACTTTTCAGTCTCCAATCGTATCTAATTGATGTCAAAATTTTTGTTTGGCACTGACTGATGTTTAAATAATGAAGATATTTGGCATTTAAGACGCTTAATACGACAATTTTACGTTTTTACACTTAGTCAATACGCTTTTTTTTATATTAGTTTAAGACGAAACGATTTGATGTGTGCCCCCACTTTCTTTAAATCAAATTTGTATAATTATCTTGCATTTTGTCGTAATAATCCCGATTTTAAGCTTACATGTTTAAGCAATCAGACACAAAAAATCTAAAAATGACAGTACATGACATAATAATTAGCCTAATCATATTTTGTTTCAGCTATTAAATTTTTAACTATGAAACAATCATAAATGATATTTTATTTATAAGTTACATTCGTTTGCTAAAACTATAATAATTAAAGCCGATTGCAATTTGGATAGTTCTCATGGCTATATAGTTGAATTGCAAACTAAACTGTACTGCCAAATACAATAGTGCGGTCCCCCTTATAGTACAGGGTGTCCTTAAAAGAATGTCCGAGTTACAAATTGTGACCTGACATCACGCCTTGCGATTTCTTCCTTTGGGGCTTCGTAAAAGATCGGGTCTACGTTCCACCCCTACCCCACGATTTACCAACCTTGAAAGGTAGAATTGCACAGGCTGTTGCTTCCATTACTCCGGACTTGCTGCAGACAGTATGGGATAAGAATTTCATTTTCGTTTGGATGTGTGCCGTATCACTAAAGGCGCACACATTGAGCACTTATAGGAAAAACTAGGTTAGTTTTCCTTCAATATCATGTTTGATTTGTTACATTTAGTATAAAATAAACTCCTTTAATATACCATTACAACTCGGACATTCTTTTACGGACACCCTGTACTCCACAAATAACTTTGCATCAAATATCACAGTTATCGTAACCATCTTACTAGCTTACATAACGAACAAATGTACTTTTGTAAAGAAATGGGAACGAAGTATCGTTAGAGGATACCTGTTAACTTTCAGGCGCTGTGCTACCCAGCCATCCCAATTCCCCATTCCTATTACCTCCACAAATTAAGAGGGATTGTTAGTCCCATAGAGCTAATGCATTAGTTTTGGAATCACAACTTCCGCAGAAATATTGCATTGCCATGTTAGCCCTTTTTCCCCAGGTATGGGAATCAACATAACATCGAAATGAAACAAATTTGAAACGAAAATGTTATCTAGTTATTTAATTATATATTTTTGAAGTTTTAAAATTAAAAAAATATACAGCAGATGGCGACACTATTTTAAAACTTTATCAATTAATAATTAAATGACCGGAAGTTATTTTCTTCTCAATTTTGTTTTAAATTGATGTTATGAAGATTCCCATACCTGGTAAAACTGGGCTAACATGGCAAAGCAATTCTTTTTCAAAATTTATGATTTCAAAACTAATGCATTAGCTCTATGGGACTGACAGTCCCTCTTAACGGTTCCATCAGGTAACAGCGCCGGAAGACAAAAAAGAACATTTCATTTCACACTGTTTTTCGAAAAAAAAAGAACAAAAAAAGTTGGGCGAAATCCAACATTTACCCGATAAACGAATAAAAAAAACCCTTACGGTGAAATGAACTCAATCAATCACTCCGCCAGATTGATTATGATTCCCGAAACGGAATAATCAATCCGGTGAACGAGAAAATAATAAACAGCGGGGTGACAGTGTTTGCCATTCCTAACTGAGAGGCGACTTTATTTGGCGCTTTTTTTTTTTTTGGCGGTGAAAGTTTAACATGACATGAGTTAAAAACTATGCTTCATGTAGCATTTGTAGTTTGGGCTATAAAATATCACACCGCAGTTAATGTTTTTTTTTATATGCTGCATTGAAGCCATACTAAAACTACCGGCTCAGACGCAGTGCCGGATTTAAAGGGCCCTTAGGCACTTGACATTTGGGGCCCATCTCGAAGCAATTTTGGAAATTTAGCAAATTCACTAGTACAGAACATATAATTTTTAATCGACTTAAATAAACATCAGAATAATACAGTACTATAGTTGTTCTATATAATTTATAAAATCACACGGCGAATTTTCTTCTGTGCAAAAGAACCAATGACGTCATCATAATCAATTGACTGCATTATTTCTGACTATGTACATTACTGAGACTCAGTTGAGCCTGTTCTCTCCTATGTTAGATCTTAAAGTAATTCTTTATACTCTCTTTTTAGTTCTTCTCTTCTCGTTCTGCTGAGCAATTTGGCAATTTTTAAGGCTGTCGGGCAATAGGTTTTCGGAGTTTGGCGATTTTCAAATTTTTTAGGAGATTTTTTTGACTATCTTATCTTTTTAAGAGCCCCCTTCCTGACTGGGCCTTGTTGGCCTAGGCCGAAATCCGGCACTGATCAGACGGTTAAGGCGTTCGCCTTGCATGCGCGGAGGGTCCCATGTTCGGGTCCAGGCATCGCCAAAATAACTGCCAACCTATAAACAACCCGTCCCGCGCAGCCAAAAATGTCCGACAAATAGTAACCTGTGTAGAGTGAGTGCACGTTAAAAATGCTCTAAAGTCCTGGCGCTGGGTAAGATGTCGCCCTTAAAAATTGCATTGGGTGCCTACTCAGGTGTCGGCTGGTCACTTGACTGTGGTTCAGACTTATGACGCTCGTCGCCAATAGTCCTCGGGTATCTCAAGTACGACGATAATTCAAACTAACTTAACAAAACACAATAATATAAGAATGAAAAAACATGACTTAGTAATATACATAGAGTAAGATAACTTTACATCAAATTCTACAGCATTGCAACCATCTTACTATAGCAAAATAGCAAACTACAGTCCCTGGACAAATTATTAGACGCACTGCAAGATTTCATGTAAAATTACCGATTTATTTGACATAAATAAAACAGCATTAATTTAGAAAAGCATACGTTTATTAAGTTTTAAAGAAAAGTGAAATGAATGTTAGTAAAAGTCAATATTTAGTTGAGCCACCTTTAGCCGCTATGAAAGCTTTAATTCTGCGCGGCATGCTATCCATGCAAGACTGTACTGTCTCCTGCATTTGAGGATGATGATTCCACACATAAATAATCTTATAATAAATAATTAATATAAATTAATCTTAATCATAATTATCTTAAAATAAATACAAATATGTAATCTACAACAATTCTTTTAAATAAAAATCAATAATAATAGTTTAATCAATAATAATAGTTTAATCAATAATAATAGTTTAATCAATAATAATAGTTTAAATATACCATTATTGCATAAAAACTCTTATAAGAAACATAAAATTACTAAAAAAAATACAGTGCAATTTGGTACCGAATGTTGCAAGAGGATCCCATTTCCCCATTCCTATTACCTCCCTAAATTAACGTTTCATCAGGTAACAGCGCCGGAAGACAGAAAAAAACATTTAAATTCACACTGTTTTTCGAAAAAAAGAACAAAAAAGTTGGACGAAATCCAACATTTACCCAATAAACGGATAAAAATAGAACCTTAGGGCGAAATGAACTCGATCCATCACTCCGCCAGATTGATTATGATTCCCGAAACGGAATAATCATCCATTAGAAAGATCCATAGACATAGATCCATAGATCCAAAGAAAAGATCCATAATAATCAATCCATTTGAAAGGGTAAATAATAAACAGATGTGCGCCTTTTGCGAACGTCATTTCCTAACTAATAAGTGATTTAATTTGGAATGGAAATATAGAAATATTTGGGTAAATAATAACAGTTAATCTCCTTTCGTGTCTATATACAGTCCCTGGACAAATTATTAAACGCAATGCAAGATTTCATGTATCAATCAATGATGAACAAAATACCTTTAGAAGGACATTTGTGTTCCTAAACTTAAGCTATTGAATGGAAAATACTATTTGCTATACTTAATACATAAATCGACATCTTTTTTAATGATATGGCATTCTTTGGTATGTTTTCATCATTACTAAAAAAATGCAGTGCGTCTAATAATTTGTCCAGGGACTGTAGGTTGATGAAAAGTTTTCCTAAACCAATGAGTCTGTGGCGAATCTATAGTGATTATGTTAGCCAGTTCAGCGATGAATTCCAAGAAAATGTGAATCATTAAATGTAAGATATCCGATATTTTTGAAAGATTTCAAGAGACGAAATACGTTTGACTCCATCAATATTTTTTACAGTAAAAATTGGGGAATATGTTCCATGAGCCTCTGATGCGCCGAGATTAAAAAAAAAAAGAAATTCCCTTGCACTAGCAAAACAATGTATTGTTGTTGTTATAAATGCCACTTGGGAAACCCAAGCTCTTCCCGCGGAGCGGGCAAGGATTATAGCAAATGGGTGCGGTTCCTGAGGAGAGATGCCCGTATAGAGACTACACGGCAGGAATCCGTCTTGACATCGTGCTGACAGATGCTGCCATCTATCGCCACCTCCACAATTTAGACATGTCCCTGAAGGGGAGGGAATCAGGCTCCAGGGACCTGTACCCGTGGGAAACTGCGCCATGACCGTCCACAGGACTTTTGGACCCACAGATTTAACGAGTACGTACTCCGCATATACTCGGTGGGTCTTCAATGGTATCGGGACTCGATCGCGGGACCTTCCGAGAACGAGGCCTTAACCACTAGGCTATCCACGGCCCTACAATGTATACTGGATTTGTCCACTTTTTACAATTTACAATCTTACACCCCAGTTCTTTAATGAAAAGATACCAAATATTCACGTTAAAACAAAGTTTCATTGAGAAATCAGATTGATTATTATTTTTGAAGTGGAATATAATGAATTCGGTGAACGATTCGGTAAATAAAAAACGGTAATAAATAAAATAAAAAAAAAAGATATGACATATTATAACTTAACCCCCTCAAAATCCTATATTTTGTACCCCAATTAAACTTAATAACTTAAATTATCTTTTTCATATATCCTTAATATCACTTAGTACTTTAACATCCCAACCACACCCTGTCGGCGACAAAAAGTCGCCTAGATCAATCGTTCCCACAGAAACTGCTTAGTCATCACATTTTTAAGTTGATCTTTCAAACTTTCTCATACTCTGATTGGTCAGTGGAGCGGGGCTCGAGATTTTTCGCCATTTTTGTGGGGATTCGGTCAGACTCTCTCGCCGACTACAATCGACAAATCAATCTTCTCCTGATGAATAGCTCTTAAATAAAAGATCTTTAATTACTCCGAAGTTTCCCTGTTGACTTATTTTACATATATATTAATTAGAAAATAGAATAGATCCCTTTCCCTTAACATTTATTCCAAAAATTAAATTATAATGTAGTTTATTTATAGCATCAATATGCGCTGGTCAACTCAAGCCCCCCATCGCATCTATTATATATAACACACAACAACGCTAATTCCCGCTTATGCACTGTATTATTGTCCATTCGCAACTATTGACAATAACAATCCGACAATAATAAGGGTAGATTTAGACAGGACACTGGTGAATCCGAGTTTGAGCAAATGTCTGGTTAACTAGTCAAGTTAAGGGGGAATGGGCGCGCAGGATCGCGGGTCTCCAAACTCAAGTGCATCAGTGTTAATCACGGCCAACTTCAATAACAAGGCCAGAGAAGCTCTCTCAAACATGAGCGTAGACGGAAATTTTGACGTCACTGTTCCCAGTGCCGAAGATCGAGAAACTAGTTCGGACGCATTCGGAACCCTAAAATTGTGGTCAGCCATGAACGAGTGGTTCCGAACAGGTTGTCTCCATCTTCGGAACAACGTCACTCGGAACTATGACGTCAAAATTTCCCTCCCCGAGCTTGTTTAGGAAATCTTCTTCGGCCTTAGTAGTTGAGTAGGCCGTCTGTTAATCCAATGGGAAAAAACTATTTTCTCTGCCACATTTCTCCAGCTGTATTGAATATTTTTACAAACGTTTTTTTTTTAATAATAAATGTAGATAACGTACAGATCTCTATCTTCCCACTTTTTGAAATGGCTTCGAATATTTTGTGTACAGTTATTTATTGAAATTTGAAAAAAAACAACATTCGAACCCATTTCGAAAAGTAGGAAGGTCGGGACCTGTTAGTCAGCTACATTGATCACACACAAAAAAAAAACTCTCGCAAAAATATTCAATACAGCCGAGAAATGTGGCAGAGAAAATATTTTTTCTCTCCATAGGATTAGCACTAATGCTTTGGAGACCCCCGGTTTAGCGCGCCCATTCCCCCTTAACGCGAGTTTGTCAACTTTTGGCGTTATTTTCCAAACCAGACAATGCAACAAAAATCGGATAGTTTATGTTTATTTAAATACGTTGGAGAGTTTTAATTTATGCACAGTAAAACTCCAATTATCTGAAGCAAATGGCACCTAACTACATTCGGATAATCAGAAATTCGGATAATTGGAGTTAAATAAAAAAAAGTATATTTTAATTAATTACTTAATGATGTTCATATATACGTTATATACTAAATATGCTAAAAATAATGCTTCTAACAAATTCTCTCACGATTTTCCCACATTATTTCATAAACGATAAAATTAAAATTATTTTTCGAACTTTCATTTTAAAAATATTGTTGTAATTAATAAAAAAACAGGTTTATTATTTTCATGGTACATAAAAAGAGTGCTTTGTGCGGGCTCTACACTGTAAAAAAAAGTATTTTGTAGAAAAAAAACTATTAGCTAGTATACTAGAAAAATGCTGTTTAACAATTTATAATCTGAACTCAAAATCTTTTTAACAAAAAAAAGTGATAAAAACAACCACAGTCACGAAACCGGTTTCTCTCTCTCTTCTTCGCTTGGTCCAAGCGTCGGAATCGTGCATCGCGTGAATCTCGGTAGGTAGAAAAGTCGTGGTTTAGGACTTTTCAATTAATTTGCGAATCTTAAAATTTCTCTTAATTGTTTTAGAAAAATTCGCGATTTTCAATCAATCGTACTTTATCTTTAAAGCTTAACATGATGATGAACACAGTCTTTTGAATACAACGCGGAACTGAATTTCAGGGATGCAGTAAGAGAAGATGCACAAGAAAGTGAGAAACTGGTTTCCTTACACCAGTTTAGGCGATTACTCGCTATCATCGCCAAAGATGCCTGATGAGAAAAGTTTTCTACGAAATTAAGCGGTTTTTCCCCTGTACTCTTCAATTTTGTTCATCCGTTCTCAAAGTATACCGAATTATGCATGTTTAACTTTTTGTAAACAAACGCCCGGAAGCAGTATCTACAAATTACACCATTTGAGATTTAAGTAAATAAATACAAAAACAGTTTCCAGGTAATTCTCTAATTTCGCAGAATATTTTTTTTTTATATTCAAAAGCAAAACAAAAAAACCCCTATTGTTACCAAGCGTAACACGCTCGTAAACGTATTAAGATTGCATCGCAAAAACAACAAATATCAACAAAGAAATAAATCGTAAACAATCGCCTTAAGGGGGAATGGGCGCGCTGGATCGCGGGTCTCCAAACTCAAGTGCCTCTGTTAATCCAATGGGAAAAAACTATTTTCTCTGCCACACTTCTCCGGCTGTATTGAATATTTTTACAAACGTTATTTTTTTTTTAAATAATAAATGTAGATAACTTACAGGTCTCTATCTTCCCACTTTTTGAAATGGCTTCGAATATTTTGTGTAATATTGTTTATTGAAAATTTAAGAAAATATTCGAACCCATTTCAAAAAGTGGGATGGTCGGGTCCCGTAAGTCAGCTACATTTATCACAGGAAAAATCGGCTTATAAAAATACTCAATACAGCAGGAGAAATGTGGCAGAGAAAATAGTTTTTCTCCATAGGATTAACACTGACGCACTTTGCTTTGGAGACCCCCGGTCCAACGCGCCCATTTCCCCCTTAAGTGAGACATGATTTGAGAAAGACGAATTCCTCTTTTAAATACAATTGCCACTTGCAAAAATGCCCTCAAGTTATGATTATTAATTATTTTTTGTAAGACACCTCCTTACGTAACGCGTCTCTCTTTTTGAATTAAATGCTTATCCTACTATTGAGCTCAAAACAAACTATTCTAATTGGATTGGAGTTAAAGTTGGCGATTCGCCTGAACCTGCAAAATTCGATAAAAGTGCAAGATTTATTTTACATAGTATGTCAAAAATGACGCTTTTAACAAAAGCTCGTACGATTTTCCCACAATTATTTTATAAACTATTTATTGACAATTTATAAACTATTTATAAAATATTTATTTTATTATTTTACGGTACCCAAACCATTATTTTTAGAAATAATAACATAAACTTGTAAATTATATTGGTTTTATATAATGTTCGCTCTAAATAAACATTTTATAGCAATAAAAACAAATATTTACAAGTAGTTTGTAATTTTTTTAAAGTCAAAATGTTTAACTTTTTTAAAACGCTACTCCTATTTCAATTTTGAGAATAACTCCAAACTGTTATCGTTTGTTTTTAGAACTATTTGTTCAAGAACTGTGCAAGGATTTTGAAATGTGAGCTACAGTTCAGAAGTAACATGCATTTATACTGAAAAATCTCAAAAAATCACACACAAAAATACAAATTATTGAATTCAACATTTTTTTTAAAAAACAACTATACATAGACCTTATTCCATGCACAATTTTGTGCACCACTTATCTAAGAACACAGGTTAAAAATTTCAAAATTCTAACTTAATTAGCAAAAATGCCTTAGGGATTTATTAAACACAAGAATTGGAAAAACGCGAAACAGAGAAAACGGGTTGAAAGCAGACGAAATACGTATTGGAATGACTCCAGAAAATATTTAATTTACTTTTTTTCTACAAAAGATACCATTGGGAAACTTTCAGTAAATGTTCAGAAAGATATTGTGAATAAAAAGTAAAAACTGAAAAATCTGTATTTTGACCAAATTTTGGGTACCGTGTCCCCTTAACCTAAGTTGCACTCGTTTTGCGGACTTTCCTTAAAACAAAAATGGTTTTAATTAATTAAAACAAAACAGGTTTGTTATATTTTAGCACGCAGGGTTCTAACAAACAATTAAAATGGTTGGTCGCTTGCAGTGTAGTAATCTTTATTTTTTGAAAACAGAAAGGTAAAAAAAAAAAAAAATCTAGTTTTGCCTTATATGACACAATTTTACAGAAAACTGTTTAAGGAAAATAACAGTATTTTTCGGTAAATACTTTTTTTCTGTCAAATTTTTTTTTTAAATAACATTGTAGCAAATGTAATTACATTTTTTTAAAAGCTCTTTTACACAGATCGCTACAAAACTGCTAAAATATTATGTATTGTAATATAATTTTGTTTATCCGTTCTAAAAAAACAACCATTTGGTTGCTTTTTATATTTTATAATGAGTATTTCATTTTTGTAAAAAAAAAAATCAAGAACCCTCAAGCAAGACCTACAAATTATACCACTTGAGATTTAAGTAATGAATACAAAAACATTTATTCTCTTTACAATCTCAGGTAATTCTCGAATTTCGCAGCATCACTTTATTATTTCATATTCAAATAAATAAAAAAAAGGACTTTCGCTATCGAGCGTAACACGCCTCATTAAGCGTATTAAAGATTACATCGCAAAAACAACAAATAAAAAAAATCGGAAATCTTAAACAATCGCCTTAAGTAAGACAGATTTTGAGAAAGTTGAACTGCATTTTATTCTCTTAAATACAATTGCCACTTGCAGAAATGCCCGCTAGTTATGATTATTAATAATTTTTTGTATTCACCTTCCTTGCGTAACGCCTTCCTCTTTTTGAATTAAATGGATATCCTACTATAGAGTGTTAATTTGGTTCAGTTTGAATTATCGTCGCACTAGAGCTACACGAGGGCTATTGGCGACGGGAGTCGTATTTTAGAACCACAGTCAAGTGACGAGCCGACACCTGAGTAGGAACCCAACGCAACCGTTAAGGAAGACATCGTACGCAGCGTTGGTACTTTGGAGGATTAATTTAACGTGCACTCCCTCTATACGGGGTATTATTCGTCGGACATTTTTGACTGCGCGGGCCGTTTATAAATCGGCAGTTATTTTGGCGCTGCCCGGACCCGAACCTGGGACCTTTCGCATGCTAGGCGGACGCCTAACCGACTGGGCTCCCCAGCCCCTATATAGAGTTTTAAACAAGCTATTCTAATTGGCTTGTTTCAAGTGACTTATAGGCCACTCGACACGTGAAACATACCTATTATATGGACCTAATAAATATTCGGTGCACTTTCAAGCTCTGTTTTAGCTTCCACACTAAGTTTATAACGTAAAAAGTGGAAGGTATTTTATAATACCATAATACCTTCCACTCTTTACGTTATCAGTCCGTCTGTCTGTCCGTCCGTCTGTCACCCACTTTCACAGAACGAACCGCAAGTCGCACAAACAAGTGGGACACATCATTTTGAAGCAAAAAATCGGGCTAGGCTACATCCCAAATTCAATTAAAAAATTTAAATTAGAAGTTTATTTAAAATTTAAATAACTAAAAATTCAATCTACATGAAACTACTAAAACATGCAAATTCCATTTTCCTTCAATATTTTCACTGTTGCCATTTCGTCAAACGTACGAGAAACTTAATTTAAAATAAAAATAAAACACTTGAAAAATATTTATTTAAGTGATATGATTCAGTTTGGATTGTTGTAATATCAAATGTAGCAAACGATAATGTAAGTTTTTATAATTATTACTATATGAGCCTTTTGCCTTTTAAGATAGAACGTACAGTAAAAAAATATTAGACTTATACTTCTGATCATAATCGTCTGATATATTTTAAAGTTTTAAATATTGGCCTAACACAAACCCAAAGTACAATTAATATTTATTCCATACTTTTCCAGATAGTTTTCCCCCCGTCAAAAAAAAAATATTCCCACTCGAGTTGAAGGAAAATTTAGGGGGGAAAAAACACGATTTTTTTAATTAGTTTTATTTTTTTTATCGTTCAAATTCTTCTTGTTGGTTAATCCACACGAGTTGAGGAAAATTCAGGAATAAATAAAAACAGACGATATTTTTTTTCATCGTTCGAAAGGCGCGTGAGTGGCAACGGTTCCAGCGGTATTGTTTTCATTTTTAGTTTTGCTGTATTTGTGCACGCATTTCTTTTCAACAAGTGAAATCGGAACAACCAATGAAATCGCGGAACTCTTAGAATGAAAACTGAAAACGTATACGTCACCTTAAACAACCCAATATTCTTTTTAACTCAAACCCAAATGCATTCCAAAGTACAATCACTACTTATTCCAGAGATAGTTTTCCATCAAAAAGAAAAATATTCGCACTCGAGTTGAAGGGAAATTCAGGAATAAGAAAAAAAAATCAGACGATTTTTTTTTTATTCTTTCATCGTTCGAATTCTTCTCGGCCCTAATTGGGGATATTTTAATGAGGTGCATTGTGGGTAGAACTGAGCTGAAGTGATGAAGTCTTCTCTGTGAATCGAAAGCAATCAAGAGATGAAGTTAAGAAGAAGATGGAGATGGAACCTATTCGGAAACCGGTTTGCCAAGTGAAGCCATCGATCGCTTTAAAGTAAGCCCAAACAAACGCTCTTGGCAAAGTATTTGGCGCGATTATGAAGTGGGGCTACTACATCACCTGGACGACTTTCTGATTCTTCTATAAAACTCTTATTACGTCGTATTTTTTTCCCCTGTAAAGTTTAGTTTAGTTTGAATTATCGTCGCACTAGAGCTACACGAGGGCTATGGGCGTCGTATTTTAGAACCACAGTCAAGTGACGAACCGACACCTGAGTTGGCACCCAACGCAACCGTTAAGGGCGACATCGTACGCAGCGTTGGGACTTTGGACCGTATTTTAACGCGCACTCCCTCTACACGGGGTATTATTCGTCGGACATTTTTGGCTGCACATGCCGTTTTATAGGTCGGCAGTTATTTTGGTGATGCCCGGACCCGAACCTGGGACCTTTCGCATGCTAGGCGAGCGCCTAACCGACTGGGCTCCTTAGCCCCTCTTCCCTGTAAAGGAATTTACTACCTTCTTGTGTACATACAGATGTGTTTTACTACAGCTGCGCAAACAGAATTGAAGAGTTCAGGAGAAAAACCGCTTAATTTCGTCGAAAACTTTCCTCGTCAGGCCTCTTTGGTGATGAAAGCGAGTCATCGCCTAAACTGGTGTGAGGAAATCGGTTACTCACTTTGTTTTTCTCTCGCGGCAACCCTGATTTACGCCAGAGATCAGCGGGCACGAGTCACACGTTTGTACCGCGAAAGAAGAACCGAAAGGAAAACCGGTTTTCTGTCGCCAATGTCCGCCAAGCAGATACAATTACGGCACTACTCCTAAGAAATAAAGCGGTTCTTCCCCTGTACTCTTCAATTGTTTTTATTTTTATTTTTAATCAACGCCTTTTAAGAATGCGTTTCAGCATGATTTAACTTGGTGTGAACGGTTTGTTTCTAAGCTTACTTGGCGACTTTATTTTGGCGCAATATAACTATAATTGCAACGTATTTTTCTTACTTATAAAAGGGAATTACAACCGTCTTGTGTCAATTTAGATCTACAACAAGTAGTCTTTTGCAAATAGTCTTTTTTTTTTAAATCGACGCATTTGAAAGAATAAAATAAAGCATTTCAGCACAAACTAACGTTGGGTGAGTGGTTTCGTTAAGCTTACTTGGCGACTTTTTGACTTAACAAAACTATAATTACATCGTATTTCTCTTCCTTGGAAAGGAAATTACTACCATCTTGTATCAATTCAGATCTCGTGCAAATCCTAACAACTGCGCAAAGTCATTATTTTATTTCTAATCAACGAACGCCTTTTAAACCAAAAAGGTAGGTTTGTAACAGAATCTGTCACTCAGCTCGCTTCCACACAACATTTGTGTTCAATAGGGAAAAAAAGTCGCCAAACACAATATAATTCTATTATAAACATTTACACGCTAAGTTCGGCGTGCTCTAAGTTTGGCTAGTTTCATTTATTTTATTTCGAGAATTCAATAATTATGTCTACAATCATTTTTATCGTTTGCAAAAATTAATTTATATTTCCTCGCTTATAAAAAGAACCAAAACATTACATATCAACATGTTAACAAAGAATCTCTTAGTGAAATATATCTGACGTCATTTCAAACAAATCGATGTCGAAAAAATAATATTTTAAATTTATTGTCTAAAAGAATTAAAATTTCTCGAGCGATTGTTGCGAATGGCAATGGTGATTTAATTATAATAAAAATGGCTTCCTATGCTTTTTAAATGAGCATTCAATTTTGCAGTTTTTTTAAATAATTAAAGTACTTGAATTCGAATTCTTTTCTGAAATTTTCAATGTATTTTAATTTCGATGCGCTGAATTTTTTGACGTATCACACTTGTCCGTAGCATTTGTAGTTTGGGCTATGAAAGTAGCTGACGGACAGACAGACAGACGGACTGAATATAATACCTTCCACTTTTTCGTTATAATCGTAGTGTGGAAGCTAAAATGATGCATTTCAGCATGAACTAACGTTGAATGAGCAGTTTGCTTGGGTTTTCTAGGGTTACTAGGCGACTTTCTAACCTGCTTCACCATATTTCGCGCCAAGCGTCTCCACCTTCTTCCTTACTCTATGAATCAAGGATTCCGAGAATGAAGTTTTTATTATTTATTGCCGCTCTTTATTATTTTGTTCTCTCCTACTAAGAATCAATGAAGATGAGTTTGAGGACAAATACCTTGAGGGTGGATCAATAAGGAGGGTTATTTACGGTGAACAGTTTAGCCCGTTTAAAGTAATGATTTCCTAAGATTACGGTGCCGTCATCCGCCAGATTCGTAACGGTTACGTATGACGTCACAGAAACCTTTTACGTACAAATGTATGGCGATGGTTTCCTAACAACACGTTAATCGTAACCGTAACGGATCTGTACCATCGTCACGGACGTTCTTGCTTTTCCGACTCTTCTTCACACGTTTTTCGGACACGTAACGGCTACTTTTGCGAGGGAAAAATGTTCGAAAAGAGCGCTTCTCAGTCGGCCTTTCTCTTCTGGGGCTATAGGATTCTTGTGACGATTGTAGGGCTTCGAAACTAAATCTTCGCGCACATGATTTAAAACAAATTATCTTTGTTCGTAGATGCCGACGTATGAGGATATGGAAAGCCCCTTCAGTTGTCCTATGTTTGAAAATTTCACTTTCCCTCTGCCGGCTACTTTCTAAATCCGATTCCTCATCCTCCATCAGTATTAGCAGAGCTAAATTTTCATAATACACAAACTCATTTTTATATTGATTGAAGTTACGAACCGGCTAAAAAATCACGACGTGTCGGTTTGTTTACGTTTGGATCGGTTGCGGATTACGTTTCTTCATTTCGAGGAAACCGCATTCGCCGTAAACATTACGATCGGAATTGTAGCGGAGCGAATCTGTGACGTCACTCGTAGAGTTACGGTGACGGTGCCGTTATCTTAGGAAACCATTACTTAATACGTTATGATCGATTCCGGACGGAAGGATGTGAAGGAAGGGTTGATTGAGTTATCGTCGCACTGAGCTGGCGGGCGTCGTAATTTAGAATTACCATTAAGGCTGAAATTTAACTGAAACGCTTCGAATTCGCACAAGATTGACCTGCGAATACGATCGTTTCAAGCTCCGCCCTGCGGATACATTAACGATTAACCCTTTCAGTCCCAATGACAATTTGGCATCATCATTTTAGAATTTTTTTTCGCCGAAGCTAAGTACCTGCCCAAAACCCGTACAAACAACTATCACGAGGCTGCAGGCATAGGCTATTGATCGCTAGATTGTCAGTTCTAAAATCGCCAAATGTAATCGCAATCAGTTGGTCCCATAGGCATAAATAGAATGGACTGCTCATTGCTCTGTCAAGCAGCTTCTAAAAGCGTACCAATCATGAAAATCGCCAAGAGGAGAAAGGTTGCAACATATGGCAACTTATCGCTACTGTTTCGTTAGAACTATGCCAATTGTCGCCAGACCTGAAAATCAGGTAAATCTAGCCTGGCAAACCGCAATGGTGACTCACATCAATGTCCAAGTCACGTGGGTTTGCTGTTGTGTTCAATTAGAAATATTTGCTTCCATTCGTTTTATCTCTGTTAGATGCCTAATTTTTGTGCAGTTTATAAAATATAAACATAAATTAAAAAAGATCTGTGATACTTTACAGGTAAGATTGTTTAGATAGGTATATTTATAGTAATTTATTTCTAAAAGCCTATACTTTGATTAGAGTAAATTATTCTATAAGCTCTTTTTAAGGTCAGGGATTATTTTCTTGATAAAAATATTCTGGAAAAATTCGAGTTAGCCTTCTGCGCCACATGCATTGATCAGATCCACGATAATATAATTATAAAAAATAATGTTTAGCTTTTTTTATTAAAACAGCTGCTATAAGTTGCCAAAAATAGCAATCTTTTTCACCGAAACAGCAATTCATCTTTGTTCCTTTCCCAACTTATTTTTCATACCACTAGATTGTCGGCCTTACACGTTCAAGTCGTTGTAAAATAACTCGCCAACTGGTCATGAGCACGTGCTGCGGTAAATCTTACCCCAGCACCAATACTAACATTTAAAAAAAAACATTTTTCAAGTAATTTTGAAAAAAATGTATATTATTTGTGAGGAGCACTTTAAAAATAATATTCCTTGATACTACATAAACTCTTTTAATAAAGATATAACAGAAAGTTTAAAAGATACGTGTCCGGCGTCATACCTTCAGAACAAAAGAAGTTTTTAAAATCGGATGGTTAAAACGGAAAGTGAACAGTTAAAAGAAAGATGGACTGGCGGATAAAAAAGTGAACATACAGTTAAACAACAAGTAGGTTTGTGACAGAATCTGTCACTTAACCCGCTTCCACACAACAGTTGTGTTTAACAGGTAAAAAGGCGACAAACACAGCATTAATATTCTATATTACAGCATTAATATATATGAAATACTTGCTAAATTACATGCTATCCTAATTTTGCATGCTAAATTTGGCTAGTTTTATTTATTTTATTTCGAAAATTCAATAATTATTACTTATCGTTGGCAAAAATTAATTTATATTTCAAAGAATAAATATGTCATATTCCTCGCTTTTAAATAGAATGAAAACATTTCACATCAACGTGCAAAGAATCTCGTAGTGAAATATATTTGACGTCATTTCAAACGGATCGATGTCGCAAGAATAAATTTATTTTAATGTATTGTCTAAAAGAATGGAAGTTTCTCGAGCGATTGTTGCGAATGGCAATGGTGATTTAATATTAATAAAAATGGCTTCCTATGCTTTTTAAATGAGCATTTAATTTTGCAGTTTTTAAAATAATTGAAGTACTTCGAATTCTATTCTGAAATTTTCAATGTATTCTAATTTCGATGTGCTGAATTTTTTTACGTATCACACTTGTCCGTAGCATTTGTAGTTTGGTGGTGACGGACAGGCAGACGGATTGAACGATTATAATACCTTCCAATTTTTACGTTATAAACGTAGTGTGGAAGCTAAAAAGTATAAAAGATAGAAACTAGAAAGGTATAACAAGAGACCTAAGAGACCTAACAGAAAAAAAAAGAATTTGTAAAATTGGATAGTTAAAATAGATATTGGATTAAACATTAGGGATACAGACAGAGTGGCATGAGGCGTTTTTTTTAAATACTTTTTAGTCGAATTTAGTTTCTTTAAGGGGATACGGTACCCAAAAATTCTTCAAAATATCGAGTTTTCAGTTTGTACTTCTTATTATGCACAATATCTTTCTGAACATTTACTGAAAGTGTCATAATGATATCTTTTTGTAAAAAAAAAGTTATTAAATATTTTGTGGAGTCATTCCTATAAGTTTGAATACGTATTTCGTCTGCTTCCAACCATTTTTCTCGGTTTCGCGTTTTTTAATTCTTGTGTTTAATAAATTTCTAAGGCTTTTTTAATAATTAAGTTTGAATTTTGAAATTTTTAACCTGTGTTCTTATATATATGGTGCACAAAATTGTGCATGGAATAAGGTCTACTATGTATAGTTGTTTTTTTAAAAATGTTGAATTCAATAATTTGTAATTTTTTTGTGATTTTCAGTATAAATGCATGTTTCTTTTTAACTGTAGCTCATATTTTAAAATTTATGCACAGTTCTTGAACAAATAGTACTAAAAACAAACTATAAAAGTTTGGTGGAGTTATTCTCGAAATTGAAAGAGGACTAGCGCTTTAAAAAAGTTCAAAATTTTGACTTTTTTTTTAAATATGAATGAAAAACTACTTGTAAATATTTGTTTTTATTGCTAGAAAATGTTTATTTAGAGTGAACATTATATAAAACCACTACAATTTACAAGTTTATGTTATTATTTCTAGAAATAATGTTTTGGGTACCTGTCCCCTTAAAAATTAGTTAGAATTTAAAAAAAAGTATGCCAAGACGATACAACAGGTATCAAATAGCAAGTCGTTCCTTGTCCCGAAACAAACGGTGTGTAAACCCCATAGAGGGGCGGCCAAAAAAATCAGACCAAACATCGGCAAAAAAAAATAATAAATAAATCTTTTGACACATCCAAAAAGCGGAAGAAACAAATTTAAAGGCAAAGCGGGAATTGAAGGAGTTTTTTTTTTGCACTGAATGCACAGATAAAAAAAAGTTTACTGGAATTAATGGTGATTTTGTTGTGGAAGCTCTTAGAGTTAAAACATTTTATTCGGATTTTTTTTTGTTTGTAATTTTCCGTTTGATTATAACATTTTACTTTCAATTCCCTAATATGAAATACAAGGTAATGAAAGAGTTTTGTGATGGGATTGCAAATCCGTAAGGGAGATTGTGTGTTTTCTTCACGTTTTGGGGGCTGGGTAGCCCTGTCGGTTAAGGGGAATGGACGCGCTGGACCGGGGGTCTCCAAAGCAAAGTGCATCAGTGTTAATACTATGGAGAAAAAAAAATTCTCTGCCACATTTATCCGGCTGTATTGAATATTTTTACAAGCGGATTTTTTTATGTGATAAATGACTACAGGTATAGCTGACTTATAGGTCCCGACCTTCCCACTTTTTGAAATGGGTTCGAATATTTTTTTTTTTTAATTTTCAATAAATAATTTTACACAAAATATTCGAAGCAATTTCAAAAAGTGGGAAGATAGAGACCTGTAAGTTATCTATATTTATTATTTAAAAAAAACCGTTTTTAAAAACATTCAATACAGCCGGAGAAATGTGGCAGAGAAAATAGTTCTTTCGCCATTGGATTAACACTGAGGCATTTGAGTTTGGAGACCCGCGGTCCAGCGCGCCCATTCCCCCTTAAGGCCTGCATGCGGAAGATCAAAAGTTCGGGGCCGGGCATCGCTAAAATAATTGCCGACCTATAAACGGCCCGTGCAGCCAAAACATGTCCGACGAATAATACCCCGTACAGAGGAATAGCACGTTAAATATGCTCCAAAGTTCCAACGCTGCGTACGATATCGCCCTTAGCGGTTGCGTTGGGTGCCTACTCAGGTGCCGGCTCGTCACCTGACTGTGGTTCTAAATAACGATACCCGTCACCAATAGCCCTCGTGTAGCTCTAGTACGATGATGATTCAAACTTATCTTACCTTCACGTTTTGGAGGGTGCTGATTCTAAAAAAGTGGTTTTCGAACATGGGTCCGTCTGTCTGAAACTACACTACAGCTCGAACTAAAAAAAAAAAAAGGCTACGTACTTCATATGAAGAGTACAGGGGAAAAACCGCTTAATTTTGTAGAAAACTTTCCTCATCAGGCCTCTTTGGCGATGAAAGCGAGTCATCGCCTAAACTGGTGTGAGGAAATAGGTTACTCACTTTGTTTTTCTCTCGCGGCAACCCTGATTTACGCCAGAGATCAGTGGACACGAGTCACACGTTTGTACTTCGAAAGAAGAACCGAAGGGAAAACCGGTTTTCTGTTGCCAATGTCCGCCAAGCAGATACAATTACGGAACTACTCCTGATAAATAAAGCGGTTCTTCCCCTGTACTCTTCATATTGGGTGCACGAGTACATTACTATTCAGACGTCAAAATAAGGTTTTTAAGAAAACGTCCACAAAAACTTGATCATTTCGAATAGTTTTACGCCCGTAAGAAAATAAATCGGACCAATCGTTTGCAAAAAAAAAAAAAAAAATCTTTTGACACATCCAAAAGCGTAAAAAACAAATTTAAGGTAAAGCTTGAATGGAAGGAGTTTTTTTGTTTTTTTCACTGAATGCACAGATAAAAAATAGTTTACTGGAAATAATGGTGTTTTTGTTGTGGAAGTTCTCTTAGAGTTAAAACATTTTATTCCTTTTTTTTCCTATATTGATTGCAATTTTTTTTATCTGTTTTGTTTTCTTTCATTTCAATTGGAATTAAATGATTTTAAATTAATGTCGCATGATACAGAATATAGCGAAAGAGCGTCTTAAACTTTCATACACTCTTAAAAAACGAGTGGTTTTTAACTCAGTTCTGAGTTAATTTCCACTCCTTTCCGTGCCGAAAATGCACTTCTCCTTAGGACGTGTATTTCACTCTTTTTTCGAGTGGGTAAAGAAATAAGAAACAATCTGGTTCCTACAACTCTTAAAACGAGCGGTTTTTAACTCAGTTCTGAGTTAATTTCCACTCTTCGGGCGAAATGCACTTTCTCCTAAGGAGTGAATTTCACTCTTTTTTACGGTCTATGGGTATAACGACGCCTAACAAGTGACAGACGCTTTAACTTCTTTAGATAATGAATGTGTTAAATCTAGTTTCTTCTCTTTTAATGAGGTTTCGCAGAGGTTTACTATTTTATAAAGTGTATTACAGCATAGATCGAAACATCGCCAAAAACATAACAGTTGACGTCAGAGCTGTTTTCAATGACGTACATTTTGGGCAAATTTCAAATTCATTTTTTGTTGAAATTAAACATATTTGTGAATATTTAACCTTACATTCGGAATCTGCAGCTTCTAATGTACCAGAAAAACACACATATTAGGAATTTCGCGTTTCATGCAACTTGTCCATTGAATTAAATGGATTAAATTAATGTCGCACTGAGCTACACGAGGGCAATAGGCGAAGAGCGTCATAACTTTTCATACGTTATTGCGGGCGTCATAACGACGGGCGTTTCGCAGTCAAGTGACGAGCCGACGCCACATTTAAAGATCTTAATCTGTTAGTATAATCAATGCCTGTTAAATCTGTTCGATACCTGTTAAATAAAAAATTTCGGATTTTCAACCCATATCCCGAAACTTCCACACTGTTACAAATTTTGTGCTTGGTTTCACCATGAATATTGGTCCTAGTGGCTGCAACGGCAATGTGAAACGTTCACATATTTTGGTATTCGGTGAACCATTTTCAGGTTTTTGTTTCCAAACCCAGAAAAATGGTTCAACCAAACACCGAAAAAAAAGGTGAAACATTTTCACCATTCAGCCGTTGCAGCTACTGGACCAATCATGGTGAAATAAAAATTCGGATTTTCAACCATATCCCGAAACTTAACATTACTTCATTTTTTATATTAGGAAATTGAAAGTAATAAAATAGCCTACTTTCCTGTTACTTAAATACTTACTGAAATTCTAATCGGAAAACAACTAGGTTCCTAACAGTAAATATCATCAACAGTTTCTACACTAGATTTATACACATTCGAAAAAAAATCGCTAAACACGGCATGTTGGAGCCAAAATTCCTACCAAGTATTTTTGCCTGTTTGATTTGTGTCGGTCAAGAGCGGTTTAACTTTAACCGCATTATCTGTACTGACTTTATGCAAATTTGAGTATGATAGCTCTGTATATAAACCCTGACTGTGTTATTAATAAATCCTTCTTCTTCTGTTTGTTCCAAAAATGTGTTGCAGTCATTTTTTTTCTGATATTAGTTGCATAGTAGCTTTTATCTAACACATACAGCTATAATTTAAACTTCTAAAAGCCAAAATTAACTATTTTCCTTAATATTCTTTCACAAATAACTTAATATTATTTATCGTCTGCACGATTTATTTGTAGTTTGAAGAATAATTAAATATTTATTAATAACAATAGTAATGAAACTACTCCAAACTGCATTAAAAAAATAAATGTAAATTAAAACTAAGTAGAATTGTATGCAAAAAATATGCCTTGCCGCTTTCTTGGTAAACAATTAATGAACAATCAAATAATCACATTGTGCTACATTTTATGACGTAATTCCAAAATGATTCATGAAAAAATTAATTAGCTTCAAATATTTTAAAATAAAGTTTCTCTTGCCATTGTTGATTCGGCAACAGTGATTTAAATGACTCAAAATTGAATTTCAATGCTAATTCAATGGGAAATTCGACGACAGATAGTAGATTTATGTCCGTCCGGACATACAGACAGGCGGACAAAAAGGGTCTCTGGGGTCATAGCTTTCTAACAAAAAAATAATTTTTAGGATCCGATTGATAGAAATAGAACCGATTTTGGAAGGGGGGTACAGACAGACGGACGGACAGACAGACGGACGGACGAACATCGACCGCATGTCAATACCTACTTTTTCATTTTTTAAAAATTCTTTCGAATTAAAAAAAGAAAAGTAGGCTAAAAAAATATTTGGCAACGAATATATTTTATATCCGACTGTAATTTTCGGCAAGTTAGTATCAATTTAACTAATGTTTCACATCACAGCTTTTTTAAATATGTTGCAGTCGATTACCTTTAGATTTCAGGTTAAATGGTGATGAACTAAATGCAATAACGCAATAAATGCTACATTCCGATAATGCCCATGTCGTTTAGGACCTTTTTATGATATCGCATTATTATTTTGGTAAATTTACTAACTTATATCGGACAAGTACAGGGTGAAGCAAATAAAAGCGGCCCCAACGTGGAGATAAGAATACGACATTAAAGTTGCCAAGTCAAAACCAATACAAAAACTGGTTTGCTAACATGAAGCCATTGATCGCTTCAATATTAAGCCCAAACAAACGCCTAGCGACTAATTTGCCGGCAACTACGCTATGGTTTGAAATGTTAGTTGAAATGAAATGTAAACAAGGTTTGTAGAGCTGATCAAAAAAAGTTCCCACTATTGATTATTTCGGTTGTTATTTATCGTAAAGAATCGGACCTTTTTGTTTTTGTTACTACAAAACATTCTAAATTGATTGTAAGACAAAAAAAAATTGCATATAAGAAGCCGTCTTCATACAATACACAATACGATCTGAACTGGCCAATAGTCCATGAGTAGCTCTAATGTGATGCTAATCCAATCCAACCAATGCCAAAACAGGTTTGTCAAGTGAAACCATTGCACGCTTGAATAATCTTTTATTTCCATTTGAAAGCTTTCAGGCGGCTTCAAGAGTTTTTCACGCCAAGCATTTCAACGTATTCCTATCTCTAGACCGGGGCCGCTTTTTTTGCCTCACCCTGTACGTTATTAACAAAACATCAATTTTGGAAACTGTTTTCCCGCTTAAAATGAGTACCTTCAAAAAGACTGAACACTATAGTAGAAATTAAGATTTAATCATGAAAAGAATTAGAATTTTACGGGATAATTTACTCGATGCAAGTTATAACAAAGGGAATTTATAACAAATAATTCGATTTCATTTTTGTTGTTTTAATTCAAGAAAATAATTTTCTATCAACTTGAATGGACGTAATCGATGGACGTAACTTTGCCACTGTGTGATGATCATAGATATCATAGTTAAAGTATTAGATTGATAGATCACGTGACCTCCAATGCTAACGACGGGACGCGCATGGATACCAAAATAAGGGGGCAAAATGGCCAGTGTTGCCACCACATTAAGGAGAAAAATACTACGAAAAAATACCGTTTAATTCTAAAATTACAAAAAAAATACCATAAAAATACTAAAAAAGCGTTTTACGTTTTTTTTTAAAGTCACTAAAAAGATTCCAAAATGCAGCTAGTATTTTTTTGGTATTTTTTTGTAATTTTAGAATTAAACGGTATTTTTTCGTAGTATTTTTCTCATTAATCTGGTGGCAACACTGGCCCATTTGCCCTCTTATTCTGGTCTCCATGCACGTCCCGTCGTTAGCATTGGAGGTCACGTGATCTGCCAGTCTAATACTTTGACTATGATATCTATAGTGATGATGTAACAAAGTGCAAAAAAAAGTACACAAATTGTTGTGTGTGAACCTGCCCTAACAAAGAGTTGATAAAAGTACTCTGCTCAAAACAATTAGGGGAACCCATGGTTTAAACCCTTTCACCCCCAATGATTCCATTAGGTATCACCAGCTTGCGATTTTTCTCTCACTAAGTTGAGCTCGCACTTATTTATCGTTAGAAGGAAGAATCATGTCTTTTGAAAAATTTAATAATGTTTGTTTTAATTAAATGAAAATATGAAAAACATAGTAAAATAAAATTTACTCTCAAAAAATTTTATGAAATAAATTGACTAAATTCTTCACGCTTGCATTCTTAGATGTTTAAAAATTGATTTTAACTTTTTTAACAAATAAAGTTTTGAAAAAATTATTGGTATAATTTATTCAAGTTATTTTTCAAATTCTTTTTACCCTAAATGTTAGTTAAAAAAATTAAGATTTTTTCCCCCTGTTTTGTACATTCTGGATGCATAATGAATCTATTTAACAAATTTTAGATTTTTAGAATAAGAAATAAATAGTTGGAAATGAAAGAGTTAACAAAAGTACGCAAAGTGCTCCCCTAATTATTTTGAGCAGTGTAGATTTCAGTTCTCCATGTCTAACTACAAACAATTGGGATTAATTCGTCATTTTTTCGAGGAGTGCAGCTGCGCTTGATAATGCCAAGCGCTTGTTAGCAATGCTCTGTTTAGAATATCGAGCATAAGTTGGAGGATTAATTTACATTTGTTTATTTCTGTCTGATACTCCTTTTACGAACATGTTTTTATATAGGCAGATGCTTTTCCCTTAGGAACCGAAAGTGTATTATCTACATAGATATAACATAGATAGTTAAAGTATTAGATTGGCGGATAACGTGACATCCAATGCTAACGACGGGACGCGCATGGAGGCCAAAATAAGGGGGCAAAATGGCCAGTGTTGCCACCACTTTAAGGAGAAAAAGGCTACGGCATCATCGGAAAAATACCATTTAATTCTAAAATTACCCAAACAAATACTATAAAAGCATTTCAAGTCACTAAAAAGATTCCAAAATGCAGCTAAAATTTTTATGGTCTTGTTTTGTAATTTTAGAATTAAATGGTATTTTTTCGTAGTGTTTTTCTCCTAAAACTGGTGGCAACCCTGGCCCCATTGCCCTCTTATTCTGGCCTCCATGCGCGTCCCGTCGTTAGCATTGGAGGTCACGTGATCTGCCACTATAATACTTTAACTATGATGATATCTATGATTATCTATCTGTTATCTATTAATTTAAAATAAAAGGAACGAAGAACTTTAAATAATTCCTCATAGATGTCGGGATTAGTTATATAACATTAAGATGAACTTGGATATTTTACGTAGCCTGACCAGATTTGCTTCAGCGATTAACTTTTCGACTATAAAATCATCGTTAACATTTCATAAATCATTATATACGTTATTTTTTTGCTTGAAAAAACTAAAAAGAAACAAAACGGAGACTATTTGCGCAAGTGTTAAAGCTAGATAATTGAATAAAAAAACTAAACTGCACTACGAAATGCACTACGTCAGGTCATCCTAATTCTATGTAAATTTAATAAGAAAAATATAATAATAGTAATTCTTCAGTTGCAGTGATAAGAGCAGTGTTTCGTATACTTGCAACAATGCATGCTATTGGAAAACCTTCTATAGGGCGAAGCCTCAACTGTGTTACAAACACAAGGCCCGTCCGTGGCCGAGTGGTTAAGGCCTCAGCCTAGAGGTTCAACCTTCTCAGGAGTGCGGGGGTTCGAATCCCACTTACTGCCAGTCATCCTATAAATCGGATCTGTGCTGGAAATAGTAGAAAATCCTCATCACGGATGGGCCCGAGTACACAGGGACAGACGTGCTCGTTAAATCTGTGGAGTCCAAAGTCCCGACGGCGTTAGCGTACGATGTCGCTCGAAGTTCCGTTGGGTGCCCGCTCAGGTGTCGACCTCGTCATTTGACCAGGGTTCTAAAATACGAGGCGTTATTGGCTGTGTTAAAGCTCCTGAAGGAGGCTAGAAATAGGCAGCCGGAAACGATTACCTTACCTTACCTTACAAACACAAAAGGTGCCGATATACAGGGTGGCGCCAATAAAAGTGGCCCCGGCGTAGAGATACGAATGCATTGAGATGCTTGGCGAGAAAAACTAGTGAAGCCATCTTAAGAGGGATTGTCAGTCCTATAGAGCTAATGCATTAGTTTTGTAATCATAACTTCCGCAGAAGTATTGCTTTGCCATGTTAGCCCTTTTTCCCCCAGGTATGGGAATCAACATAACATCGAAATGAAACAAATTTGAAACGAAAATGTTATCTAGCTATTTAATTATATATTTTTTAAGTTTTAAAATGCCAAAAATTACAGCAGATGGCGACACTATTTTAAAACTTTATTAATTAATAATTAAATAACCGGATGTTATTTTCTTTCAATTTTGTTTTAAATGGATGTTATGATGATTCCCATACCTGGTGAAATGGGATTACATGGCAAAGCACTTCTTTTGCCAAAGTTGTGATTTCAAAACTAATGCATTAGCTCTATGGGACTGACAGTCAAACTGAAAGCCTTGAAGTCGAATGAAAAGATTATTCAAGCGTGCAATGGTTTCACTTGACAAACCCGTTTTTGCATTGGTTGGATTAGATTAGCTTCACATTAGAGCTACTCATCTACTTCTGACAGCTGGTACAAACCTCAGTCTTATAATTGGGTGAAAATCTGTTAGACTGTGTCATAATACAAATACAAACCTTCAGTTTAATATTGCATTCCATCTAGCTTGTCAAACCTTAGTATAGTTGCCGGCAAATAATTCGCCAAGTGTTTGTTTGGGCTTAATATTGAAGCGATCAATGGCTTCACATAGCAAACCTGTTTTTGACTTTGCAACGATTCTATCTTATTCTTATCTCCATGACGGGGCCACTTTTATTTGCACCACCCTGTATTTCCTCGGCCTCACCAAGAAAAAGAATTCCTTCCGTCGGTTCTTTCGCGGCTTCGTTAGCAGAGGAAAGGATTCGATTGCAACAAAAAGGATCTGCAAAGTACAGGGTGAAGCAAATAAAAGCGGCCCCAACGTGGAGATAAGAATACGACAGAAATGTTGCAAGTCAAAACCAATACAAAAACAGGTTTGATAACATGAAGCCATTGATCGCTTCAATATTAAGCCCAAACAATAGCTTGGCGACTTATTTGCCGGCAACTACGCTATGGTTTGAAAAGCTAGTTGAAATGAAATATAAACAAGGTTTGTGAGCTGATCAAAAAAAGTTCCCATTAGTGATTATTTCGGTTGTTATTTATCGTAGAGAATCGCACCTATTTGTTACACCTATTTGTTAATACAAAACCGAAACATTCTAAACTGATTGCAAGACCCAGAATCTGGTGTTCAGACCCGTTTCGGAATGTTTTTTAACTTGTTGACAGCAGATTCTGGCTTTGCCAGATTTAGAATTAGAATTTCTTTATATTATTTTTTTTATTTCTCTTCTTTACTTTAAAGAGAATAGGGGAAGAACTCCATCTGCTGCTATCTGGTCTGCTATTCGAAGATAGCGAGTCATCGCCGAATTTGGTGTGAATATAAACCAGTTTTGTCTTGGTTCTTGGCGCATGGGTTTACTATATCTATTATTCGCAGATTGACGCCATAGACACTAGTCTGACTCTTGAACCCCGGAAGAAGAACCAAGGGAGAAACCGGTTTCCGATCGCATCGCCGCAACTCGTAAAGCAGACCTCAATACGTGAGGATTCCTGGTCAATCAAAGGTTTTTTTTCCCCCTGTACTCTTCAAGTGTGAATTTCGGAAATCCTACAGCTGTCTTTTGCGTCATTAGCGGCGGTAGAAACAGAAACTTATCCTAGTTTTGTTTAACAAATTAAATATTATGTACTCCATTACACATCGACAAGTCAAATAGTATGATATTTTACAGTAGAACTCCAATTAACCGAAGCGTTGATGATTATCCGAATTTCAGGAAAAAATCAGAGTCTGTGACATAATTCCGACAGCTAAAATTGCAAGAATATTAATGCAAAAATTAGTAATGTCGGCATTTTGGAACCTGTCGGCATTTAGGTTTAGGTTAAGTTTGAATTATCGTCGCACTAGAGCTACACGAGGGCTATTGGCGACGGGCGTCATATTTTAGAGCCACAGTCAAGCGACGAGCCGACACCTGAATAGGGCACCCAACGCAACCGTTAAGGGCGACATCGTACGCAGCGTTAGGACTTAGAAGGATATTTAACGTGCACTCCCGCCACGCGGGGTATTATTCGTCGGACATTTTAAGGCTGCACGGGCCGTTTATAGGTCGGCAGTTATTTTGGGCGATGCCCGGACCCGAACCTGGAACCTTCCGCATGCTAGGCGAATGCCTAACCGACTGGGCTCCCCAGCCCCTCGGCATTTAAGCTGTCGGGCTTTTGGAATTCTGTCCGTCGAAGAAGGGTGCAACACACAAAGAACGTGTATTCAAAAGACAATTTACACAAATAACAAATGAGTACATAAAAGCAGTTACAGTTAGTACGAAAATTCACATACGACACTTTCATATCCAACAACCTATTTGTTACTATTGCATGAGTAAATTTTCGTTATTCTGTCCAAAAGTAATTACTAGGCATATGAAATCCTACAAAGACGTACAGTGTGGAATTTTTCTGACATTCGGATAATCCAAAGAGTTCTATAGTAGGGTAGAGACTGAACCTGACAACAGCACCATGGACCAACACGGAGACAATATAAGGTGGCATGTGGGGCCTGATGGACGAGTGGTTTGGATCGCAAGCCATAACGCTAGCAGTCCGCGCTCTGTAACAGGTGCGGGTTCGATTCCCGCCTTTGCCCTGGGTGTACTTCCTTTCTCAGTATCAAAATTATAAATTAACTAGCACTTTTGCCACTCTATTCGAGCTCCGTAGTGAGCCATGGCTGCCGATGGCTGCTCAGTACGAGTCGTTCCTCTACCCTACTATAGAACTCTTTGGGATAATCAGCAAAAGCTTCAGATAATTGGAGTTCCACTGTACTAAACTTATCAATATCAAACCTGAAACGTTATCAACGTAAAATAGGGCGAAAATAGGGTCACGTTTTAGTAAAATATGTTTCTGGGTTACTTAGATTCGACAATATTTATCGTAGTTTTCCGGACAACATTTCAAAATGTAGGAGATTAAAAAAAAAAAAATTTAAATTCACAAAAAAGAAAATCAACTAAAAAAATACGAATTTTGAAGAATCTCACGTAAAATTATGGGGAGGGGGGGGGGGGTCGAGCCAAATATCACGAAATCTCATCTCACCGAAAGGGGAAAAAGGGTAAAAAGGTTAGGTTAGTTTGAATTATCGTCGCACTAGAGCTACACGAGGGCTATTGGCGACGGGCATCGTATTTTAGAACCACAGTCAAGTGACGAGCCGACACCTGAGTAGGGCACCCAACGCAACCGTTAAGGGCGACATCGTACGCAGCGTTAGGACTTTGAAGGATATTTAACGTGCACTCCCTCCACACGGGGTATTATTCGTTGGACATTTTTGGCTGCACGGGCCATTTATAGGTCGGCAGTTATTTTGGCGATGCCCGGACCCGAACCTGGGACCTTCCGCATGCTAGGCGAATGCCTAACCGACAGGGCTCCCCAGCCCCAAAAAGGGTAAAAAAAATTCTACAAAATCGCATCACGTGAGTAATGGCCGCCCCCTAAAAAGCCATGCCTTATGAAAACATGTTAATTTCTGTTTAATGAACCAAACAGTCCATTATTAAACTTATCAATTCAAGGAGGGATTCTTGGCTGCCCGTTATAAATATTTCACAAAATATTTAAAACTGTTCCAATGATATCAAAGTGGTTTTGGGCGTCAAAAAACCCCTCAAAAGTTCTGTAACAGAAGGAAATTAAAATTAAAGGTGATCTCACGATCTCACATCCTCCCACCTTGAGTAGTGGAAGTTCCACGACTCAACACTAGAGATCCAGTCTCTCAGGGATTTTGACAGTTCGACTTTTCTTGTCTTTGCTTGAACACTTAAGGTCAGTTTTCTTGGTAGAGACTATTTTTTGTATGTAACGTATCTTCATCCAGTGGAAATGGTGAATCGCTCGCAGAAATTTCCAAAGGGTAGACGCGCTGAATTTGGACGCAGAATCTCTCCACGCGACGTTTTGAGTTTGAAGAGTCGACAAACTCCATCTTTTCCTGGTAGAACTTCCGTCACTTTTCCCAGAGGCCAGTCGATGCGATTAGTGTTATCACTTTTTATGAGAGGATGTGAAATCGTGAGATTACCTTTAATTTTATTTTTCGCACGAGCATTTAAAAATATTTTATATCACGTGACTTAACGGTCTCCATGGAGATTTGAGTTTTCTGTTTTCGAAAAAGTGACATTCCATGAAAATTTGTGTATGAAAAAGCTGCTTTTTATCATTGTAAACATTTTGATGCTTGGTGAACCTGGGGTTTAAGTGTTAAAAGTTTGTGAAACTACGTTGTATAAGTAGCAAGGAATAAAAGTTGTTTTGTTAACTAAGTGAAGACTAATTCCAGTAAGAAATCTTCACATCTGTCGCACAACACAAGTTTGAATGACAGTTCAAATTACTTTTAATAAAATTATGTGTATGTGACCTTATATAGGATTACGCTGCTTTTAAGCTTGATTAAGTTTATTTTAAACTGATATTTCGTGATAGCCAAGTTTGCGGGTTCGAGCCCCGGTTGAGTCGTCAGATTTTCTGGATGGGAAAATCGTGGGCACGCATGTCATATGATTATGTGGCATGTAAAAAATCCCTTGAGGGCCTATTTTGGCTTGGATTCTCTCGGCATACTTTAGCATGTTCAGAAAGCACAGATTCATAGTAATCTGAGCGGCGAAATTGGTAGCTAGAGTCGCCTAGATGGTGCCACAATAAAATGGCTCAGTTTTGGGGAATATGCCGAGTCTGCAAATGCTTAGCCGTCACTAAAACAGCGGAGTAAGGTTATAGCCGGAAACAAGTCAAAGTTGAATTCAGAAGAAAGTGTAACGATTGAACATTTCTGCCATTCTTGTTTTCGCGTCTTCAACTGGTAGTTTGTGTTGTGGGCCATTCTGATGAGGGTGAGCGTTTTCAGTGTCACCGAAACATGCAACTTTATAGCAGTTAACTATTTACGCCAAAAACCTACGTTGTTTACTTGATGATTCCTCTCATGTGAAGAGTACAGGGGAAGAATCGCTTTATTTTTTTAGGAGTAGTTCCGTAATTGTATCTGCTTGGCGGACATTGGCGACAGAAAACCGGTTTTCCTTTCGGTCCTTCTTTCGCGGTACAAACGTGTGACTCGTGTCCGCTGATCTCTGGCGTAAATCAGGGTTGTCGCGAGAGAAAAACAAAGTAACCGATTTCCTCACACCAGTTTAGGCGATGACTCGCTTTCATCGCCAAAGAGGCCTGATGAGGAAAGTTTTCTACGAAATTAAGCGGTTTTTCCCCTGTACTCTTCATGTATCATGCGTAAAGTGGAAGATATTGTCTGAATACCCAAAGAAACAAGTCAAGGTTCAATTGCACGTCTATCAACCCAACAAAGCACCGCTGTGTTCTATTCCGGTAATATGATTAATTACTCCTCAGAGGAGAGGAATAGATACTTTTTTTTTAATGTCGTTCTTCGTCATCAAGAGAGAAAACCTCATCACAATCACTAAAATCGACTTGAATCGCTTCTCTTCCTGCTACGAGGTAGTGTGAAGAAGATGCTTGGCGCGAAATAAAAGTGAAGCCGGCCAGAAAGTTGCCAAGAATCCTAGTAAATCCAACAGAAATAATGCCAGTGGAGGGCGTTTCAAATTACCATCAGTAATCTAGTCAAGAACGAATGAGCCCGATTGACCCTGGTCTCCAAACCAAAGTTGTTGTTACTGATGCCACTTGGGAAACCCAAGCTCTTCCCGCGGAGCGGGAGAGGTTTATGGCGAATGGGTGCGGTTCCTGAGGAGAGATGCCCGTGTAGAGACTACACGGCAGGAATCAGTCTAGGCATCGTGCTGACAGATGCTGCCATCTATCGCCACCTCCGCAATTTATACATGTTTCTGAAGGGGGGGGGGGGGAATAGTCTCCAGGGACCTGTACCCGTGGGAAACTGCGCCATGACCGCCCACGGGACTCTCGGACCCACATATTTTAACGAGCACGTACTCCGTGGGTCTTCAGTGGTATCGGGACTCGATCGCGCGCGGGACCTTCCGAGACCGAGGCCTTAACCACTAGGCTATCCACGGCCGCCCAAACCAAAATACCTCTGTGTACCTACCCAATGGAAAAAAAATGATTTTCTGAGCCAATTATTTATTGCCCCAGCGAGGAAAGGAATATATACTTTTTTTAATGTCGCTCTTCGTCATCAAGAGAGAAGAAAAAACTGTGATTCCTTTTGGCGAGCGTACTATTTTTCTGGGACTGTGTGTGTCCATGCGCGCGTGTAAACAGGCGTAATACGGTTATGGCCGCCGGCATGTTCACAATACCTACTCAGTTGGGGCCGTAGTGAGCCTAGTGGTCAGCGTCTCGGTCTCGGGATCGGAAAAGGTCCTGCGATCGAGTCCCGGTACCACTGAAGACCTACCGAGTATATGCGGAGTACGTGCTCGTTAAATCTGTTGGGTCCGAAAGTCCTCCAAGTTCCCATACCAAATCAATACCTCTGGGGGTGACAAGCCAATTCTGGGGATCCTCTAGTTGGCCTCTGTCTCTAAAAAATTAGATGGATCCACTTATGTGTGTGCGTTGTCTGTTGTGTCTGTCTTACTTGACGAAGGTTTATAAGCGGGTCGCTGACCAAGCACACAAACCTGAATATATATGTCTACCAACCAACCTACTCAGTTCGTCCATTGCGATGAAATAAAGCACTCTGATTGGACGGTTTTCAAGTCAACTCAATTCTAGAGAACTGGGGACATTCTGTTTCGTCTTAAGCGAAATTAGTCTTGTTTCGGACTCTGGATTATCTCTAAAAGTTTCTGTTGCATTGTGTATCGAATACCTATTTTAAAAGGGGTAATTTAATAGTTATGATTTGATATACAACACTAACTTGTTTCATAAAAATATTTTAACTTAAGAAAATTGAATTTTAAGTAATTAAATTTTTCGTCACATTAAAATAGCTAAATTTCCTTTAAATTGACTAATACATGACTATTCGACCCCTGAAATCGATTTTGTTAGTTTTACATTTTAAAAAACGTGTTAGTATTTCTTCTTAATTATTGAGGGAATTATTTTTAGTTTTAGATTAAAAAATAAACTTCATAAAAAAAATGTTAGATACGATTTTTTATGAAAAATTAATCATTTGTAACTAACAGAAATTATAAAAATTAAATTAGAAATCGAATGGAAAAGGAGGATAATTATTTGAAATCGAGTTGGTATTTTTTTTTAATTTGACATGGATACCGATTTTTGTACCAGAACAAAATTTCAGGAAGCTGGCAAATTCAATACAAATTGCCAAAAAAAGTGATAAATTGCCAAATTCGGCAATCGGCATCGAAACATTACTTGAGAAATGTCCAATCAGAGTGCTTTATTTCGGGTTTGAAAGAGAAAAATGAGTCAAACTGGGGATATTTTTTTAAAAAAACTGCCACTTTGTTCAAAAATGGTTAGTTTTGAACAAAACTGAAAGTGCAATGTTTCTGTCGCCAAAGATTTGGCGGATTTCTAGAGGGCGATAAATACTTTTTGTGGTTATATGGCATTTTCTGGCGAAATGGTAGGTGACGCTGGTGTTGCGCGCATGGGAATTTTTTTTTTGGAATGTTATTTTTTCGTCATTTCATAGAGTTTGTTGCTAGTAGGTTTTGCTATTGAACTTTATTATTATGGAGGGTGCGCATTGGAATTAAGAATTTTTGAGACCGTTTGGAGAGCGTGACATCATAAGAAATATTCCCATTGGCGTAAAGAATTCAAAAGAAGAATACGAAGCAAAAGGTTGCTAATTTGGCGGCTGAGGGATAAAAAGGGATTTTTTGGTTCCTTGGAAGGGATTTTTAATTTTTTTTTAGTGAAAACACTGCACGTCACTCTCTCTACTGCTAAGCAAAAGTAACGGACGTCATAAAATATGACGGGTATAATGCTGTGTGCTTTACCTATGTTAATTTTACTGTGTGAAATAAAATGAGAACTGTTTAACTGGACGATCCTGATTTACTAACAAAAACCTCATCACAATCACGAAAATCAACTTAATCCGGTTTCGGTTTTTCCATCCCTAAAGTGTTAACAAATAAGGGAGGCGGGAACTTTTTTATAGCACGAAATGTGTGAATTGACACAAAAGATTCTCTTCACAGGTAAGAAAAATGCGTTATAATTATAGTTTTACTAGCAAATTTATACCCGTTCTTCGCACGGAATAAAAAAATATCAAATAGATTCCAAATATGTGTACCATATAACCTGTTATAGGATCATAAACTTATTATTGTTTCCGCTCGTTATAAATTATAAAATCCCGTTTCATTGCCTTAAAATTCCAAAATGAAAAATACGCTATAAAATGCACTCATAAATGTCATCACAATTCCCTCATAAATACATAAAACCTTTTAGCTCATTTGGCGCGTTTTGGGAAATAATTTGGCGAGAAACTAGATCTAGCTACCCACACCCATTATACAGCCGTAACACAATGACCTTCGAACAACCGACCAGCTTATAAATTATTTATAAAAGAAATTGCCTATTTGGCGAATTTTAAATAATTTGGCGAGTTTGGCAACGTATTTGGCGAAAAAATAAAGACATAAAACACTAATAGCTCTAGTGCGATGGCCTTTATTAACCATCATAGTTCAGTAATAGCTTAACTAAATACATTTATTGCTTAAATATGCATACATGCAGTCAACAGAAAAATCAATGAAAAAAAACATCAAATAAACCCACAATGAAATCCGGGAATGAAGACTGGCGGAATTACGTCACTTGAAACATGTCAATTATTTTTCAAATAATGAATTTAGTTTCTGAAAGTAATGGCAAAAGAATAAAATAAACATTTTGAATTTTAAATGTTTTCGTTAAAAGTTTTATTTAATTTTTTCAGTCGATGGCATCAGGAAAGAGAAAAAATGATCGGATTTGGGCGAAAGTGGTGTATTTTTTTCAGAAAATTCGAATTTTCTCTAAAAATGGAACAAATATGAAAAAACTAAGCCTCAGGTGCACACGTTAGTATTAAAGGGAATCTATCTTTAAAATTTCGAATTCCTGTGGACAGTATAAGTAGGTCTTTTACGATCCGATAACAGACACACAGACAGACAGACTCTTTCTTTTATTATTATAGATAAGAGAGTCAAAAAGTCGCCAAAGTTATGTAATTAGCCAATGCAAACTCCACTGAGGAATAGCGCTAAATAGTTAGCCGAGAGCGTGGGCTTACTACACAGCAATCGTCGGCCTCACTTGGCAAACAGGTGTTTGTATTGGTTTTTGAGCATCTCAATCTTCTTCTTGACTATGAGGTAGTATACTAGTGATGTAAAGACGTTCTTGGCACGGAGATAGGTCATTACAGAACGACTCTTTCCCTGACGTGATTCTACGAACGGAACGAAGTTCTTTTTTTCAATAATAGTAAAAATCGGAAACAGTATAGATGTATTGCTGGCTGTAATTGTATTAAGCTCCGGTTGTTATTATCTGATTAGAAAACTTTTATAGGTTTTTACCATAGATATCATAGTTAAAGTAATAGATTGGCAGATCACGTGACCTCCAATGCTGACGACGGGACGCGCATGGAGGCCATAATAAGAGGGCAAAATGGCCAGTGTTGCTGCCACTTTAAGGAGAAAAATACTACGAAAAAATACCATCTAATTCTAAAATTACAAAAAAAATACTAGAAAAGGATTTAAAGTCACTAAAAAGATACCAAAATGCAGCTAGTATTTCTACGATATTTTTTTGTAATTTAAGAATTAGATGGTATTTTTTCGTAGTATTTTTTTCCTTAAAGCGGCAGCAACAATGGTCATTTTACCCTCTTATTTGGCATCCATGCGCGTCCCGTCGTTAGCATTGGAGGTCACGTGATCTGTCCATCTAATACTTTAACTATGATATCTATGGTCATTACAGAACAACGTTTTCCATGACGTGATTCTACGAACGGGACGAAGTTCTTTTTTCTAATAGTAAAAATCGGCAACAGTATAAATGTATTGCTGGCTGTAATTGTATTAAGCTCCGGTTGTTATTATCTGATTCGAAAACTTTTATTAGGTTTTTACATTCAATTACCCATCATGAAATATAAGGTAAATGACAATATTGCTATGGGGTTGAACATCCGAAATGGCGATTGGGTTTAGTTTAGTTTAGTTTGAATTATCGTCGCACTAGAGCTACATGAAGGCTATTGGCGACGTGCGTCGTATTTTAGAACCACAGTCAGGTGACGAGCCGACACCTGAGTAGGCACCCAACGCACCCGTTAAGGGCGACATCGTACGCAGCGTTAGGACTTTGAAGGCTATTTAACGTGCACTCCCTCTACACGGGGTATTAATCGTCGGACATTTTTGGCTGCACGGGCCGTTTATAGGTCGGCAGTTATTTTGGCGATGCCCGGACCCGAACCTGGGACCTTTCGCATGCTAGGCGAATGCCTAACCGACTAGGCTCCCCAGCCCCAAATGGTGCTTGCACTCTTAAAACAAAAGAGTGAAATTCACTCCTATAGGGGAAGTGCATTTTCGGCACCGGAAAGGAGTGGGAATTAACTCAGACTGAGTTAAAACCGCTCGTTTGTTTTAAGAGTGTGGGTTTTCTACACGTTTTGGAAGGTGCGCTGAATCTAAAAAAGAGATGTTTTTCAAATATTGTTTTCTACAGCTCTAACTAAAAAGAGAGTTCTTATAGTACCTATCGAACGTCTTAATAAAGTTTTCGAAAAAATTCGCGAATGCGCAAATGGTAGCTACCATAGAACTGAGATTGAATGAGTGGTAATTGAAAGTCGTGTAGTGTCACACACCTCTTGTTTTCCAAATCAATCAAATTCAAAGTTTCTTACTTTTTCAGTTGCGCCCCCGACAGGCCATATCCCGACACCAAAAAATGCAAAAATACTAATGCAAAAATTATTATACCCTTTCAGTCCCGATGACAATTTGGCATCATCATTTTAGAATTTTTTTTCTGATCGTCTATAGCCATTTATGATATCAAAAAGCACATCATTCGATTCTTCAAACTTTTTTTCTATTAGAAAATATTTTTTATTAATCCCAATAGATGGTCAGTCATATTATTTTTTTTAAATTATGATCAGAAACATGAGGATGCCAAATGTCATCACTGGGACTGAAAGGGTTAAGCTTAACGACATTATATTATTGATTTGTCGAAATTTTGTCCTTGGCGGCTCTATTTCCTTGTCGGTATTATGGCTTGTCGGGTTTATATCCAGAACCGCAACAGTAAGGATCCGGGCTGGGGAGCCCAGCCGGTTAGGTATTCGCCTAGCATGCGGAAGATCCCAGGTTCGGATCCCGGCATAGCCAAAATAACTGCCGACCTATAAACGGCCCGTGCAGCCAAAAATGCAGACGAATAATGCCCCTTGAGGAGGGAGTGCATGTTAAATATCCTTCAAAGTCCTAACGCTGCGTACACTCTTAAAACAAACGAGCGGTTTTAACTCATTCTGAGTTAATTTCCACACCTTTCCGGTGTCGAAAATTCCGGTGTCGAAGCCATTTCAAAAAGTGGGAAGATAGAGACCTGTAAGTTATCTACGTTTATTATTTAAAAAAAACCGTTTGTAGAAATATTCAATACAGTCGGAGAAATGTGGCAGAGAAAATAGTTATTTCTCCATAGGATTAACACTGAGGCACTTGAGTTTGGAGACCCGCGGTCCAGCGAGCCCATTCCCCCTTAAGTGACATAACCATAATATACCGGCCCCACTGTTCGAACCGACATTGAAAACACATTTTTTTATTCATGATCAATGACTTTACTGGGACCAACTGCTGAATACCAAAAACAATTAAAACAATAACAACAATATAAAAGCAACAAACAATAACTAAAATTTTAAATATATTAGTTATTTATGCAACAAGTGCGAAAAGTAACACTTTTTAAATCTAGTGGATTTTGACTGGTGGAAATAATGACACGTGTTTTAAAAAGTTTACTTTTCACACGTGTTTATCATACACTATTTTTTATAATTACGTGAAAAAAATCAAATCTCATTGGTTCAAAAATAATTCACGTGATAATTTTTTTACGTAAAGAAGATCGGCATCGATAAATCTCTGGAACTACAAAAGGCAAACTTATTTTTTAGTTTAAAGTCAAACATTTGAACATGGATACTGATTCAAAAATAACTAATAAAATTCACGCGCATAATATTTATAAATAAAGCAGATCAATAAATTTCAGGATTTTATGAATATCATGAAATAGAAATTTTACTTGAAATGTTGGTATCTTATGAAAAGAGTGAAAAAAGTACTTTTTTTTCACTGCTTTTGAGTGAAAAAAAAGTAATTTTTTTATCACTGTTTCTAAAAATTATAACTTTTCGCACGCGTCTGATATAAAATTATAGTGTAAGAATCGGATTTTTTTCACGCAATTATAAAAAAACAATTATAATATTTCACTTTTTCGTTTTAAAACCATATGGAGATAAAAAAAAGGCAACATTTTCTCTAACCTTTATTTTTAATCGAAATACATTTTACGGATTAAATTGAAGGAGTAAAGTTACCTAAACAATTTTCTCAAGTGCTTCCCACTTTTGAAACTCGAGATTTCGTTTGGATTTCAACAATACATTTTACATCGACAACCATTTTTAACACAAATAGAAAATTCTCAGATTTGATATTTTTCATATTTGTACATATTTTTCGTGTATCTCGCGGTAAAAGATCAGGCAATTTATTTAATAATAATTAACTGATCGAAAAAAGAGATTTATAATTAATATTTAATTTTTCATTTAGTTCGAAGACGAAATACAATTTTTAATAACCGCAAAAAATTTCTCTCTTCAAAATTATAATTAATTTATTTTATTTCGAAAATTCAATAATTATTACTTATCGTTTGCGAAAATCTATAATAATAAAAGAAAGAATCTGTCTGTCTGTGTGTCTGTTATCGGATCGTAAAAGACCTACATATACTGCCCTCAGGAATTCGAAATTTTTAAGATAGATTCCCTTTAATACCAATGTGTGCACCTGAGGCTTAGTTTTTTCATATTTGTTCCATTTTTAGAGAAAATTCGAATTTTCTGAAAAAAATACACCACTTTCGCTCAAATCCGATCATTTTTTCTCTTTCCTGATGCCATCGGCTGAAAAAATTAAATAAAACTTTTAACGAAAACATTTAAAATTCAAAATGTTTATTTTATTCTTTTGCATTACTTTCAGAAACTAAATTTATTATTTGAAAAATAATTGACACGTTTCAAGTGACGTAATTCCGCCAGTCTTCATTCCCGGATTTTATTGTGGGTTTATTTGATGATTTTTTCATTGGATTTTTCTGTTGACTGCATGTATGCATATTTAAGCAATAAATGTATAGTTAAGCTATTACTGAACTATGATGGTTAATAAAGGCCATCGCACTAGAGCTATTAGTGTGTTATGTCTTTATTTTTTCGCCAAATACGTTGCCAAACTCGCCAAATTATTAACTAAAATTCGCCAAATAGGCAATTTCTTTTATGAATAATTTATAAGCTGGTCGGTTGTTCGAAGGTCATTGTGTTTGAGCTGTATAATGGGTGTGGGTAGCTATATCTATTTTCTCGCCAAATTATTTCCCAAAACGCGCCAAATGAGCAAAAAGGTTTTATGTTTTTATGAGGGAATTGTGATGGCATTTATGAGTGCATTTTACAGCGTATTTTTCATTTTGGAATTTTAAGGCAATGAAACGGGATTTTATAATTTATAAAGAGCGGAAACAATAATAAGTTTATGATCCTATAACAGGTTATATGGTACACATATTTGGAATCTATTTGATATTTTTTATTCCGTGCGAAGAACGGGTATAAATTTGCTAGTTAATTTATATTTCAAAGAATAAATATGTCATATTCCTCGCTTTTAAATAGAATGAAAATATTTCATATCAACGTACAAATAATCCCGTAGTGAAATATATTTGACGTCATTTCAGACTGATCGATATCGCAAAAATAAATTTATTTTAATTTATTGTCTAAAAGAATTCAAGTTTCTTGAGCGATTGTTGCGAATGGCAATTGTGATTTAATTCTAATAAAAATGGCTTCGTATACTTTTTAAATGAGCATTGAATTTTGCAGTTTTTTTTAAATAATTGAAGTACTTCGAATTCGAATTCTTTTCTGAGATTTTCAATATCTTCTAATTTCGATGCGCTGAATTTTTTGACGTATCACACTCGTCCGTAGCATTTGTAGTTTGGGTTATGAAAGTGGGTGACGGGCGGACAAAAGACAGACGGACGGACTGAACGATTACAATACCTTCCACTTTTTACGTTGTTTTTACTTTTTGCGTAGTGTGGAAGCTAAAAAGGCCTTGCGTTACGTGACCTAAGTACGTTTTCCTTTCGATCTAAAAACATCTCTTTCTTACAACTAAACACTGTTTTTTTTCATTCAAGTCGTTGTTTTTGAAGATGTTCCAACTTCCAAGGGCTTTCGGACTGTTACGCAACGCAGGAATCTCGTCTGTTGACGAGACGTCTGGAGTGACGTCACAAAAAGAAGCGGAAGACCATTCCGACGATGTTTCTGGCGGGGAACTGAACTGAACTGGAACTCTGGAATCCCATGAGAAACTGGTGAAGCCTGTTTTTGGGTCACTTTGGCGACAGCTTTAGGGAGAATATGTGCCACATTTGGCATGAATTCGTCGATCACAATTGACACGACTTGACAGTTTGCATGGGATCGTCAAAAAAGCTCGCCAAGAATAGTACTCCAAGGAATTTAAGTTTTAAAGATTGTTCCTGCAATTCTATTTTTTTTAAAAAAGTACATGTTTTCGAAACTTCATTATATAAGGAACCTCCTAAAACAATAACGTATCAATTTTCTTTATAAAAAATTATTGAAAAAGTTGGTTTAAAATGCCTATTTTAACAGGTAACGTATAGGATTGGCGGCAGAAGTTGGGTTGCTCTTACAGGGTTGCCGCACTTCACCGACCCTGTTGGCGAGCGTTTCGATGCTCCTTTCAGAGTTTCAGTGGGAAGATGGGGAAAAATCACAAAAGCGCGCTTCTACTTCACTTCTGCCACTCAAAAATAAAAAAAAAGTGCTTAAATGATTCGCCTTGTTTCAGCTGAAAAATAGGGCCAAGGTTTCGAATTAGTACTTGATGCATGGCAGTTTACCTAGAGCTATACTCTTGAACAAGGTGCATATTTTCCATTGTCGATCCAATCCGGTGTTGAAGTATAAAATCGTATTTTTTTTATAAAATAAAGAACCTTTCCATCACACGTTTTTATATTACATTTGGGGGCGTCCATAAATTACGCGATGCGATTTTGACGATATATATTTTTTTTTAATTTTCAATAAATAATTTGACACAAAATATTCGAAGCCATTTCAAAAAGTGGGAAGATAGAGACCTGTAAGTTATCTACATTTATTATTTAAAAAAAAAACAGTTTGTAAAAATATTCAATACAGCCGGGGAAATGTGGCAGAGAAAATAGTTTTTCCGCCATTGGATTAACACTGAGACACTTGAGTTTGGAGACCCCCCGGTCCAGCGCGTCCATTTCCCCTTAAATACCTTCATTCCAAATAAATATTCTCCCACGATCAAAGATGATAAAAGACACTTTTCTCGCTTCCTGTTTTTTTTATTCAAAAAAGAAAGAAAAATAAACCGGATGAGGCAAATGCGAATAATTTTTCCCCGGTTAATGCAATTAGCGCGAGAAATGTCGCGGTTGCAGCTAATTGAGACCGAAAGACTCTTTCCATTGAGAGAAAAGAACGTGAAGCTAAGCGAGTCTAGTCAAATATAACTTAATTTTATCCTGCGAAAAATCAACGTAAAAAATTTAATTCCAAAAAAAAGAGTTAAATTTCAGTAAAATGTGTTTCTGGAATTGAATTGGCCACAATCTTACAAATGATAACATTTATTGTCGCTCTCCAAACCATTCTAAGTGTTAAGGGAGGGTGGAGGAGAATATATTCGTTATTTTTTTATAGATGAAGAGTACAGGGAAAAAACCGCTTAGTGTCGTAGAAAATTTCCTCATCAGGCATCTTTGGCGATGATAGCGAGTAATCGCCTAAACTGGTGTAAGGAAACCAGTTTCTCACTTTCTTGTGCATCTTCTCTCACTGCAACCCTGAAATTCAGTTCCGCGTTTTATTCAAAAGACTGTGTTCATCATCACGTTAAGCTTTAAAAATAAAGTAAGATTGTTTGAAAATCACGAATTTTTCTAAAACAATTGAAAGAAATTTTAAGATTCGCAAATTAATTGAAAAGTCCTAAACCACGACTTTTCTACCTACCGAGATTCACCGATTCACGCGATGCACGATTAAGCTTGGACCAAGCAAAGAAGAAAGAGAAACCGGTTTCATGGCGCCAATGTCCGCCAAGCAGACACAATTACGGGACGACTCCTAATAAATCAAGCGGTTCTTCCCCTGTACTCTTCAGATTTTATTGGAGTTCGTATATTTCTGTTTTCTTTATTAGTTTCAATTCAGAGCTAGGGACACATGTTCAAAGTGTTTTCACATATCACAAAGGAAAAGTAGACAAAATATGCACAGTATGGGAATTTTTAAGTACTTTCCCCCCCATTATCAGTTGATGCAGCTGCTGTTTGGACCTCCCAAGTTTGGGGTATGACCAGGGCCGGATTTATAGATTTGCCGCTTGTAGGCTACGTTTGATTTGCCACCCTGTCACAATATTCTCCCCCTTCGGGGAAAGGTAGCTGGTTAGCTGCAAAATAGGGTGGTATGTGCTGCTTAAAATAGATACACATATTGGAATCATCTATGTAACCATTACACGTACTAAAGCAAAATCGGCGATTTTTTAAACTGTTCTACTATTTTTCTTTCAATTTCGAAATCCGGGAGGAGAGGGTGCTATTGCCCTCGCAGCGACCCCGTTTTCAATGAAATATGAGTACTATATATATACGTTTATGGCTTAAGCATTAATGTAAATTATTTGTTTTCTTTCTTAAAAATATTCATATCTTTATAATAATTTTTCATGCCGCTTTAATTGTTCATAAAATTTGCCACCCAAAAAAAATTCGCCGCTCTAGGTTACAGCCTACTTAGCCTATTTAGAAATCCGGCCCTGTAAGGACACCCCCAAAGTAAGAAGCATGAAAAGTATTGTTATTAATAAATCTTGACTTCACCCCACACATTAAGACAGACGGACCCATGTTCGAAAACCACTTTTTTAGAATCAGCACCCCCAAAAGGTAAAGTAGATAAGTTTGAATTATCATCTACTAGAGCTACACGAGGCTATTGGCGACGGCGTCGTATTTTAGAACCACAGTCAAGTGCCGACACCTGAGTAGGCACCCAACGCAACCGTTAAGGTGACATCGACGCACGTCGGGACTTGAAGGATATTTAACGTGCACTCCCACTACATGGGTATTATTCGTCGGACATTTTTGGCTGCACGGGCCATTATAGGTCGGCATTATCTGGCGATAACCGGACCGAAACCGGGACCTTCCGCATGCAAGGCGAAGCCAAACGACTGGGCTCCCCAGCCCCTCCATTGTTGTAATAATCTTGACTTCATTAAATACCTTCATTCCAAATAAATCTTCCAGATCAAAGAGTGATAAATACACTTTCCGCTACCTTTTTTTTATTCAAAAAGTAGAAAAAATCGGATGAGGCGAATAATTTTCCCTGTTAATGCAATTAGTGCGAGAATGTCGCGGTTGCAGCTAATTGACGCGGAAGACTCTTCGTGATCTCATGATCGTTTTTCGCCAACTAGCCAACTTCGCTATTTTTAGAACTATTTCACGTGAATTATTATCGCATAGCATTTCTAATTCTAAATCCATTATTTATTCGTTTATTTTCTTCAAAAGAGAATTTACTTTTTGCCTGGTTAATTTTCAATGCCAATTTAATAAATACTTTTTTTGCACGTTATTATTAAAAATAGCGTATGACAACACGTCGAAAATAGCCTTTTTTAAACTCGTGAATTTATTCAACTCGTTTAAAAAAGCCTTACTTTTCACACTAGTTGCATAAATAACTATTTCTCGCTACCTTTTTTTTTATTCAAAAAAAAAGAAAGAAAAAAATCCTGATGAGGCAAATGCGAATAATTTTTCCAAGTTAATGCAATTAGCGCGAGAAATGTCGCGGTTGCAGCTAATTGGCGCGGAAAGACTCTTTCGTTCCATTAAGAGAAAATAATGTGGAGATGCAAGAAAAGTGGAAAAGTCAGGTTGGTTTGAATGGGCTTGTTTCACGTGGGATCTGGCAACAGCTCTTGCGGTCTTGTTTTCATTTTCTCGAATTACTTTTGTTGATATTCTTAGAAACTCAATTTCGAATAAGTTATTTTAGTTGTTATTTTTTAAAATTACAACTTCTTGCTGTGCTGTTGGTTGTTTTAATCATTTATCAAGGAAAACTTGCACTCTTAAAACAAAAGATTGAAATCCACTCCTATAAGGGAAGTACATTTTCGGCACCGGAAAGGAGTGGAAATTACCTGAGACTGAGTTAAAACCGCTCGTTTGAAGAGTGTAGGACGTACATTGTTTTTCTTTATCACTCCGTAAAAAGAGTGAAATCCACTGCCATAGGGGAAGTGCATTTTCGGCACGGAAAGGAGTGAAATTACCTGAGACTGAGTTAAAACCGCGCGTTTGAAGAGTGTAGGACGTACATTGTTTTCTTTATTTCTTTTATCCACTCCGTAAAAAGAGTGAAATCCACTGCCATAGGGGAAGTGCATTTTCGGCACGGAAAGGAGTGGAAATTACCTGAGACTGAGTTAAAACCGCTCGTTTGAAGAGTGTAGGACGTACATTGTTTTCTTTTATTTCTTTTATCCACTCCGTAAAAAGAGTGAAATCCACTGCCATAGGGGAAGTGCATTTTCGGCACGGAAAGGAGTGGAAATTAACTCAGACTGAGTTAAAACCGCTCGTTTGTTTTAAGAGTGTGCATTGAAAGAAGTTGGAATTTAAAAAAAAAACTCGATTTGGAATCATACAATAATTCGAGCTACCAAAGTCGCGAAAAATGAAAACAAGACGGCGGAGCTGTTGCCAGATTGCTCGTGAAGCAAGCCCATTATCGTCGCACTGGAGTTACACGAGGGCTATTGGCAACGGGTTATTTAGAACCACAGTCGAGTGACGAGCCGACCCATCGCAACTTTTTAATCTAATGCGACGTTAATTCAATTCAGCCCAACAAAATAGATTTAGTACTAATTGCCGACCCGGCGGCGCAACGGTTAGGGAGCTAGCCTTTGGAGCCTCTGGGTTCGGGTTCGAATCCCGGTAAGGCATGGATGTTTGTGTTTGTCGAGTATATGCGGAGTACGTGCTCTTTAAATCTGTTGGGTCCGAAAGTCCTCCAAGTTCCCATACCAAATCAATACCTCTGGGGGTGGCAAGCCAATTCTGGGGATCCTCTAGTTGGCCTCTGTCTCTAAAAATGAGATGGATCCACTTATGTGTGTGTGTTGTCTGTTGTGTCTGTCTTACTTGACGAAGGTTTACAAGCGGGTCTCTGACCAAGCACACAAACCTGAATATATATGTCTACCAACCAACCAGTACTAATTGATTGAAAGGCAATTAATATCGAGGTTTATTTTTAGTGTCTGTGTACGATTCGTCGCCAAGTGGGCGCAGAGCGCGCCAATTGTGGACTCGAAATGCCCGCGCCAAGACTGGAATGTGCGGATTCGTTAATAAACTTTGAACTAGAGGAGAGGGAGGTAGAAGGGGCTGGTTGCCCAGTTGGAACAATAAGACGCCGTCATTTGCTAGATATTAATTATATTTTTATAATTGCGTGAAAAAAATCCGATTTTTACACTATAATTTTAATATCAGACGCGTGCGAAAAGTTATACTTTTTAGAAACAGTGATACAAAATTACTTTTTTTCACCCAAAAGCAGTGAAAAAAAGTACTTTTTTTTCGCTCTTTTCATAAGATGCCAACATTTCAAGTAAAATTTCTATTTCATAATCTCCATAAAATCCAGAAATTTATTGATCTGCTTTATTTATAAATACTATGCGCGTGAATTTTATTATTTTTTTATTTTTGAATCAGTATCCATGTTCAAATGTTTGACTTTAAACTAAATTAATTAGTTTGCCTTTTGCAGTTCCAGAGATTTATCGATGCCGATCTTCTTTACGTAAAAAAATTAGCACGTGAATTATTTTTGAACCGATGAGATTTGATTTTTTTCACGTAACTATAAAAAATAGTGTATGAAACACGCGTGAAAAGTAAACATTTTAAAACACGTGTCATTATTTCACTCGTTCGTGAAATAAAATCCACTAGTTTTAAAAAGTGTTACTTTTCACACTTGTTGCATAAATAACTATTGTAATTCTATGAAAATCTTTAATTAAAAAATGCTTAATGCTTTAAATCTTTAATGATAAATGCTACAACCTCGTAGCGACTTACTAAAATTAAAATGTTTCTACAAGATTTCAATTGTGTTCTTTCATCGTTTGAGTTCGGTGATTATTTCCTCCTATTCTATGCACCAAACATTATTGTCTGTATGCATCCTATGGACATTTACAGCGTTTTCCACAAACATATTTATTCGATTAAGCATATTAAAAAAACCTCTAAAACTCAAGTATTTCTGGTTTTAAAGATGTATTTATTTTTAAATTCATTTTTAAAGTTAATGATACGTCACTCCTGTTAAACCTTTCTTAGCATAACAGATGACGTCACGGTTGGCTTTTTTTGTTCTTGGCGTGTTATTTCGTATCACGTTTCACTGTATCGCTTTTGAAACTGTGAAACGTGCTTTCATCCTTATCAAACTCTTTAAAAAGTTTTGCTATTTTACAGAAACATGTCATGTTCATTCCAGTTAATTTCTTCAAACGTTGAACGATGTCACTCGACTATTCCGATCAGATCCAACAGTCCATAGTTCTGCAATAGCTCATACGCGCTCTAGTGTGTGTATTTTAACTAACAACCAAACTTGGAACAAGCTGTTTAACTTCCTTGATATGAACTGGTTACAAATAATATTGTCTTCTTCTTATACGGCCGTATTCACAAGTTTGGGTCTCCCGCAGGTTTCCCCCGTCTGAAGGATAGATCGGTGGGTTTCGTCAAATTCCTTATTCACAAGTGCGAGTTATGCCAAAAGGGAGCTATAAGGAACCGAATCTGCTCTGCGGGTTATCCTACCAATATCGGTGGGTTTTCAGAGGGATATCTCCGAGAAATGTTCAAAATCAAAACAAACATAGCTTATCGGGTTCTTCTTTCAAACTAGTGGTTATAATTATTTAGTTCTAATCCATTTTAATTGATCTTTATAAGATTGTTCATTGTAGAAGTACAGCATATTAGAAAGTTAAATATATTTTCAACATGATTTAGATTGATACTAAATTTCTACGTAGAAAGTTACGTGAGATATGTGGTGATAATTTTTATTGTACAATCCATTTAAAAACGTATCTTTAAATCGACTAAAACTGTTATAAAAGTTGTGTGCTGCGGTAGTTATGCACAAAATGTTACAAACTTAATAATAAAATACAAATAACAGAGGAATATTGTAACCATACTAGTATTTGCCACTGAAAAATATAATTAGCAGGTTAATATTCTTGGTTAAAGATTTATACATATACATAATGATAATTATAAAGGCATAAGTTTTCTTATTTTCCAATATTCCTTAATATTTTTAATTAAAGTTATTACAACTTCAGAGTCATGTGGCATAAAGTTTATTTTCTTCGCTTCAGCCATTTTTTTAAAGGGGAGTCGGATGGGTGTTTGGGTAAAAAATGTCGATTTTCTGTGTGTTTCTTTTATTTTTAATATGCATATCTATTGCTTTAATTTAAGACCAAGATTTAGATTATCGATTTCTGTTTAGTAGTTTTCTTTTTATAAGCATTTTTCAGAAACTATGTACATCAGTTGCCTTAATTTTCTTTTGCGTTTCCTGAAATATAAGGTTTTTCAACACTTAGGAACATTTTTCTCAGGAACTATAAAATATATCAGCGTGTTTGGTTTTATTATTTCTTCCCCATTAATATCTACTCTTTGATTTAAACTGATGAATTTTAAGATATTTCTGCTCAATTTTAAATATCTCTACTAAAAAAAGTTACATAACTTTAAATTGGATATTTTGGGGTTTTTTTAAATACATATTTTTAAAAAAAATCACTGTAAAGTATTTTTTATACTGTGACATATCCTCAGTTTAAATTAAAGAGCTATATGTAAAGAACAAACTATAAAAAAATTCAAGTTCCTGAGAAAATTGTTCCCAAAATTAGTAAAATTAACATTGGAGAGATAAAACCATCCGACTCCTCAAAAGCGATTGCGATCTGAGCTGCAAATAGAACACGTGAGAAATATCTTAGCAGTAAACAACGTCACGTGATTCCGTTTGACCAATGATATGTCCTGTTACAAAATATGAGTGAAACCTGGGGAAGAAACCCGAAAGGTGAAACCCAGATAAATCTCGCGGTTGTGAATACGAATTTGAAATAACCCTCTAGTTGTCCCTTCCTCGCAGGATTCGTGTTCTGGGGATATCTCGCTACTTGACTCGAACTTGTGAATACGGCGGTTAATGAGGTTTTGCAGAAATTGTAAGGTTTACTATTTTATAAAGTGTATTACAGCATAGATCGAAACATCGCCAAAAACATAACAGTTAACGTCAGAGCTGTTTTCAGTGACGTACATTTTCGGCAAATTTCAAATGCATTTTTTGTTGAAATGAAACATATTTGTGAATATTTAACCTTACATTCGGAATCTGCAGCTTCTAATGTACCAGAAAAACACATATATTATGAATTTCGCGTTTCATGCAACATGTCCATCTAAGAGTTTGTATTTTAGTAATACTAGCTTCCAATGCTAAGAAGAAACAAAAAAAAACCTGACAAAAAAACTTTCAATACAAAAAAAAATTGTGTTTTCCTCAGAAATTACAAGCTATGTTCAAACAATATAAAAATTGGGATGCGACCCAATTACACTGTTCAAAACAATTAGGGGAGCGTTTTGCGTACTTTTGTTAACCCTTTCAGTTCCAACGTTTTATTTTTTATTCCAAAAATCTAAAATTTGTGAAATAGATTCATTATGCATCCAGAACGAAATGGTAAAAAACAAAATAATCAAATCTTAATTTTGTAACTAAAATTTAAGGGAGGGGGAAATCGGACGCATAACTTTTGAATAAATTATAACAATAATTTTTTTCGAAACTTTACTTGTTAAAAAAAGTTAAAAATCAATTTTTAAACATCGAAGAATGTAAGCGTGAAGAATTTAGGGTCCATTCATTTCATATATATTTTTTTTTTTAGGATAGAATTTTATTTTATTATGTTTCTCATAATTTCATTTAATTAAAACAAACATTATTTAATTCTTCAAAATACATGATTCTTCCTTCTAACGATAAATAAGTGAGGGCTAAAGTTAGTGAGAAAAAAAAAATCGCAAGCTGATGATTCGAAATGGAATCATTGGGGGTGAAAGGGTTTAAACCATGCATTCCCCTAATTCTTTTGAGCAGTGTACACTCTTAAAACAAAAGAGTGAAATTCACTCCTATAGGAGAAGTGCATTTTCGGCACCGGAAAGGAGTGAAAATTAACTCAGACTGAGTTAAAACCGCTCGCTTGTTTTAAGAGTGTATAATGCTTGGTTGGCACAAAAATTTCGTGGAAGGCTCAACACTCATGTATTCTTCCGAAATGTAGTTCAGCTACATTTACAGCATCTGGCACAGCATCTGCTCTTTCATGTTTCGAATAAATATATTCTAAAGCTTAAAATATAAATATTAAAAAACTTTAAAATAAATATTATAATTTAGTGAAACTCATTTTAACAAACAATATAGTTTACAGATTTGTGTCACTCGCGCATAAAGATATAAAAGCGATCCTCAGTTGTGTTGGAACCACAAAAAAAATATTTCGTATGTCAAAACAGAAGTGTGTTGTAGTTGAAAAAACAATTGTGTAATGTTTCCGTTTTCACAATAAAAAAGAAAGAGTCTGCAATTTGTCTGTGATCGAAAAGACTACTTATTGCCCTCAGAAATTCGAAATTTTTAAGATAGTTCCCTTTAATACAACGTGTGCACCTGAGCTTGTTTTTTCATATTTGTTCCATTTTTAGAGAAAATTATAATTTTCTGAAAAAAAAATACACCACTTTCGCTCAAATCCGATCATTTTTTCCCTTTCGTGTTGCCATTCGACAGAAGAAATTAAAATGAACACAAATATTAATTTAAATTGAAATGACTTTATTTTCTTGCCTTTACCTTCAGAAACTAAATTAATGATTTGAAAAATAATTGACATGTTTCAAGTGACGCAATTCCGCCAGTCTCCATTCCCGGACTTTATTGCGGGTTTATTTGATGATTTTTTCATTGCCAATGAGCTAAACGTTTTTTTTTTTTTTTTAAACCTAGAATGGAGGTTTTGACGTGAAATAACACTGTTATACAATTATGGTTAATTTTGAATTTATCAAGAAAATCGCGATGACAGTAAGTTCATATTGAGGAAGATTTTTGTGATATGAGGATGTGCATTTTATAGTGATGTATTTTTATTTTGGAATTTTAAAGCAATATAAGTAACGGGATTTTATTCTTTATAATGAACGGGAAGAAAGGCAAAGCTTATTATCCTACAGCAAATTAAATGACATATACTTGGATCGATTTGATATTCTTTTAGCAGTGCGAAGAACGGGTATTTATTTGCTAGTACCTAATACTTGTGTTCCATTTGTGCTGTTTCAAAATCTTTTTTTCCTCCGAGTGTAGGGCTTTAAAATAAATCAAACCTAAAATCGTACCTCCAACGACAGACTTTTTTTTGTGTGGAATTTTGTCAAATACAAAACTAACACTTTTCGCTTCTTCCTATAAAACATATGTAAGCGATCAAAAAACGATAAATAACTCCATTTAAATGTCCCTTTCAAATAAACATTACACAATCCGACATATGCTGCCTAATGTGCAAAAAAGAACTCGCATTCGAAAAAGAGAATTTCGACATTTTTTTTGACGTCCTGTTACACGCTCGATAAATTTCCCCAAGAGCGCTTAATCGGTAAAAGAAATGTCACACTTATGTATATGCAACGCGTCAAATTGAAGAAGAAATCTATAAAAAGTTTTTTTTTTCTTAAATGAATATACAAACGTGTTGTTAGTTTTTTATCAGTTTGACACTTATATATTTAAAAAAGAAAAACGCGTGCGTAATGGTTTAATGGGAAGTAACATGCATTTATACTGAAAATCTCAAAAAAAAATCACAACTTATTGAATTCAACATTTAAAAAAAAAACAATTATACAAAGACCTTTTTCCATGCACAGTTTTGTGCACCATATATATATTAGAACACAGGTTAAAAATGTCAAAGTTCTAACTTAATTAGCAAAACAGCCTTAGAGATTTATTTAACGCAAGAATTGAAAAACGCGAAACAGAGAAAAAAAGGTTGAAAGCAGACGAAATACGTATTCAAACTACAAGGGATGACTCCAGAAAATATTTAATAACTTTTTTTCTACAGAAGATATCATTATGAAACTTCCAGTAAATGTTTAGAAAGATATTGGTTTAGGTTTAGTTTGAATTATCGTCACACTAGAGCTACACGAGGGCTATGGGCGACGGGCGTCGTATTTTAGAACCACAGTCAAGTGACGAGCCGACACCAGAGTAGGCATCCAACGCAACCGTTAAGGGCGACATCGTACGCAGCGTTAGGGCTTTGAAGGATATTTAACGTGCACTCCCTCCACACGGGGTATTATTCGTCAATCGTCGTACATTTTTGGCTGCACGGGCCGTTTATAGGTCGGCAGTTATTTTGGCGATGCCTGGACCCGAACCTGGGACCTTCCGCATGCTAGGCGAATGCCTAACCGACTGGGCTCCCCAGCCCCTGTAAAGATACTGTAAATAATAAGTAGTAAAAACTGAAAAATCGATATTTTGACCAATTTCTGGGTACCGTATCCCCTTTAAACTTATATGTATCTGAACATGTTTCCCATGCGATTGAAATGTCCATAAGTAAGTCCATTCCAATACCACTTTAAAACAAACCGTCACACAAAATCGACATTCCCGAAATGTGTAAAAAGAATTCAACGGTAAGAAAAATGTTGGACTTTTTTGACGTTCAATTTCACGGTCGATAAATTTATATCGGTAAAAGAAATCAAATAGGTTGAATATTTATCTTGAAAAGTTTTTAAAAGGTAAAAAAGGGGGGTTTCTTTTTCAAAGAAAACTCTTTTTACCTTAAAAGAGATCTTTCCTGACATGTTGAGGTGGGATCCGAAAGGTGTTTTTTTTAAAGAACATCTGTTTGGGGTTACTGTTGTTTGTTTTTTTAATCTTTCTGTAGGTAAGTTTTAGATTTTATATTAATTTGATGACTTCATACACAATTGAGGCCCAGTGGCTTAGTGGCAGTGCTTCGCATTGCCACGCCACAGGTCCGGGGATCGAACCCCGGATTGGGCGAGGTTGACCCATCCTTTCATCCCTTAAGAGGGTCGATAAAATGGGTACCAAGCATGCTTGGGAACTAAACACTGGGGGATCCGCTTGAGGCTGACCACCTTACCGGGACATATGTCTAGCACCCCCAGAGCCCTAGGTCAAAAAAAGCTGAAATGGGCACGGCAGGCCTTGGCCCACTAATGGGCTGTTGCGCCGAGGAGTTTAGTTTTTCATACACAATTATTGGGCATGTTTCACGTCTTGACGGGTTTTTTTCTTCAAATATCCACTGTTTGGGGGGTCACAGTTATATTTCTAACATCTCTGTACATTGTAAAAAATATATGTTAAATTTACAGAAAAAAACATATTTATACAAACATACAGAAAAATACTGTTTTGTTCTTCAAGCAGTTTTTGTAAAAAATATTCTGGTTAAAGTAAAAACTGATTTTTATTTATTTATTTTTGTATTTTACAGCTTAAAGAGTCAACAGAACAAGCATTTTAACTGTTTGTGAAAACTTTGTGACAAAATATCTCTTTGAGGGAAAAGTGTTGGTCTGAAGATCTAAAAGGTCAGGGGTTCTAACCCGGGCTCGGCAGAGTATTAGTACCGGGGATTCGATTACCCCCCCCCCCCTTCCGGGGGGGAAGTACAAATTTGTTTTTGTTTTTTGACTGTTAAAAAACAACTTTTGCGTTAAAATTACAGATTTTTAGTATAATACTAGCAAATTTATACCCGTTCTTTGCACCGATTAAAAAATATCAAATCGTTCCAAATATGTGTACCATATATAACCTGTTACAGGATCATAAACATATGTTATTGTTCCCGCTCGTTATAAAGTATAAAATTCCGTTTGATTGCCTTAAAATTCCAAAATGAAAAATACGCTATAAAATGTGCTCATAAATGTCATTACAATTGCCTCATAAACACATAAAACCTTTTAGCTCATTTGGCTCGTTTTGGGAAATAATTTGGCGAGAAAATAGATAGAGCTACAAACACACCTATTATACAGCTCTAACACAATGACCTTCGAACTACCAACCAGCTTATAAATTATTTATAAAAAGAAATTGCCCATTTGGCGAGTTTTAGTTAATAATTTGGCGAGTTGGGCAACGTATTTGGCGAAAAAATAAATACATAAAACACTAATATGCAGCTCTAGTGCGATGGCCTTTATTAACCATCATAGTTCAGTAATAGCTTAACTATACATTTATTGCATACAAACATATTACATTTTTATTATTATAGATAAAGAGATTTTCTCTGTAAATTGTACGGTATTTTTGTTACCATATAGTTTAGCGTTTTGTGATGCAAAAGTTTAGACAATGACGTTTTTTAGCTGTAAAATTTAGAATTGTTAAAGTAGAATTACAAAACACCCCTAAACATATTTAATAAATATTTTGAAATGCTATAATTGAAACATAATTGTTGATTTGCTATAAAATTTTTTTTTTCATAAAATAAAAATTTGTATGATGCAAAAGTTTAGACACAAATACGAGATTATGCTAATTTAAAGTAGATAATGGTCTAATTTCGCATTTTTATTGATAAATTGTATTTTTTTTATATGATAAATAAAAAAAACACGATATCCGGTGAACTAAACGGAATATTGGTTATATTTTACACCAAAAAGACAATATAGACACTTTAAATCATTATTCGAATCGCGGATATTCCCTGCACAATTATGTATGAAGTGGACAAAACACCTTTAGTGTAAAGTTGTATAATTGAGTCAGGAGAAAAAGTTAAAAGCATTTTTTTGGTTACCTTTTTTGTTTGCAATAAAAGAATGAAAACCTTATCTTCCATTACCTCAGTATTTTTATTGCTTTTTTGTGATTCAATTTGCAATTATGCAGGCGCACTTGCACTTAAGTAGCTGAAACAATGAATTTTTTTTTTGTAAAATAAATATTTTATATTTGTTATTTTATCTCTATGTATGTTCTTTCTTGTATTGTTATTTATTTATTGTCTGTTTATCTTGGCATTTTTCTTTTCATTCTGGATGTCCCGTGCGTGTTTATTTTATCAATGATTTTGAGTTTTTATTCGACCTGATAAATAAAATATAAAATTCAATTTTCATGTTTTTTTTGTTTGATACTAATCTTATAAAAGGTCTTTAATTTTTCTTAATCTAGCGTTTCATCTGCAGAAATATGTGTGTGTGCGTGTTTGTATTATTACTTTCAATTACTTCATCTATAATAATAAAAATGAAGGTTGTTGTAATGTTTGCCTGTGTGTTGTCGGTCTCTAATTAACCAAAATTTGTCATTTTTTACATACTTAAACGCACCTAAGGTAATTTTATTGCTATAATTCATAAACTAGACTTTTTGACTCGTAACTTGGCACAAATGTGTAGTTCATACTTAGATTATGATTTTTGAACTTTCTGGTTTCGAAATGTTCTATTTTTTGAGAAAATTCGAATTTTCTGAAAAAACTACACCACTTTGGCTCAAGACGACATTTTTTTTACTTTCCTCATGCCATCGGCTGAAAAAATTAAATAAAACTTTTGACGAAAACATTTAAAATTGAAAATTTTTATTTTATTCTTTTGCCATTACCTTCAGAAACTAAATCGATTATTTGAAACATAATTGACATGTTTCAAGTGACGTAATTCCGCCAGTCTCCATTCCCGGATTTTATTGTGGGTTTATATGATGGAACACTGAGGCACTTGAGTTTGCAGACCCGCGGTCCAGCGCGCCCATTCCCCCTTAACACGAAAAGTCCTTTATTTTATGTCCTTAAAATGCATTGAATCTCCACCTTGTTTGTAACGTTTTTTAAACTCGTGAAAGTTTTGGAGTTGTTTCGAGACACTTCAACTGTGGCCTGAAAATTATTATTTTTTCATCTGTCATCTTTTTCGAATTCGGGCTGATGGATATGCGGGCGGCCATTTTGAAAGAACCCCTTGCCCAAGAAAGAACAGCCCAAATTTTTTCATCTTTTTCATCTCTCTGTGTTCATACACAGAGAGAATACTTCGATTTGGAGACCCGGCTATCTCTCCTAGCAGCCATTACTAGTAAAAAGCCATACTTGACATATACTTTTATACCAATAATATGTTAGACCCTATAGATCCCGCGCATGGAATAATAGTAGGTGAAAAATAGTTTCACGTTCTTTTCTCCTTCCTTGATAGGCGACAAGCTCATTCAAAGGGATTCTTTCAAAATGGCCGCCCGCATATCCATCAGCCCAAATTCGAATTTCCGCACCTTCCGTAGTAACTATCTATCCGCCTGCTCAAACCATATTAGTTAAAGGCCATATCACACGAGAGATTTTTCCCCAACCCAACCCTCAACCCAACTTCTGTTCGAACCATGATTGGTGGAAATTGCCGCGTGCTATGACGTAGGCGTTGGAGAAATTTTCTACAACTCTGTCGTTTCATCGCGACGGAGTTGATCAACTTGGTCCCAACAACCAATCAGGTGAATCGGTGACTGTCGCTACACTGACGTCACGGCTCTGTTTTGGTTGAAGCCAAATCTTCAGGTCATATTGCGCCAAATTGCCTAGCTGTTGTTTATTTATTTTACATGCACGATATTTTGATTTTCAATCTGAAGTATAATAAGCTATTTGACACAAAGAGGAAATAAAACTCTTTGATTTGACAGAAAGTCGCCAAGCAACCCTAAACAAACCGCTCGCTCAAAGTTGGGTTAATGTAAAACACGGCATTTATTCTTTAAAAGGCGTGGTTGCATAGTTATATACAAAAATTGTCGACCAACAACAGGCCAGAGGCCCAGCAAGGTTGGTCCAAAATAAATCTAATACTTTACCAGTTTCCAATGACTATCAAGATTCTTCTTGAAATCTTCTACTCTCTTCGAATGCACCACATAATCTGGTAAAGCATTCCACTCATTGACAACTCTATTGTAAAAATAATGTTTTCTTACCTCCCCTTCTAAAGCACGATTTATTCCATTTCTGATCATGTCCTCTGGTCCGGCTATTTAAGGCAAAACCTACACTCTTAAAACAAAAGAGTGAAATTCACTCCTATAGGAGAAGTGCATTTTCGGCACCGGAAAGGAGTGGAAATTAACTCAGACTGAGTTAAAACCGCTCGTTTTAAGAGTGTAGGACGCAGATAGTTTTCTTTTATTCCTTTTACCCACTCCGAAAAAGAGTGAAATTCACTCCTATAGGAGAAGTGCATTTTCGGCACGGAAAGGAGTGGAAATTAACTCAGACTGAGTTAAAACCGCTCGTTTGTTTTAAGAGTGTAGTCTTTTACAGTTAAGATGTGGTAGATGGTAAGATGTTGCAGAGGCAATTTGTGTTATTAGCTAGTCCAAAAGTCGCCAAGTCAATGTAATAAAAGCCTATATAAAATCAACTTCAGAATCGCACAAAAAATTTAGTTTCAAACCGCAAAATCTATCTCATGGAATAATAGGTACAAAAAGAGTTTAACGTATTCTTTTTCCACTTCCTCTGATGTACCTTCGCGACCCCTTCTAGTACCAGTCATAAAATCGACCCGATAATTCTAAAATTACAAAAATAATACTAGAAAAAGATTATTTTTTCGTAGTATTTTTCTCCTTGAAGTGGCGGCAACACTGGCCCCATTGCACTTGTGGCGTCTGCCAGTGCTCTTTGTGTAAGTGGTGGTGACGTCACGAGTGACCAGAACATTAGCAAGCCAATGCCACGAATCTGGCAACAGGAGCTGAGGAAGGAGATCGACAACTAATCTCTAGGACAATCCTCTCCGGCTCCGAACTTGTTGTGCTGCAGCTGCATCTTAAATCAACTTAACTTATAATCATAATTTTGTAAAACTTCTTTAATTTAAAATCATGCAATAAATAGTTAGTATTAGGAATTACTCCAGAGCCCATCATTCCAACAATACTACACACTCTTATTCTGGTCTCCATGCGCGTCCCTCCGTTAGCATTGGAGGTCACGTGATCAGCCAATCTAATACTTTAACTATGATATCTACTATCTCATGGAATAGGTACAAAAATAGATCTTCGTTCTTTTCCCCTTCCTTTGATGTACCCTTCGCTCATTCCAGGGGCTCCTTTCAAAATGGCGCCGCCCGCATATCCATCATCGAAAATTCGAATTCCGGCGCCCGGGGCGCACGAAATTTCCGCACCTATCTATCCGGATCTTATACCCCTTTCTGTTTAGTCTGTCTGGTCCGGCCCTGTGATGAATTGCGGACGGACGTCCATTTGGGTTTAAGAAAGATAGAACGAGCTAAACTTTATAAATTTAACGGACAGCGGTTTAGGGGGAGCAAAAGAGTTAACATACAGTCCCTGGACAAATTATTAGACGCGCTGCAAGATTTCGGGTGTTTCTATTCTTCGTATAGCGAAACATATACGCAATGATTCAGTTGGATTTTTTCACCATGTGGTCCGCTGACTGAAAGGAAGGAAGTGATGCCACTTTCAACTTATAAAACTTTTCCAATGCTGAGAAAGTGGATTGGGTCATGCATCCCTATGGGTCACAGTGCGTCTAATAATTTGTCCAGGGACTGTAATATAACATAACAAAAGGTTAAGGGAAGAGTGTAGCACTGTGTACCGACGATTACTGCATGATGACAAATTCCATCTTAGGGGTGCCGAAGGCATATTATAGGGAGTGAATATTCACACTAGAGTCGCATGGACAGGAAAAATTAGTAAAACCCAAATCTCATTCGTTCTACACCGTTGAAAGTACTTTTAAAAGTACTGGTTATTCAGTACTTACTGAAATGAAAAGTAACGCGTTCAGTGTTAATAAAAAAGAAACACGGAATCAACAGTACTTTTCAATTCAGTTCTAGAAATTGAATCTTTTCACTTCTTATCTTTCACGAGAATCACTTCTCGATAATAAATTATAAACTCTTTTTTTATATTACTGTTAATCCTTTACCCTGAATTACGCAAGAGTCCACAAACTCGGTTAGGTCACTGACTGACAGAATATATTCAGTGCATTGAAATGTCGTCGCCACCTCTCAGGGAGCTTTGGTTGGTCACTTTGTAGAACCAGACACACAAAGTCCTGGATCCAACCTGTTTGTTACGGATTTATCTCAAACCCTTCTTTGACGATGCTTTATTTGGCCTTATGATCTTCGAACACTCTAAAACAAAAGAAAAAATTCACTACATTTGGTGAACCGCTGCACGCTTTAGCAGCCGAAGGGAATAATATTAACTCAACTGTACTCAAAAACCTCGTTTTAGGGAATGACGAAATGTTTTTTTTTAAGTAATTTCTTGGCTCAGACAGCCTTCGAAATAAGAAAGTAGAAATTCTTACTTCGTTACGCTAGAAGTTAAGTACAGTTACTTTCGGCACGGCGTAAGTGTTATAGGAAACTTACATCCTTCCAATCTGGTTCAACCTACTGCTGATTTTTTTATTGCTATATTCATATGAAGTAATGAAAGTAAAATAACACAAACACATATTTCTGCAGATGAAACGCTAGTTTTAAAAAAAAAATTAAGAACTTTAAAAGATTAGTATCAAGCTAAATACATGAAAATTGAATTTTAAATTTTATTTATCAGGTCGAATAAAAACTCAAAATCAAGATAAAATGAACACGCACGGGATACCCATAATGAAAAGAAAAATGCCGAGATAAACAGACAAATAAGTAACACTAAAAGAAAGAACATACATAGAGATAAAATAACAAATATGCAATATTTATTTTACAAAAAAGGTTGCATTGTTTCATCTATTTAAGTGCAAGTGCACCTGCATAATGGCAAATTGAATCACAGAAAAGGAATAAAAATACTGAGGTAATGGAAGATAAAGGTTTTCATTCTTTTATTGCAAACCAAAAAAGGTAACCAAAAAAATGCTTTAACTTTTTCTCTTGACTCAATGAGGAACTTGCATCCTACCCAAAATGACGTACTTATACCATTTTCTGGAACATTAGAAGCTACAAATTCTAAATATCAGCTTAAAAATCATAAAAAAATTATTAGTTTTACTCGAAATATGCCTATTGAAATTCCATCAAACTCACGTGATCGAAAACGGCGTCTGACGTAACAACGCACCATTTGGCGATTTTTTCTAAAAATGGCGCTACGGTTAGCATGTCCATCATTAAAATAAACATACAACGTTTTTCAAAACGTTCTATTTAAAAGAACGGACTGCTCACTTAAACCAGCGTTTGATAATAAATTAGAATAGCTTGTTGAATAGCTTGGTTGTTGAATTTAAAATCGTACAAGAGCACGCTGTTGACACTTCAGACATAGTCAATTGTTGGATCAATCGAAATCTTCGTAGGAGATCTACCAAGTCTGATGAGAATAACTGGAACTTAGAAAATCCACTTATTCTAAATAATCCTATTCCTATATGGGATCATTCAAAACACATTTTGTATTTTCAACAGCTGTATCGCACAGAAGTTGGTTAGAAATTGCACGCCAATGGACAAAAAAGCCAAGCCTGACGTCATTACGCACTGCAAGAGGATTGTGAGTGTTTTTACCGGAAGTGACGTAACCCCTACTTAAAACTCAATTACTGACTAATTTAATAACTTTTTTACTAGTGTGAAAAGTAGCATTCGACATGTTTTTAAAAGGGCTATTGTATGCCAATGAATTTGAAATTCATGCAACTTCCTCATTATACAACTTTACACTATAGGTGTTTTGTCCTCTTTATACATAATAATGCAGGGAATCAGGGCCGGATTTCTAAATAGGCTAAGTAGGCTGTAGCCTAGAGCGGCAAATGTTTGGGGGCGGCAAATTTCACGATTAATTAAAGAGGCATTCGGCATTAAAAAAAAATACAGATGATTCTAATATGTAGACAGAAAAAAAAGTGATCAGTTATCAGAAAATGAAAATATCTGATTTTCTATTTCTATAGTTTCTAATTATATTATTATTTATTAAGGAAAAAAAATAATTTATTAATTAATTTAAATAATTAATTTTAGTATTAATATTATTATTTTGTATTATAAATTATTTAAATAATGTGTTCAATAACACTTAAATCTTTAACTTCATTTACTGTTAGATCATGGTATAAACTTGCAAATAAAGTAAAAAATGATTGGATTTTTTTTTTAATTTACAATAATGATAAATTGAATAATCGAAAGATTGAAACGTTTACACAAAGTTTTCAAATCAAATTAGTGCAACTAAACTAATTTGCGAAACAAGTGTGAAAAGTAACACTTTTTAAAACTAGTGTATTTTATTTCACGAGCGAGGTACGAGCGAGTGAAATAATGACACGTGTTTTAAAAAGTTTACTTTTCACACGTGTTTCATACACTATTTTTTATAATTACGTGAAAAAAATCAAATCTCATTGGTTCAAAAATAATTCACGTGCTAATTTTTTTTACGTAAAGAAGATCGGCATCGATAAATCTCTGGAACTACAAAAGGCAAACTTATTTTTTAGTTTAAAGTCAAACATTTGAACATGGATACTGATTCAAAATAAAAAAATAATAAATTCTCGCGCATAATATTTATAAATAAAGCAGATCAATAAATTTCTGGATTTTATGAAGATTATGAAATAGAAATTTTTACTTAAATGTTGGCATCTTATGAAAAGTGAAAAAAAGTACTTTTTTTCACTGCTTTTGGGTGAAAAAAAGTAATTTTTTATCACTGTTTCTAAAAAGTATGACTTTTCGCACGCGTCTGATATTAAAATTATAGTCTAAAAATCGAATTTTTTTCACGCAATTATAAAAACTAATTTGCGAAACAAGCCTAATTCAATAACGTTTTGATTGTAAATACTTAAATTGATGCATCCATGTAAATTCCTGCTTTTCGATTAATGTATAATCAAATAATTATTTATGATAATATATCAAATTACTGTTAAACTTAGTTTTATCTTCTTTACTTCGAAAGACGTTCAGTAATAAATCGTAATAGCTGTTATTCGAATTTAAATTGTGTTCCGAATTTCCGATTTAAAGAAACTACGTAATTGACGTCGGTTTAAAATGAATTTGTTTAATCCGAATGGAGATATGCGAACACTGTTAGGTTGAATTGTCGTCGCACTAAAGCTACACGAGGGGTGACGGACGTCATAATAAAAAAAGCTACGTCATAAAGCCACATAAGCGTCATAAAGCCACACATTAATATGTGGCGATTACCACACGCGCAACCTCAATATATCATCCTCACGCTAGAGGGCGCAGATTTATCTCTGCGTTCCTACCAGTATTCTGAATAACATCGAAAATAGTAGTATATAAGCCGAGGTAACTCATCTCCACCGTGAGGATCCTTTTGGTAGACTGTGGGTTACTGAGGCCGCTACAAATATATTACAAATATTACACTTCATTACAGAAAATGTCAGGAATTTGAAATTCCATAGTTGATTAATCGATGCATTCTAAAAATAAATAACAATGGGCTTGTTTCACGGGGGATCTGGCAACAGTTCCGCAGTCTCGTTTTCATTTTTCTCGAATTACTTTTGCCTTGGTATTCCAAATTGAAATTTCTAAGAATATTTTATTTGTTATTTTTTTTAAAATTCCTTCTTTCAATGCAAGTTTTCCTTGATAAATGATTAAAACAACTAACAGCACAGCAAGAAGTTGTAATTTTAAAAAATAACAACTACAATAACTTATTCTTAGAAAACTCAATTTCGAATATCAACAAAAGTAATTCGAGAAAAATAAAAACAAGACCGCAGAGCTATTGCCAGATCCCACGTGAAACAAGCCCATTCAAACTACCCTGACTTTTCCACTTTTCTTGCATCTCCACATTCTTTTCTCTTAATGGAACGAAAGAGTCTTTCCACGCCAATTAGCTGCAACCGCGACATTTCTCGCACTAATTGCATTAATCGGGGGAAGAAAATTATTCGCATTTGCATCATCCGGATTTTTTTTCTTTCTTTTTTGAATAAAAAAAAAGGTAGAGAGAAAAGTGTCTTTTATCATCATTGAGATCGTGGGAGAATATTTATTTGGAATGAAGGTATTTAATGAAGTCAAGATTTATTAACAACAATGGAGGGGCTGGGGAGCCCAGTCGGTTAGGCATTCGCCTGGCATGCGGAAGGTCCCAGGTTCGGGTCCGGTTATCGCCAGAATAACTGCCGACCTATAAATGGCCCGTGCAGCCAAAAATGTCCGACGAATAATACCCAGTGTAGTGGGAGTGCACGTTAAATACGCTCCAAAGTCCCAACGCTACGTACGATGTCGCCCTTAACTGTTGCGTTGGGTGCCTACTGAGGTGTCGGCTCGTCACCTGACTGACGGTTCTAAATTACGAAGCCCGTCGCCAATAGCCCTCGTGTAGCTCTAGTGCGACGATAATTCAAACTTCCAACGTGAAACAAGCTCATTCCCCAATATTATAAATATCCATTTGTTTCGTCGGCACGGATTTGTTTATTTTCCGGGCTAAATAAAAAAAAAAAACTGTGGAGAAACTCAGTTTTAAAATTACATGATATTTTATGCATTGAGTAATTAGGACTTTCACTATACTTGATAATTTATTGTTTACATACAAAAGATTTTTGCCAACACGACCCAAATTGAATTATCGTTCGCACTACAGATACACGAGGGCCATTGGCGATGAACCCATAATACACGGGATATTTATTTATCGATAGAGGGATTGTCAGTCCCATACGGCTAATGCATTAGTTTTGGAATCACAACTTCCGCAGAAGTATTGCTTTGCCATGTTAGCCCTTTCCCCCCCAGGTATGATAATCAACATAACATCGAGATGAAACAAATTTGAAACCAAAATGTTATCTAGTTATTTAATTATATATTTTTGAAGTTTTAAAATGCCAAAAATATACAGCAGATGGCGACACTATTTTAAAACTTTATCAATGAATAACTAAATAATCAGATGTTATTTTCTTTTCAATTTTATTTTATATTGATGTTATGATGATTCCCATACCTGGTAAAACTGGGCTAACATGGCAATGCAATTCTTTTGCAAAAGTTGTAATTTCAAAACTAATGCATAAGCCCTATGGGACTGACAGTCCCTCTTAAGCTGTACAGACCGTTTATGGGTCGGGATTTATTATGGCGATGCCCGAGCCCAGAACCTTTAGCAAGCAAAGCAAGCGCTTTACCTACTGGGGTCCTCAGCCCCACTCAATTTCTTCAAAACGTTGCTTAATTCCTTTTGGACTAAACGTGTTCCGAATGTCCTCGAATTACAAATCGAACGTTCGAAAGTTGAACCGGCGCCAAAGCAGAAATGATGGATTCACAGAGAAACGGAATTTAATTCCGTTCGAATTTCGAATGGAACGACGCCATTAAAAAAACCCCAAACGATAAGTAATAAATATCGAATAATTCGCACTAAGCCTAACTTAACGGCTTTTTGAAGTAGATTAAAAAGTATTGGGTTTTTATAGTATTTTTTCTTTAAAGAAATTTTTTATGACTGTTAAGGTTTGCTATAAAGTGTTATTGGAATAACTGTGTGTGTAAAATTCGATTTGATTATCATATTTTGTTAAACAAATAAAAGTTATTTTTGAGGAAAAGATGTCGGCTATTTTTTAAGTTTCTTTTAGCAATTTTCATTTTTTTCCCCCTTTTTCTTTTAAAGAATTTCTTTTTATGACTATTTAAGGTTTGCTTTAAAGTGTTATTGGAGCAACTGTGTTTGTGTGAAATTCGTAAGTGTTATTCGATTCGATTATCTGACTTTGTTATACAAATAAGTTATTGTTGAGGAAAAGAAAGATATCGGCTACTTTTTTTAAGTGCACTGTTAAAAATTTGGTGCTAGGTTTCACCATGATATTGGTTGGTTTCACCATGATATTGGTTGGTTTCACCATGATATTGGTTGGTTTCACCATGTGATATTGGTTGTCCAGTATGCTGCAACGACTGAATGGTGAAATGTTTTCCCTTTTTTTTCGGTGTTTGGTTGACACCATTTTTCTGGCATTATGGAAACACAACCTGGAAAAAATGGTTCAACCGAATACCAAAAATATGGGTGGAACGTTTCACCATTCAGCCGTTGCAGCTACTAGGAACCAATATCATGGTGAAACCAAGCACAAGTTTTTTAACAGTGTTCCTTTTGGCAATTTTCTGTTTTACGATCATAAAATTGTCGACATGGTCATGTAATAGATAAAACGTTACAAAAGAAATAGAAAATGAAAAGCTAAGAAAGTGTTGCTCGGAAAAGTTAATTGCAATTATTGTAATTGTGTTACAATTGACATACGTTAATCAAATTATTTTAATTGCAAGTTGCAATTAAAAGTTCAATTGCGATTAATTTAATTGTAATTACTTTTTTAGTCAATTAACAAGATAATTGACAAATTAATTGATTAATGCCCTTATTACAGCTAAGTTTTTATGTGTATTTTTAACCATGGGATCAGATTTACTGTACGGTCCCCCTTGGCGCGATTTTTTTGGATTTGGCGATAAATAATTTTTTCTGGCAACCTGTCTAACTTCGACTGAAGATTCAAATTCTGACTTCGCACCGATGACGTCTTCCGGCAACCCTTTCGACCGTTGGTTGGGTTTTTATAAGAAATATTCCTATACGATCTTTTATTTGAATCATGTTTTTTTTAAAAAAAATACGGACTTTTGGCGCGATTTTGGAAAGTTCGCCAAGGGGGACCGTACAGTAAATCTCTACCTGACCATGCTCATATTTAAACGGTTCAAACACCTTGAAATTTGGCCTTTACGCTTAGGCCCTTACGATTTAACTCTGCCTATATTATAGTCCATCGAATTACAATGCAAGCACTCTCACGTCATAACCAAGAAAACCACACAAGGGTGTAGAGGAACAAAATGATTTAGAAGTTTGCTTGGTAAAATCAGAATGACTACAAACAGTTAATCAACCGTCAAATGCCTTCGGCCAACAGCCTTCGTGTAAAAAAAAATCCTTAATCGTAACAATTACGGTTAATCAAATGAACAGACTGCTGGCGGTTATTTTAACGTAATATTACAAACACGTAATTACACGTAATTTGTCAAATATCAAACAGTAATTAACTGCAAAAATAACGTGTTTATAAAGTAGTTAAGGTCAAACATTTCTTTAACCGTAACACTTACGGTTAATCAAATGAACAGACTGCTGGCGGTTATTTTGACGCAATACTACAAACAAATATCTAACAACTAAATATAAAGTGATGTAAAATAACTCACCCGTAGACATCCTGCCGAAAGATAGGACGACAAATGCGAGGTGAAGCACTGAAAAGAAGAAAAGAAAATTAAAATTTATACACACAATAAAACGTAATTCAAAACAATACAAGAATTTCAACTTCACACAATATTTTATCATTTTTTGAACTCGTTATTACAATTTTTACCTATCTAGTTTAACTAAAAATATGACTAATGTAATTAACACAAATAAATTGGAACAGCTAGGATATAATGGCCTGGCTCGATTTGGTGATTAGCGTTACGTTGCCAAGCAACAAAATGTTGTTTAAATGTGGTAAACATTCCACTTCACACTCTTAAAACAAACGAGCGGTTTTACCTCAGTCTGAGTTAATTTCCACTCCTTTCCGGTGCCGAAAATGCACTTCCCCTATAGGAGTGGATTTCACTCTTTTGTTTTAAGAGTGCATGTTTCATGCAAATCGATAGTTATAGCAACCGTACGTTAAATTGAAAAGTTTGCCGAGATCGGCCGATGAACAGACCTTCCATTATATCATAGCTGTACCAATAACACAATTAAATTCATTATAATGAAGATTGCCGTTAATATTTTAAGAATTTGCAGTTAAAGTTTTAAATTGTTAAATTATATCCAAGCGGAAATACCCATGTTTACCTATTTAGTTATGATTGATTTAAATAATCAAACAGCAATATTCATTTCAAACAATTTAATTAAGATTTCATGAGTTTTTAAATGTTTTAAACTGTTGAATATACCGATGAGAAAGGATCTAAAAATAAGATATCGATACTAAAGAGGCGATCAGCGGTTTTTAAAACCTGTACTGTAGTTCCTTCGTTATAGAATTTATTTCTTCATACTATTTACATGAATGCTTAGTTACATACCAATTGGGAACAGCAGAAGATCACTTAAATATAAAGTTATCTTAATTAGGTTATTTAACTTTCGTGTAGAACTTAACGTTTCGTAAACTTTAAAACATTCTTACAGTTGCCAGGTTCCGGAGCTGTAATCTACATTCGTTATTAAAATCTAAATTATCGTTTGCGCGTATAGAAATCCAACAAGAGTTCGAGTAGTTACAGTTATAAAAATAAACGTCTAAAGTACATGATAGTTCTTAATTTATTTTTGATCGTCGCACAAGATCTAGAAGATCTCATGCCGAGATCACAAGATTTGTTTTGCGCATAGATATCATAATTAAAGTATTAGATTGGCTGATATCACAGGACCTCCGATGCTAACGACGGGACGCGCATGGATGCTTTTTTGGAGGGCTTAATGGCCAGTGTTGCTGCCACTTTAAGGAGAAAAATACTACGAAAAAAATACTATTTAATTCTAAAATTACAAAAAAAATACTAGAAAAGGATTTAAAGTCGCTATAAATATTCCAAAATGCAGCTAGTATTTTTACGATATTTTTTTGTAATTTTAGAATAATTCTAAAATAAATTCTAAAATTAAGTTTAAAGTTTAGTTATAAAGTTTAAAGAGTATATTAGTATTTTAGAATAATTCTAAAATTACATAAAAATATCGTAAAAATACTAGCTGCATTTTGGAATATTTATAGCGACTTTAAATCCTTCCTTACCTAAAGACGTGCCAGCTAAAAAAAAGGAAAACTTTTCCTAAATCTATTTTTCGTGGAATGGGGAATTATTAACTGCAATATAGGTCTAGAATGACTTTTTTCTAAAGTTCCTTTGATCCGCATTTTCAATTCGTTTATGATATTATGGATTGATTTAGTACTACTTTACTAGAGAGTTCGATGTTCGGGGAATCGCCAAAATAACTGCCGAATTACAAACAACCTATGCAGCGAAAAGGGTAGAACAGATAATTTCCCTTGTAGATAAAGTGCACGTTAAATACGCTTCAAAATCCTGACGCAGTGTACGATGTCTCTCTTAACAGTTGTACTGGGTGCCTACTCACTTGACTGGGGGTGGTTCTAAAATAACGACGCCGGTCGCCGATAACCCTCGTGTAGCTCTAGTGCGACGTTAACTCAACCAAATCCTATCCCATATATGTATAACGAATAGCCCCTGCAGGAGATCAAAACTTTTTTCTCGTCAATCCATTGTGATATCCATTTTCTGGCTCTGTTATTGCTCACGTGAAAGTCACGAAAAATGGGCTCACAAAAGACGTGCGGACCTGTCTAAAAAAAAAAGGAAAACTTTTCCTAAATTTCTTTTTCGTGGAATTATTAACTGCCAATATAGGTATAGAACACCTTTTGTTCTGAAGTTCCTTGACCCGCATTTTCAGTTCGTTTATGATATCATGGATTGCTTTAGTACCATGTCGCTTACTGTACTTTCTTCGATGTTATTGTATAACATATTGACTTTATCTAAGGAGGATAACTTAATCTAAGATGTTGGATTGCCTATTCTCAAACCGCGTTTTGTAAACAACGAACATGTATTCCAAAAGACATCCGTGTCAATAAATAGTGCCGGGTCAATAAATAGTACCGGGGACTGGTGCACGTTTAATCCAACGCAGTCCGAACTACTGATAAAAAATAATTTTGGTGCCAGCTCAGGTGTCGGCTTCATCATTTATCCGCGGTCGAAACACGTCACCAATAGCTTTCTTTAGTTCTAGTGTGACATTAATTCAACCCAAACTTACCAAAGGGTAGGGTGACCAAACTAAACTGTGGATCCGAAATGATCTACATAAACGGAATGATCTCACGGATCGAGCGTGACTCCGAGCCATACTTTTGCGTGTCCCGACAAAACTTACTTTTCCATACTGCGACGTTCATGCTCATACACTCTTAAAACAAAAGAGTGAAATTCACTCCTATATAGGAGAAGTGCATTTTCGGCACCGGAAAGGAGTGGAAATTAACTCAGACTGAGTTAAAACCGCTCGTTTTAAGAGTGTAGGACGTACATTGTTTTCTTTTATTTCTTTTATCCACTCCGTAAAAAGAGTGAAATCCACTCCTATACGGAAAGTGCATTTTCGGCACCGGAAAGGAGTGGAAATTAACTCAGACTGAGTTAAAACCGCTCGTTTTAAGAGTGTATGCCCACGTTAAATATGCTCCAAAGTCCCGAAGTTGCCGTCGCCCCTAAAAAGTCACGTTGGGTGCCTACTCAGGTGTCACTGTGTCAGCTAGTCACTTGACAGTGGTTCTGAATTGCGACGTTCGCCATCAATAGCTTTCGTATAGCTCTAGTGTGACGTTAACTCAGCCGGCTGAATGGTCAGGAGATAGCCCAAAGAGTTCTATATATAGGGTAGAGACTGAACCTGGACACAGCATCATGGACCAACACGGAGGACAATATAGGGTGGCATATGTGGGGCCCGATGGCCGAGTGGTTTGGATCGCAGGCCATAACGCTAGCAGTCCGCGCGCTGTGACAGGCTAAACTACATACATGAAGTATCTAAACATGCCGCAAAAGATATCCAAACTTTTCTCGTCTCAATCGGTCGCGATCCCCATTTTGGTAACTCCGTAATGCTCACGTGAATGTAGCTCCGAACGATCTCACGAACTGAGCGTGACTTCGAGCCATACTTTGCCGTACTGCGTGTCCGAAACAGAAAACTTTTGGTGGGAAAAAATGTGTGTGTTTTTTTATTTATTCCTGTTTTGAAAGAAAAGTTCTTAGGAACTCCTTGACTTTGGTATTATCAACAAAGGGGATAAAAGAGATGTTAAAGACATTGACCGAGTTGGTGTTTTTCTGGGTTTCCGTAAGGGGGGTCCTTAGGAAGATTTGCGTCCCGACCCATTTTGTAATATTTTTTCAAAAAGTCTCTTAAACTAGTTTTCTTACTTCGTAGCGATTTTTTGCTGCTTTAATCCTATAATAAAATCATACCATTCTGTGCTTATTTTTAACTGAGAAAGGTTTTGAAGGCAAGGAGTTGGTAAAGAAACTCAGACCTGGTGTTATTTACTTTCGGTAAACTGAACCTTTTGTCAGGGGGCGATTAGACATGCGGAGTGTGGCTTTAGCGCGACAGGTCCCAGGTTCGCGTCCGGCCAAAATAACAGCCATCCTATAAATGGTCTGTGCATGCAGCTAAAAATCCGACAAATAATACCCCGTGTAGAGGAGCTAGTGCACGTTAAATAAGCTCCAAAATCCCATCGCATTCGCCCTTAAAAGTTGCGTTGGGTGTCGACTCTGGCGTCGGGTCGTCACTTGACTGTGGTTAAAATGACGACGCCAATAGATTAGTTTGAATTATCGTCGCACTAGAGCTACACGAGGGCTATTGGCGACGGGCGTCATATTTTAGAACCACAGTCAAGTGACGAGCCGACACCTGAGTAGGCACCCAACGCAACCGTTAAGGGCGACATCGTACGCAGCGTTGGGACTTTGAAGCATATTTAACGTGCACTCCCTCTACAGGGGTATTATTCGTCGGACATTTTTGGCTGCACGGGCCGTTTATAGGTCGGCAGTTATTTTGGCGATGCCCGTACCCGAACCTCCTGGGACCTTTCGCATGCTAGGCGAATGCCTAACCGACTGGGCTGCCCAGCCCCCGACGCCAATAGTATGTCCAATAAATTGTCAAATGGCCGTCAAAATTCGCCGTTTTAGACTGCAGCCTATTTAGAAATAGTGAGTGTTCTTTGTGAAACTCTTCTCCTTAGATTTCGTAAGGAAATCGGTTGAATCATCGTCGTACAATAGCTACACGAGGGCTATTGGCGACGGGCGTCGTCATTTCGAACTACAGTCAAGTGACCAACTGACACCCGAGTTGGCACCCAACAACTTTTTAAAGCGACATCAGGACTTAAAGGACTAAGCGGATCAGGACTTAAAAAGCATATTTAAGATAATTCCCTTCGACACGGGGTATTTTTTGTCGGACTTCTTAGCTGAGCAGACCTTTTATAGGTAAGCAGTTGATTTTGTAATCCCCAGGCCCGAACACGGGACTCTTGCAAAGCAAGCGCCTTACCAATCGGGGTACCCTGCCCCGAATTTTGTGTAGGCTAATTCCATGCAAAATTATCATTTCTGTAGAGTAAGTCACATGTGTAAAAAGTAATTCATGATTACATTAGGGGCTGGGGAGCCCGGTCGGTTAGGCGCTCGCCTAGCATGCGAAAGGTCCCAGGTTCGGGTCCGGGTCCGGGCATTGCCAAATTAACTGCCGACCTATAAACGGCCCGTGCAGCCAAAAATGTCCGACGAATAATACCCCGTATAGAGGGAGTGCACGTTAAAAATCCTTTCAAAGTCCTAACGCTGCGTACGATGTCGCCCTTAACGGTTACATTGGGTGCCAACTCAGGTGTCGGCTCGTCACTTGACTGTGGTTCTAAAATACGACGCCCGTCGCCAATAGCCCTCGAGTAGCTCTAGTGCGACGATAATTCAAACTAACCTAACCATGATTACATTAAATGAAAAAAAAATAGTAGAATAGCTGATCTACACTTATTAAAACTAAATAATATAACGTGCTTTATTTAATTTGATTTATTTTTCAAATTTAAAAAGCCTGTAATCTCCTCTTAAATTGTGACTTACACTACAGTTACATGGAATTACACCCTGTATAAGAAAACAAAACGCACTAGAACCCTGTACAACTGTTCCCCAACAAATAACCGCATGCAACTTGACATGTCTTTATAATGGATGACTGACCCTATGATACCCGGCGTGCGGGAAAATGATCATATTGGATTTCGGAGAAATTGTCAAATGATTGCACCATTACGACATCGGCCAGTTGCCGGCTTTTTACTGCATGTGTGTCCTGTTTAGAGTCAACCCAAGCTTCGAAATCACTTTTTCCCCCTACCTCCTCGTGTTTTTCAGGAAAGGGTGTGAGCGTAGTTGTTTCGGTTTGTTTCCCCAACCCTACTTTTTACACAGCAATTGCGATTAACCCAAAGATACATAGATATCATAGTTAAAGTATTAGATTGGCAGATCACGTGACCCGAAATGCTAACGACGGGACGCGCATGGAGGCCAGAATAAGAAGGCAAGGGGTCCAGTGTTGCCACCAGTTTTAGGAGAAAAACACTACGAAAAAAATACCATTTAATTCTAAAATTAGAAAACAATACCATAAAAATTTTAGCTGCATTTTATTGAATCTTTTTAGTGGCTTTAAAAAAAAAACCGCGAAACGCTTTGCTAGTTATTTTTATGCTATGTTTTTGTAATTTTAGAATTAGATGGTATTTTTTCGTAGTATTTTTCTCCTTAAAGTGGCAGCAACACTGGTCATTTGGTCCCCTTATTTGGCTTCCATGCGCGTCCCGTCGTTAGCATTGGAGGTCACGTGATCTGCCAATCTAATACTTTAACTATGACATCTATAGGTTAACCTCACAGCGACGCTCACGCCGTTTCCTGGAAAACCACACGAGGCGGTAGGGGAAGAAAGTGATTTCGAAGCTCGCATTGTCATCAGAAGGACTACAGTACAAGTCAATTTTTGATATTACTCTACTCTTTGATATTACTCTATTTCTTATCACGAGGTAGTTCCACGTATTTTATCCACTTTTTTGTTGCTATATAAATACACAATTTCAGATTTGAGAGCAAACAAACTAAAAAAAACAGTTAACCGCAGCAACTGTTATCCAAAAATGACTAACAAACACCGTAAAAAAAAAAGAGAGGTATGATTGATTACATACTCTATGATACGAGTTATGCGGGGGGGGGGTGATATTGGATTTTAGAGTAATCATTGTCAAATGGTCCAACCATTATGGCAACGGTCAATGGCGGCCGTGGATTTTAAATTACGACGCTGGTAGCCAATGGCCCCTGTGTAGCCCTAGGGCGGCGCTTATTCAACCTAACCCATTAAGAACGAAGACGCCCCCCCCCCTCCCCCCGCATGATATCAAAACTTTTTCTTATCAATCGATTCTTATCTGTTTTCTCTGTTTATTACTCACGTGAAAGTCACGAAAAATTGCCTCACCAAAGACGTGCGAGCCTATCTAAAAAAAAAGGAAAACTTTTCCTAAATCTCTTTTTCGTGGAATGGGGAATTATTAACTGCAATATAGGTCTAGAATTACTTTTTTCTAAAGTTCCTCGACCCGCATTTCCAATTCGTTTATGATATTATGGATTGATTTAGTACTACTATACTAGTTCGATGTTCGGGGAATCGCCAAAATAACTGCCGAATTACATGCAGCCAAAAAGTAGGACAGATAATTTCCCTTGTAGATGAAGTGCACGTTAAATACGCTTCAAAATCCTGACGCAGTGTACGATGTCTCTCTTAACAGTTGCACTGGGTGCCTACTCACTTGACTGGGGGTGGTTCTAAAATAACGACGCCGGTCGCCGATAACCCTCGTGTAGCTCTAGTGCGACGTTAACTCAACCAAATCCTAACCCATATATGTATAACGAATAACCCCTGCAAGAGAGCGAAACTTTTTACGTCAATCCATTCAAATACACATTTGAAGAGCTTAGTGGAAGAACGTGCTAAGTGACATTTTTGAAAAAATTGAGATTTTTATGTCAATGAACATGTTAATCCATCCTTAAAAGATAACAAGTGTCCCCTTTTTCATAACATTAAAGTAAAGTATATTTTTTACCGTTTGAAAATTCCATTTCTAACAGATCTAAGTGCAAACGAAAATCTTTACCGCTCATTTTCTCGTTTTCACCTTTTTGTCACTTAGCACGTTCTTCCACTAAGCTCTTCATTTTATCATTCTTCATTCCATCTATCGCCACCTCTGCAATTTAGACATGTTTCTGAAGGGGAGGGAAATAGTGTCCAGGGACCTGTACCCGTGGGAAACTTCGCCATGACCGCCCACAGGACTTTCGGACCCACAGATTTAACGAGCACGTACTCTGCATATACTCGGTGGGTCTTCAGTGGTATCGGGACTCCATCGCGGGACCTTCCGATTCCGAGAACGGGGCCTTAACCACTAGGCAATCATGCGTGGGGGGGGGGGGGCGTCTTCGTTCTTAATGGGTTAGGTTAAATAAGCGCCGCCCTAGGGCTACACAGGGGCCATTGGCTACCAGCGTCGTAATTTAAAATCCACGGCCGCCATTGACCGTTGCCATAATGGTTGGACCATTTGACAATGGTTACTCTAAAATCCAATATCCCTTCTAGCTCAATGGTGGTGTACCGTCACAAGACGGCATAAAATATACTTATTTTTGTTTACAAAAAGAAAGACAATCGGAAACCTCTGCCCCCTTTGTCGATATAAAACATACATATGCTTACACAAAGAAAACTTTTCCTGGCCCTCTGGCAATGTTTACAATGGCTATTTATAAAGAAAACTCGTAATGTGTTTTTTTTTAAAGGACCTTTGACCATTCGAGACATCGGAACTACTTTAGGCATAAAAAAAAAGGAGATAGAGACCTATAGATCACGTGGTAAGAGCGAGATGAGTCCGAATCGAGGATGATAAGGAAGAATCGCTATGGTGCATTTCACCAGTTCTTAATTAGAAACCTTAGAGAGGTCTCTTACCCCTTTGGATAATTTCCAGGAAAGCGGTCATAAAAGCCTTATTTTTAATTCCTGGTAATTATATAATATTATAAATATGTGGAAATATATGCGGTAAAAATGTGTTTGAACAATATATAGATGCATTTTAAATTTTTATTTGTCTTTAACTTGAAATTTAAAAAAAAAATTGCTAGGAACAAACCAACATCAAATAGGAATGCTAGGAATAAATCAAAAACCAACCACTAACCAGAATATTTGCAGTAATAGGCCATTGGCTAGCGATGAACAAAACAAAGACATTTGTGATGCTGTGACGTGTTGTATTGTGTATTGGTATTTGTGACGTGTGCATATTCAGGATGACAATAAGTAACGTACACGTCATGTAGAGGAAGATGGTTGACTCATGCCAATCTGCGGCATGAGTATTTATTGTCACTTCATGGTTATGGTTACAGATATATTTACTTTGATGGTTGATTACATTGTTGAACTTCTTAACGTTACAGATGCTAATCAAAACCAACCAAGTAGCCCATTGGCCAAAGCGATGCTATTCCAAAACCGCCACACTCACTGTCTTATACGGAAAATGCACGCTGGTATGCCGAATGATTTAATTAAGATGTCAGTGAAGATTCTTCTATTACTTACAAGGATACATTATCGCTAGCGATAAAAAACGAACTGCGGCAACCAACTCTAGTTGAGCCAAAATAAAAGAACAAACTATTGTTGGCTGGGAAGCCCAGTTGGTTAGGCATTCGCCTAGCATGCGGAAGGTCCCAGGTTCGGGTCCGGGCATCGCCAAAATAACTGCCGACCTATAAACGGCCCGTGCAGCCAAACATGTCCGACGAATACTACCCCGTGTAGAGGGAGTGCACGTTAAAATACGCTCCAAAGTCCCAACGCTGCGTACGATGTCGCGCTTAACGGTTGCGTTGGGTGCCTACTCGGGTGTCGGCACCCAACGGCTATATTTGGGAAATTACACCAAGAAATATAAAGATCTCATAGTCGACAACAAAGTGAACGTGAGGAACAATATAAACATGAACAACAAAACGAACAAGGGAAACAACTAACAATACAAATAAAACAAAACATCAAAGAGTTCGAGGTAACAGGTGAAGAGGGGGTATACATTTTCTCATCAATCCATAAGCGCTCTTGCGTTCCAATATAATCTAAAAATATCACCTTGTTGTTGGGCTCGGTTGTCTAGTCCTGAACAAAAGAACAAACTAGTACCTCGTATTTAGAGGATCGATTCTACACTGTAAAAAAACCTTAATTTCATACAAAAGAACATTTTCTGTGTAAATTATACGGATTTTTTCTGGTCCATTACATTTTTTTTCTGGCAAAACAGCGTAGTACGTTTTTTCCATAGGTATCATAATTAAAGTATTAGATTGGCTGATCACGTGACCTCCAATGCTAACGACGGGACGCGCACGGAGGCTTTTTAAGAGGGCATAATGGCCAGTGTTGCTGCCACTTTAAGGAGAAAAAATACTACGAAAAAATACCATTTATTTCTAAAATTACAAAAAAAAAAAATACTAGAAAGGATTTAAAGTCACACCAAAATGCAGCTCGTATTTTTATTCTCTATATTTTTTTGTAATTTTAGAATAATTCTAAAATAAATTCTAAAATTAAGTTAAAAGTTTAGTTATAAAGTTTAAAGAGTATATTAGTATTTTAGAATAATTTTAAAATTACAAAAAAAATATCGTAAAAATACTAGCTGCATTTTGGTATCTTTTTAGTGACTTTAAATCCTTTTCTAGTATTTTTTTGTAATTTTAGAATTAAATGTTATTTTTTTTCGTAGTATTTTCCTCCTTAAAGTGGCAGCAACTCTAGCCATCATGCCCTCTTAAAAAGCCTCCATGCGCGTCCCGTCGTTAGCATTGGAGGTCACGTGATCAGCCAATCTAATACTTTAATTATGATATCTATCGTTTTTTCACTGAGTAGGCACTCTACCGTACCCTAAGTCAAGAGATAGAAAAAAAAAATAGTTTAAATAATAGTTAATCGTAATATTTTTGCGCATTGTTGTTTAGAAATAGTTAATAACCTGTCATGTACGACATTAAAACTAATTTGTCATTTAACGTAGTCTGACTCCCGTCTAGACGATCTTATTACACCTTTTAATCTCTATGAATGTTCATATTTGTAAAATTAAAAATAAATTGGTTTTCTTAATTTTCGTATATTAAAGTATAGGTAGGAAGGTTTTGAATTATCATCGCACTAGAGCTACACGAGGGCTATTGGCGACGGGCGTCGTAATTTAGTACCACAGTTAAGTGACGAGCCGGCACCTGAGTAGGCACCCAAAGCAACAGTTAAGGGCGACATCGCGTACGCAGCGTTGGGCCTTTGGAGCATATTTAACGTACATTCCCTCTACACGGGGTATTATTCGTCGGACATTTTTGGCTGCACGGGCCGTTTATTGGTCGGCAGTTATTTTGGCGATGCCCGGAACCGAACCTGGGACCTTCCGCATGCAAATATTAAAGTATAGATGACATAGTTGAAAAAAAAAACATCTGACACCTCTGGTAGATATATATATATTTTTAAATGCTAACTATCTTTGTAAAGTTTGAAAAATGGAAATGTTCATTATATTTCACAACATAAAAATTTTCCGTGTACGGTTTCGTATAGATCCAAAATTTTGGGCCGGACAAGATTTTGTGTTGTTAAGTTTGGGGTTGCCCCTAAAGCAGAGAAGGTGAGGTGTGGTGACCGGTGTTGTTGTTGAGAAGAATGGTGAATGATCAGAAGGTTTTTAAAGACATTTAATTAAACTAACCACAGCACTAAACTACATAAAAATCAATAACAAGGAAATCATAGCTCAGAACATCACAGGTCTTTTTGGCTTGAGAGTAGGAGCAAAAGTGATGTCTTGTTCGGTTCGAATCTCACTGGGAATGAATTTGACCCGCCTCATACGAGAAATTTTATAAAATATATAAATTTGGCTAGTTTCATTTATTTTATTTCGAATATTCAATAATTATTACTTATTCTTTGAAATAGAAATTAATTTTTGCAAACGATAAGTATGTCATATTCCTCGCTTTTAAATAGAATAAAAATATTTCATTTTAACATACAAAGAATCTCGTAGTGAAATATATTTGACGTTTGAACTGATTCTGGTTTTTGAACAGACGATACTTTTTGAAAACGGGTCTCGCAAATTTGAAAAACAATTAAGGGCAAGACCAACATCTGATCGAACACTCACGTTATATTATTTCGTATTAATTCGTTCATTTGAGATTTAGATGCATAATATTTGGATTACACGCGAAAAAAAATATTTTTTTTTATACATTTGCATGCAAGTTTTAAAAAAGTTATATTTTTCTTGCTTCATATGGTATATTTTATTATCGAGTGAAAACACTCTTAAAACAAGGCACCTATTCTCACCGCCAACCGACACGTTAGGAATGGCGGTTTTTCAGAAACCGGTTTTTTACAACGCCGCGCCGGTAAAACCGACCTATTTCCTTTTCCTTTTTTTTTTAAATTTAATTCCTCCCATTTGCTATCTATGCCGTTAACATAGAGCAAAACTAACATTTTATTAAAAAAATTATCTAATTAAAAAAAAAACGCTGATGGCGGTTTTTGAGAAAAAAAAGCGATTTCTAGTTTTTAGACGGTTTTCCCAGCAGAAAACCGGTTTCCCGGTTTTGACCGGCCTCATGAAAAAAAACGGTTTTTCAGTTAAAACCGAGGGCAAAAAAACGGTTTCGGTTTTCCATCCCTAAAGTTTAACAAATAAGTGTGGCGGGAACTGTAGAACAAATGTTCTTCAGAAATAACTGCTTCCTCCTCCCGTTGGAATCTCATATTAAGTGAGGCTTCCGCGGGGGGTGCATCTTTTTTCTCTTCCAAATCGTTTGCGTGTTTCTCTGGACTGGTCACGTGCACCGAACTTTCGGACCCAATAAAAGAGATGCCCAGTGGCAGGGTATGCGATCCCACCCCAAGATGATACGGGAGCACTCATTTCCCCATTAAAAAAGTTTTTCCCCCTACAAGCACAAACATTTCTTAAATGAACTTCATTGAACACCGACACACTCTACACAAATATTTTTTTATTCATATATTTTAAAGCGAAAATCCTCAATTCCTATCATACGAGAAATTTTATTTAAAATATATAAATTTGGCTAGTTTCATTTATTTTATTTCGAAAATTCAATAATTATTACTTATTCTTTGAAATAGAAATTCATTTTTGCAAATGTCATATTATGTCATATTCCTTGCTTTTAAATAGAAAAAAAATATTTCCTTTTAACATACAAAGAATCTCGTAGTGAAATATATTTGACGTCATTTCAAACGTATCGATGTCGCAAAAATAAATTTATTTTAATAAATTGTCTAAAAGAATTAAAGTTTCCCGAGCAATTGTTGCGAATGGCAAAGGTGATTTAATTCCAATAAAAATGGCTTCCTTTGCATTTTAAATGAGCATTCAATTATGCAGTTTTTTAAATAATTAAAGTACTTCAAATTCGAATTCTTTTCTGAAATTTTCAATGTATTCTAATTTCAATGCGCCGAATTTTTTTTAACGTGTCACACTTGTCCGTAGCGTTTGTAGTTTGGGCTATGAAAGTGGGTGACGGACAGACAGACGGACTGAACGATTATAATACCTTCCACTTTTTACGTTATAAACGTAGTGTGGAAGCTAAAAAGGAAAGAAAATTAAAAAAAGATTATATGCAAACCTTTGCGTTTGAATTCTTAGAATATGGAATATCGAAGCGATGATAATACTTTTTTTTTGTATCAATAGACAGCGAAAACACAGTTGCCTGGTGAAAGTAATTGACAGATGTTTGCCGAATTTTAAAGTGACCCGGTTTTATTTTCGTTACACATTATTATGACAAATTTGAATTTCATGTTTTTGTTTTTTTCAATTGTTTTGATAAATATCAGCTGTCCGTCTTTTTTGATGTAGCAAATTCAAAACCTTGATCATCAGCTGTCGGTGAAACAATACCAAAATATGTAAAGTGTTACGGAATTTTTTTTTTTATATTGGCTCGAAGCTCTATAACACATCTTATTCTTCTTTCAACTCCATAAAACATTAAAGTCCCTTTGCCGCAGAAAATATTCCTGAGAAGAAAAAAAATGTTGATATGTACAATTCTGTAAAAGCTTTTTTTTGACGATTTAGAATATTTTAAGTTGCTTTGAAAATGATCGTTATACTCCGGGACAACCTAAGTAGGGTAAATAGAAATATGCTATGGAGAAGATCTTTCCACGGATGTAAAGAGTTCCATAAATTATTTGCGAATCCATCCAGAAAACTTGTTTAAAACGTTAATTTCGTTTAAGGTCTAAAATATTTGAATATTATTTGAGAAAATGTGGTAATTTTATTAGAATGAAAAGTGTATTTTGATTAAATTGTATTCAGATCATTTTGTATATAAATATTACCTTACAAGAGTTTCCAGCCAACGGATCATTGTTTCTTTTTCGCGTTCCAGGGTTGCCGCTTCGACAGGATTTTGTTTTATTATGACAGCGGCAGATGTTTTTTTTCATTATATCATAATTCACTGTGTAATTGGCGATTGAAAATGAATTTCTGTTTAAGAAAGAAGGTTAGGTTTGAATTATCGTCGCAATAGAGCTACACAAGGGCTATTGGCGACGGGCGTCGTATTTTAGAACCACAGTCAAGTGACGAGCCGACACCTGAATAGGCACCCAACGCAACCGTTAAGGGCGACATCGTACGCAGCGTTAGGACTTTGAAGGATATTTAACGTGCACTCCCTTACACGGTATTATTCGTCGGACATTTTGGGCTGCACGAGCCATTTATAGGTCGGCAGTTATTTTGACGATGCCCAGACCCGAACCTGGAACCTTTCGCATGCTAGGCGAGTGCCTAACCGTCTGGGCTCACCAGCCCCTAAGAAAGAAGGCAATTTACAATTTTTTCCTTAAATTTAAAATAGAAGTTATCAAAAGCATTTGTCCAAATCTGGCTGAACAAAAGTAGATTTAAAAATTTCAAAATTTTTGGAAAAACTCGTTGGTAATTGAAGAGCTTAGTGGAAGAACGTGCTAAGTGACAAAAAGGTGAAAACGAGAAAATGAGCGGTAAAGTTTTTTGTTTGCACTTAGATCTGTTAGAAATGGAATTTTCAAACGGTAAAAAATATACTTTACTTTAATGTTATGAAAAAGGGGACACTTGTTATCTTTTAAGGATGGATTAACATGTTCATTGACATAAAAATCTCAATTTTTTCAAAAATGTCACTTAGCACGTTCTTCCACTAAGCTCTTCAATTGTAGTCAAGTATTCAATAAATGTCATAAAGATTTTTTTTTATTTCCTTTGTTACTTTTTGAGTCGTATTGTACGAAAAGTGAATACTTGTGATGTACATTATTAATTTTTTTTAGTTTTGTTAAAATAGTTTTATAGTTTCTCGGTTTTCAGAAATATTTTGTATGCTTTCTATAAAGGGCTAGAAAAAAATCTCCAACTATTAATTCGATTTATTTTTTAACCTTTTGTAGTTTTTTTTATATGGTTTCTCAAGGTTTATCTTCGGTTATAATTGCAATAAAAGTTTGGAATTAACACTTTACAATACCGTAAAAACATTTGGCGTTTTTTGCGGTGTTACAATGGTTAAAATTTTGAATAAGAACATAAACTCTCCTGTTTATTATATGTTTGTTATGTATTATTATTTTTCGCTTAAAAATATTATCCTTCTACAGTTATAACACAAAAAAGTGCGTTTTTTTTGCAAAAATAATTATTACAATTGATTTTCATCCGCGGATTTAACTGCTCTGAATCCCTACTGCCTCTTTTTTTTTTATTATATTTTAGAGATGTGTGTTTTTTTCTAGCTTAAAAATATTAACCCTTTTAAAATTACAATTAAACAATACATATAGTTTTTAAGTATTTTGAAAAATATTTTTTATATAAATTTCTCATAAAATTTTTTAACTATTTTTCTAGTATTCTAAAAGCTTACAAATCAAAATTGTGTATTTTAATAAATTTACCCAACCCCTCACCATAATTTATAAATTAATTTATCAAAAAATATTAAATCAATACTGGGAGTGAAGAAAACAGGAAAAGATTAAACCTTTTTAGAATTAAGAATTTAAACAATTTAAATATTTTTTATTATTAACAATTATATTTCTTTGTATTTGGCAACTTGCTTTTAAAAAAAAGCGCCTTATTGCGCATCAAGAAATTTTTTTATAATACCATTAATTTACAATAGGACAAATGAAGCTATGTCGGCGCCAAACTAGACGTCTGATTGAAACTTTTTTCTTGTTTCGTTTGAATCGGCGAGGTTGCGATGTGATTTATTGCCTTGTATCATAGCACCACGCTTTTCCCTCTGCCTTTTTACTATTTGTTGTTACCCAAGTTAGGTTGTCCCCGAGTGTAGGTATTTTTTTTATTATCAACAATTGGGTGTTGTTTCTGATGACGCAAGTTTCCAGTTTTCATTCTTACCCTACCGCGATTTCATTGAAGGGGTCGGTTTCACTCTTCCGATTTTAGATATTTAGTATACATATTTTTTTAATTTACTAGGGGGCTCCGCCCCCTGCTTTAAATTGAAATAAAAAAATATAAATTCTAATGCTATTCGTATGGGGAAATCGGCTCACGTTTTGCACTCCTACACCCGTTTGGGTTTGAATAAAAAGTATCCTATGTCCTTCTCCTGGTTCTAAGTTACCTCTCCACCAGTTTTCAGCCAAATCGGATCAGCCGTTCTTGAGTTATATATAGTGTAACTAACACGACTTTCTTTTATATATAGATTGAAATAATTAGACCAAATTCCCACCAAAACAAATGTAGCTCCAGCAGGACCAAAAATGAAAACAATGCCACTTAAGCTGTTGCCACTCAATGACGTAACATGCCCATAAGTACGTTTTGTGTTAGGTTTTGTTGTTGTTACTAATGCCACTTGCGAAACCCAAGCTCTTCCCGCCGAGCGGGCAAGGATTAAGGCGAATGGGTGCGGTTCCTGAGGAGAGATGCCCGTGTAGAGACAACACGGCAGGAATCAGTCTTGGCATCGTGCGGACAGATGCTGCCATCTATTGCCACCTCCGCAACTTAGACATGTCCCTGAAGGAGAGAGAAATAGTCTCCAGGGACCTGTACCCGCGGGAAACTGCGCCATGACCGCCCACAGGACATTCGGACCCACAGATTTTAACGAGCACGTATTCCGCATATACTCGGTGGGTCTTCAGTGGTATCCGGACTCGATCGCGGGACCTTCCGATTCTGAGAACGAGGCCTTAACCACTATATCTGCCGCTGTCATAATAAACAAAATCCTATCGAATCGGCAACCATGGAACGCGAAAAAGAAACAATGATCCGTTGGCTGGAAACTCTTGTAAGGTAATATTTATATACAAAATGATCTGAATACAATTTAGCCAAAATACACTTTTCATTCTAATAAAATTACCACATTTTCTCAAATAATATTCAAATCAGTTAGACCTTAAACGTAATTAATGTTTTAAACAAGTTTCCTGGATGGATTCGCAAATAATTTATGGAACTCTTTACATCCGCGGAAGGATCTTCTCCATAGCATATTTCTATTTACCCAAGTTAGGTTAGCCACGAGTGTAGGCTATCCACGGCCAAACAACAACAGCAGCTGGCGATAGTTAGTAGGATTGCCATTTGTGCTTCGCCTAGGATCGGGATTCTTGAGTTCTAGTTGTCGTGCGAGTAAGAGCCATAAATTGATGGGGGGAGGAGGGTCAGTTTCGTCTTTTTTTCCGTCCTTTTAGTTCGGGTTCTCCAGGGAGGGCAGGGTTGCCGGAGATGGAACACCGAGAAAAGTCGCCAAGTTTCTGCTCAAAATTTGCAAAAAGTGTCTCTAGCTGCATTTTGGGAAAAGTTAACCCTCTGGGGGCAGGGCTGGATTTCTATATAGGCTAAGTAGGCTGTAGCCTAGAGCGGCGATTTTTTGGGGGCGGCATATTTTACGACCTATTAAAGCGGCATTCGGCATAAAAAAAATTATTATAAAGATACGAATATATTTAAGAAAGAAAACAAATAATTTACATTAATGCGTACACCGTAAACGTATATATAGTACAAATATTTCGTAGCAAACATGGTCGCTGCGAGGGCAAGTGCACCCCTTCCTCCCGGATTTCGAAGTTGAAAGACAAATAGTATAACAGTTTTAAAAATCCGCCTATTTCGCTTTAGTGTGTAAAGGTGCATAGATGATTCTAATATGTGTATCCTATTTTAAACAGCACATACCACCTTATTTTGCAGCTGACCAGCAACCTTTCTCCGAAGGGGAGAATATTATGACAGGGTGGCAAATCAATTGTAGCCTACATTCGGCATATCTTTAAATCCGGCCCTGACTCAATACTTAAAATTTTGAAATTGAATTAAATTTTTTTTAAAAAATGTAATTTTTATTAAATAACGTGTGTTGCTGAAAAACATGAAGTTCGGTTACGAGAAAATACGTCTTTATCTTTTAGAGAGTTGGGGTATTTTGTAATTTCGGGGTCAGTTTCGTCTTTATTTCGTCCATTTATAGTTAAACTCATAGTTTCCTTGCCCAGAAGCCACGACCACGGGCGGAGCTATAAAACGCGCGGAGCAATCAGATGAAGACAAAATAAAACGGCTGAAATTTCCTCTCCCTCTGATTGATTCCGCGCGTTTTATAGCTCCGCCCGTGGTCGTGGCTTCTGGGCAAAGAAACTATGAGTTTAACTATAGTCGTTAAGGCCAAATCATTTGAATGTCCCTGATTAGTATATTTATAAACTAAAGAAAAATTTTCGTTCCAAAATATTTTGAAATCAAAACTGCATATAAGGTTTATATAAGCGAGATATATTATTTTTTTGCCATTCTAATGTATCTTATTCGTCATATAAACAAATATTTTACAGAAAAGCAACGCTGTTATTTTAAACATATTTAGTATATAAGAGATCTATTTTGGTGAATTAATTAAATGGTCCTATACTACAGAATAAGTTTTTGCAAAAAAAAAAATATTGAATATGTATATGGAAAAATTATTATAAACTAGAAATGAAGAATGAAAAAATAAACTGAGCCTGTTTAGATTGACCGCTTTTTTTTACATCGGTAAAATATTTATTATTAACCGAGTTTAACTATAGTTTGGGTTTTCCAGGGCGAGCAGGGTTACCAGAGGGGAATTCGAATAAAAAGTAGCCAAGCATCTGCTCGAAATTTTCAATTACAGTATAATCCTGGTTCATTCAGGATGCTTATGACGTTAGAAAAAAAAGTTGTATATTAAGTGTGTAGTAAATCATGTAAAATACGTATCATATTCATATATTAACTAAAAGTATAAAATGGTTAGATTGTGTGAGTTTGAATCACCGTCGCACTAGAGCTACACAAGGGCTATTGGAGACAGGAGTCGTAATTTAGAACCACAGTCAGGTTACGAGCCGACACCCGAGTAGGAACCCAATGCAAATTTTAAGGGCGACATCGTACGCAGCGTGGGGAATTCGGAGGATATTTAATGTGCCCTTCCTCTACACGGGGTATTATTCGTCGGACATTTTTTGGCTGCACGAGCCGTTTATAGGTCGGCAGTTATTTTGATGCCCGGACCCGAACCTGGGACCTTCCGCATGCAAGTCGAAAATCTTTACCGACTGGGTCCCCCAGCCCTATCGAGTTGTATGAAATATGAAGTGGAATGTTTACCACATTTGGGCAGTTTCGTTTTGCGCTAATCGTTAAATAGAAACACCTGAGTAGGCACCCAACGCAACAGCTTAGGGTGACATTACAGCTTTGGGACCTGAGCAGATTTAATGTGCACCATATTATTCGTCTGATTTTTATGCATCTAGACTTGATCTCTAGTTGCACTTGGAATAAAGGTGATTAAAGGAGAATGGGAATTTGAGCGGTTCTAAAAAACCGAAGTGTCGCTCTGTGTTAATCCAATAGCAAAATAATTTTGTGAGCCAAATTTCTATAACGAATTGCATACTTTTACAAACGGTGTTTTTTTTTTAATGTAGCTCGCTTACAGAGATCTATAATTCCACTTCCTGAAATGGATTCGATAGTTTTGTTTTTAAACTAATTTTTGAAAATTAAAAAAAAACAAACATCCGAACCCATTTCAAAAAGTGTGTTTAAGTGTGGTAATGGGGTTTAGTTCCACTAAATCCCTATTGCTTCTTTCCCTTATTGTTATTTTTTTCGTTGTGTAATTTAATGTACTGTATTCTGTAGAATGGTTTTATCTAAGTACTGTAAGGGTAACGCACAGATTAAATAAATAACTGAAAACAGAAACGGTTTTTTTTAATGTAGCTCGAAAACGTGCGAAAACGTAAACGTTTTGTAAACGTTTGAAACGTTTTGAAAACGTTAACGTAAAAACGTACGTACGTTAACGTTTGAAAACGTTAACGTAAACGTGCGAAAACGTAAACGTTTTGAAAACGTTAACGTAAAAACGTACGTACGTTAACGTTTGAAAACGTTAACGTAAACGTGCGAAAACGTAAACGTTTGAAACGTTTTGAAAACGTTAACGTTATGTGCGGTGGCATCAGTGGTTTTGTAGAAATAGAAAAGATTAGTTTTCTAATTGGTGTAAAAAGTGAAGTCTGTTCTTTGAAATAAAGTAGTTAAGAAAAAGAAATAAGTTTTTTTAAAAAAAAGTTTATTAAATCCATCATCGGCAACTACAAGTACTATAGTTAAACTCATAGTTTCCTTGCACAGAAGCCACGTCCACGGGCGGATCTATAAAACGCGCGGAGCAATCAGATGAAGGTCGTAGCTTCTGTGCAAGGAGTTTAACTCTAAATATAAACTATCCACTAAATATCCGCATCTTTTCTCTGCGCATTGAGAGTGAAGCCGAAACAACCCATGAAATAGCGGAATCACAAATATCTGGAAATCTACGTCATCTGAATTACCTTCAGCCGAGTGGTTGTTACCAATCGGCTGAAATCAGCCAAATCCGCCAACCCTGATAAGGAGCAAGAACCATAAAAAAAAGAGGCAGTCTTTTATTTTCCGTTATGGATGGACATCCCCTAAACAGGGATTCTTCCATTTGTTGCAGGGCTTTTTTGGAGACAGATTTATGATTAGCATGAACAGCAAGCATAAGATATTTTCGATGTAAAGGACTGATTTTAGGAAAGAAAAAAATGTTCAATGCATCGCTTGTTTATAGTGTATTTGTTTCGGTACAAATGTGTTTTTTATAATGCCTATGAGGAAATGGTTCCGTGCTCAGAGCGGACAGTCGTAGAAAAAGTAATTTGTCACCAAAGGGGCAATTTACAGCGTTTTCCACAAACATATTTATTCGATTAAGCATATTAAAAAACCTCTAAAACTCAAGTTTTTCTGGTTTTAAAGATGTATTTATTTTTAAATTCATTTTTAAAGTTAATGATACGTCACTCCTGTTAAACCTCTCAGCATAACAGATGACGTCACGGTTGGCTTTTTTTTGTTCTTGGCGTGTTATTTCGTATCACGTTTCACTGTATCGGTTTTTAAACTGTGAAACGTGCTTTCATCCTTATCAAACTCTTAAAAAAGTTATACTATTTTACAGAAACTTGTAATGTTCATTCCAGTTAATTTCTTCAAACGTTGAACGATTTCACTCGACTATTCCGATCAGATCCAACAGTCAATAGTTCTGCAATAGCTCATACGCGCTCTAGTGTGTGTATTTTAACGAACAACCAAACTTGGAACAAGCTGTTTAACTTCCTTGATATGAACTGGTTACAAATAATATTGTCTTCTTTTAATGAGGTTTCGCAGAAATTGTAAGGTTTACTATTTTATAAAGTGTATTACAGCATAGATCGAAACATCGCCAAAAACATAACAGTTGACGTCAGAGCTGTTTTCAGTGACGTACATTTTCGGCAAATTTCAAATGCATTTTTTGTTGAAATAAAACATATTTGTGAATACTTAACCTTACATTCGGAATCTGCAGCTTTTAATGTACCGAAAAAACACATATATTATGAATTTCGCGTTTCATGCAACTTGTCCATTGTTTACATCCACGCCTCATAGGCTCGGGTGGCCATGTTTGGTCACATGCCATTTGAATGGGGAATTTACATGCAATTTTTTTTTTCTTTTGAAAAAATCTCGATGCGATTCTAAGAACATCGACATAAATTTTACCTTTAATCTGACCATTTGTTTATATTTAATTAATTGTCAAAGTTTGCGCTAATTATGCGAGTAAAAAAAGTTTTTACTGTGTATTAAGTAAAACACAAAAACTTTTCAAATGTGCAAACAAAACTACACATTTTGGTCCCCCACTTCTCCAATTTAAAACAGTTAACTTAGGTCAAGACCTCTTTCTCATTATTTTAATACATATAGAAAATGCTAATGATTAAATTACATAACAGTTCAGTGACCAAATATGGCCGCATTTGGTCTGACATTTACGAATGAGTTCCACAGCTGCTTCCCCACGTTATGCGTTAGAAGTGCTTAAAGCCCTGGTTTGTAAGAACATAAAATCGGACGCTGAGCAGTGCGTCCGAATTTTCCGTTTTCTTATTGGTCCTAGTTGTCACGTGACCGCGGCACCAAAAATAACGTTGATCTCAGCGTTCGAAAATCTCGAATCAGTCTTGGTTTGATTAGAGCGTCCAAAACGTGCAAAATGGCCGATGTTTCTATACCTATTCGAATGAGATAACGGTGGCCTTCGCTCACTACGCATGCGTTATATGCGGACGCATCGCTAGACGTGAATTCTAACAAACCACCCAAGCGAAGATAAAACGCTGATATTGATGAGCAGGGCGTGTTTTAACGCTTTGACGTGCGTTTTCAATCCTTACAAACCAGGGCTTAAGTCTCCTTCCGACACGCTTATTTCAAAATAGTGTCAGCTCAGAGCACCAAAATGTACCAATACGAGTGTCCGCAAAATCTAAGTGTCCGCTCCTCTGAGTTATTGCACGAGTTTTATAGATTTGATTAATAATGAGCACATAATACAGCCTTGTTATTACGTTAAGCGTTTATAACGGCCACACATCACGATCCTCTAAATGACGCTATATGGCTATTGGCTGTTTCTAACTGTGACGTCATGGCGCCTGTCATCAACGGCAAATCGAAGAAAATTAAGGGCGCCATTCGGCCATTATCGTCGTGGAAGGATTTGATTGCTATTTTCAAAGGTAACTAGGGGCCGTAGTGAGCCTAGTGGTCAGCGTCTCGGTCTCGATGTCGGAAGGTCCCGCGATCGAGTCCCGGTACCACTGAAGACCTACCGAGTATATGCGGAGTACGTGCTCGTTAAATCTGTTGGGTCCGAAAGTCCTGTGGTCGGTCATTCCGCATTTTCGGTTTGGCGCATTTTTAGTTGAATCAACAGAGTAATTTGGTACTGATAACAAAATTTTTGTTGGCGCTTATTGACCTCTTATTATCGGCACCTCTGAGTTATTGCACGAGTTTTATAGATTTGATTAATAATGAGCACATAATACATTATTCAACCTTGTTATTACGTTAAGCGTTTATAACGGCCACACGTCACGATCCGCTAAATGACGCTATATAACCCGGATATACTTAGAAAACAATCTCAAGGAATTCTTATTAAGAATCTTCAAATCCAAAATGCGATAAAAAGGAATTGAAATAACAGAAAAAAACATATAGGAAAAACACAATATCTATATGAAGGTATATTCCCAAAAACTACCAGAAAGTTTAGTTTAGTTTAGTTTAGTTTGAATTATCGTCGCACTAGAGCTACGCGAGGGCTATTGGCGACGGGCGTCATATTTTAGAACCACAGTCAAGTGACGAGCCGACACCTGAGTTGGCACCCAACGCAACCGTTAAGGGAGACATCGTACGCAGCGTTGGGACTTTGGAGCGTATTTTAACGTGCAATCCTCTGTACCGGGTATTATTCGTCGGACATTTTAGGCTGCACGGGCCGTTTATAAGGTCGGCAGTTGTTTTGGCGATGCCCGGACCCGAACCTGGGACCTTTCGCATGCTAGGCGAGCGGCTAACCGACTGGGCTCCCCAGCCCGCCTACCAGAAAGAAAGCAAAGTACGATTCAAAATAAATCAAAGCAGATAAAAGTGGCTGCAAAGCGTTTCTTTTTCTGTATTCTATCGCTATCGATGGCAGTGAATACCTTAAAACAGTTTTTTTTTCCTTCCTGTATTTCGTTGTGAATGTCACGTGTGCAATGGGTTTTCCTTGTTTTGGCCACTTTGAAGGATTGATTAGTGAACGCCCCCCTTTAGCGAATCGGACAAGGACATGAACTGATTGCTTTTTGTGTGTGTGTGTGGATAAACGACGAAATCTCACTTACCAACAAGATAACAAGTAGTTATTTTCAACCGGTTGAGTCATTGAGCTAGAAGGGAAACTGGAGTGATGTGTCAGCGAGCCGAAAACCCACTCACACCCTTTTGAGCGAACAGGGCAGAAAAGGACTATTTTCCCTACACTTGTATGCAATGCTTGTATGAGACCCCTCTATCCTATTGACTTGGGCTCCTAAATGTATTTGAACATTTTTAGTTCGTCCTCACTGTGACTGGACAAGTTCAGAGAGTATAAGGGCAATATACGGCCACAGATGTTTCTACATCGTTTGACAAAGATTCAAGCAGAACTTGGTAGTAACCATTCTTTTAGAAAAGTTGTGTCAATATTGAAGATGCTATCATTAGATAAAAAAAGAGCCGTTAATATAAAGAAGGATCAAGAGAGTGGTAACAGCATAGGTACAGCTATCGAAGATATAATTTGTTAGATTCTGAAGAATTACAAAGTGTGTTCCAAATCTGATAATACAGGTTGATGGAGCTCATATAGAAGTCAAGACAGGTAATAGATCGTTGAGGATGACAGGCACTATATTTAGACCGAGGATGTAAAACCCATCAATGATCAAGATATATAATTGAGCAAAGATAGTTGTAGCATCTGCAAAAGAAGACCAACAGATCGATGAGAAGATGTAATTAATCGAAAAAAATTAACTTTCTTTAACTTTAAATCCAACTTTTTTTTAAAGAAATACCATGTGGATCACTAACTAAGAACCAGCGAAGACGAACCCAATAGCGAAATGGCAAGTTTCTAGGTTTTTCTGCCCGATTCGTTTCTGCTGCAGTGCTGTGTATTCCTCCGCGTTTCGTTATTGAACCGGCTCGTTTGTTGCCCTGTTCAGTGAATCACACACCTCACTCCACGTTTCTTCTAGCTCAATGGAATTTGGTAATTAATAAAGGCTTCATAAAATAACAGGAACGTTCGACACTTGTTTCCGCAAAATACCATATAGCTTCAAGAACGTCTGATGTGAAGGTCCGGGAAATAGCCTTGATTTTGTTTCTCCTGTTTTTGTATCAACAAAAGAGTTGTATGCCAATCACTTGTTGTTGGATTCTTACAAAACAAGGGGTGTGTAACACTACACGACTTTCCATTACCACTTAATTAATCAATACAGTTAAAGGTTTTTCAATAACTTTAAAACCTTACCATACCTTTATTTAATACACTGAACTGAACTGAAACTCTGGAAGGAGCATTGAAACGCTCGAAAATAGGGTCGGTGAAGCGCGGCAACCCTGTAAGAGCAACTCAACTTTTGCCGCCAATCCTATACTTTACCTGTTAAAATAGGCATTTTAAACCAAATTTTTCAATAATTTTCTAAACAGAAAATTTATATGTTATTGCTTTAGGAGGTTCTTTATATAGTGAAATTTCGGAAACATGTACTTTTAAAAAAACAGAATTGCAGGAACAATCTTTAAAACTTAAAATTCCTTGGAGTACTATTATTGGCGAGCTTCTGACAACATCCAATGCAAACTGCCAAGTTGAGTGTCAATTGTGATCGGCGATTTTATGCCAAATGTGGCACATATTCTCCCTAAAGCTGTCGCCAAGTGACCCAAAAATAGGCTTCACCAGTTTCTCATGGAATGCTCGTTCCAGAGTTTCAGTTTAGTTCAGTGATTTAATAACTAAGCTACCATTTGAAAATGCCCAATTTTCGCGAAAAAAAACTTGTTAAGACGACCCACTACACAGAAAAAAATGTTTTGTTGGGAGAACCAAATTTTTTTTGTTGACGTGTTTTGTTGACTTAACAATATTTTACTTGTCCCAACAAAGCGAGTATTTTCACCTCAACAAACCCGTTTGGTTGAGGTAAGCTCGGCCTGCTATTGGCTGTTTCTAACTGTGACGTCATGGCGCCTGTCATCAACGGCAAATCGAAGAAAATTAAGGGCGCCATTCGGCCATTATCGTCGTGGAAGGATTTGATTGCTATTTTCAAAGGTAACTAGGGGCCGTAGTGAGCCTAGTGGTCAGCGTCTCGGTCTCGAGGTCGGAAGGTCCCGCGATCGAGTCCCGGTACCACTGAAGACCTACCGAGTATATGCGGAGTACGTGCTCGTTAAATCTGTTGGGTCCGAAAGTCCTGTGGTCGGTCATTGCGCATTTTCGGTTTGGCGCATTTTTGGTTGAATCAACAAAATAATTTGGTACTGATAACAAAATTTTTGTTGGCGCTATATTGACCAAAAAATTTTGTTGAAACAACAAGATTTTTGTTCTTTCAACAAAATATTTTTTTCTGTGTAGGGTCTCTTAAAAAAACTTATTATGACGACCCACAGGTACTAGGAACTCGTGTACCAAATTTGAGGTCCGTAGCTATTGTAGTTTTGAGCTGTAGGGAGGTTTCAGTTAGACAGAACGCACCATAGTTCGAAAACAACTTTCTTGGAACTCGGATTATATTCTCCATAAAGTAGTTTCAATAACCTTAAAGACTAAAAAGTTCTCTGGCACAGTTAATGGTCTCCGTATTCAATTCTGGTCGCATTACGGAGTTGCAAAATGGAGATCGGAACCCAATTGACGAGAAAAGTTATACTTGACTAGCTTTATAAACCCGGCGTTGCACGGGTACACCCTTAATAACAGTGAGTTTTGATGTCAACTCTTATTTTATACCAATTGTTGCCTCCCATTCTGATTCTCCCTGTCCGATTGTACCCAGGCCCTTCCATGAGTTACAGGGATTTCCCATAGGTCCCGGTGTTCGCCTTGCATGCGAAAGGTCCCAGGTTCAGGTCCGGGCATCGCCTAAATAGCTGTCGACCTAAAAGCGTACAGCTAAAAAATGCCGAAGAATAACACCCTGTGTGGAGGGAGTTTACGTTAAATATCCTCCTCCGTAATGCAATTTTCTCGAAATTTTTAATAACGCCCGACTTGTACTAGGAATGCGTGTACAAAATTTAAATTCTGCATCTCCTTTTTTTCAACAAGACCTACCTTTAAAACCAAAATAGTTTTGTGGTATCTTCCCATTGCGCATGAGCAGACAGACGGACCCTATGTTCAAAAACCATTTACCCCCTCCGAATAAGCACCCTCCAAAACGGGACACCAAATCGCCATTTGGCTAATAGTGTTTAGCTTCCATAACAGTTTTTAGCTTTCACACTACGTTTATAACGTAAAAAGTGGAAGGTATTATAATCTTTCAGTCCGTCTGCCCGTCACCCACTTTCATAGCCCAAACTACAAATGCTACGGACTAGTGTTTATTTGTACGTTGATATGAAATGTTCTATTTCAAAGCGAGGACATATTTATTCTTTGAAATATAAATTCCTTTTTACAAACGATAAGTAATAATTGTTGAATTTTCGAAATTAAATAAATGAAACTAGCCAAATTTCGCATGTAAATGTTTAATACAGAATATCAATGCTGTGTTTGTCGCCTTTTCACCTGTTAAACACAACTGTTGTGTGGAAGCGGGCTAACCGACAGATTCTGTTACAAACCTACTTCTTTTATAGTATTTCATATTGGGCAATTGAAAGTTAAAACCGTTTTTTCGTTCAAAAACGAATCAATGAAATTAACAGAAAAACAATTTCTCGAACAAATCGAATGAAGTGGTCGTCTTTACTAGACTCCTCACAAAATTTCAACACAAAAAACCTCAAAATTTTTAATTAAAAAATATTAAAAGGTTAGTGTTTTCTCAAACTTACACCAAACATTCAAAAACATCATTAATTTTAATTAAAACGTGTTCCAGGGTCCTTCTATTCGATTGGGACGGTGAAGTAGTTTTTAGAAAGATTATAATAAGCTTTTTGCTGTGCTATAAGCCAAAGTATCGACAAAAGAACACTTTCACACTTCTTTTAACACTTTGTGGTAGAGTGCACCTTAGGAAGGGAGCAATTGTGTAATAAAAAGAAAACAATGAAAATAAAATTTTTTTGCGAATTACATTTATTTAAAAAAAGACTTGCTTTAAAATATGTTTACTATACCTTATATTTCATACTAGCAAACTTATACCCGTTCTTCGCACGGAATAAAAAAAATATCAAATAGATTCCAAATATGTGTACCATGTACCCTGTTATAGGATCATAAACTTATTATTGTTTTCGCTCGTTATAAATTATAAAATCCCGTTTCATTGCCTTAAAATTCCAAAATGAAAAATACGCTATAAAATGCACTCATAAATGTCATCACAATTCCCTCATAAATACATAAAACCTTTTAGCTCATTTGGCGCGTTTTGGGAAATAATTTGGCGAGAAAATAGATATAGCTACATACACACCCATTATACAGCTCTAACACAATGACCTTCGAACAACCAACCAGCTTATAAATTATTTATAAAAGAAATTTCCTATTTGGCGAGTTTTAGTTAATAATTTGGCGAGTTTGGCAACGTATTTGGCGAAAAAATAAAGACGTAAAACACTAATAGCTCTAGTGCGATGGCCTTTATTAACCATCATAGTTTAGTAATAGCTTAACTATACATTTATTGCTTAAATATGCATACATGCAGTCACAGAAAAATCAATGAAAAAATCATCAAATAAACCCACAATAAAATCCGGGAATGAAGACTGGCGGAATTACGTCACTTGAAACATGTCAATTATTTTTCAAATAATGAATTTAGTTTCTGAAAGTAATGACAAAAGAATAAAATAAACATTTTGAATTTTAAATGTTTTTGTTAAAAGTTTTATTTAATTTTTTCAGCCGATGGCATCAGGAAAGAGAAAAAAAATGATCGGATTTGAGCGAAAGTGGTGTATTTTTTTCAGAAAATTCGAATTTTCTTCAAAAATGGAACAAATATGAAAAAACTAAGCCTCAGGTGCACACTTTAATATTAAAGGGAATCTATCTTAAAAATTTCGAATTTCTGAGGGCAGTATAAGTAGGTCTTTTACGATCTGATGACAGACACACACACAGACAGACTCTTTTATTATTATAGGTACCTTATATTTCATATTAGGTATTTGAAAGTTAAAAATTCACCAATAAATAACGCCATGGATATGGGACTGCTGCACAATAAATCTGCCGTGGTCCTAAATCCTGGCGCCAGTAAGTATTGCTGCGGGTTCAACTTTGAATACAACCACAACCAAAATGTCTAGCAAAACACTTGGGACTAAGACCCCCAAATAGTTAAGGTTATTGTTTAATGTATTTTTCGATATTCCTATACATTTTTGCAAAATTAAAGACTTATTTTCGCATATACAGTCCCTGGACAAATTATTAGACGCACTGCAAGATTTCATGTATCAATCAATGATGAATAAAATACCTTTAGAAGGACATTTGAAGAGCTTAGTGGAAGAACGTGCTAAGTGACATAAAGGTGAAAACGAGAAAATTAGCTTTAAAGTTCTTCGTTTGCACTTGGATACGTTAAAAACAGCACTTACAAAAGGTAAAAAATATACTTAACTTAAAGTTTATGAAAAAGGGGAAACTTGTTATCGTTAAAGAAGTTAGTAATGTGTCCACTGACACAAAAATCTAAATTTTTTCAAAAATGTCACTTAGCACGTCTTCCACTAAGCTCTTCATTTGTGTTCCTTAACTTAAGCTATTGAATAGAAGATACTATCTGCTATACCTAATTCAACATCTAATACATCGACATCTTTTTTAATGATATGGCATTCTTTGGTATGTTTTCATCATTACTAAAAAAAAAATACAGTGCGTCTAACAATTTGTCCAGGGACTGTAACTACAAACTACCTATTTTAAAATCCTATTCGATTAAAAACCGTTTTTTTATGAAATAGCAGCCGTCTTATTATTTAAAGTAAAAGGTAGTATACTGTATCAAGTAACTACATAAACATAGTATTAATTCATCAATATTAATTTCCGATAAAAATGTATAATTTTCACTTTATCTCATCATTCATTTGGCTTATAAATGAATCCGATGTACAATTTTCAAGACAAAGACTCGGATAAACTCATTTTGAAGTATAGATAAGGACTCGATTTATTATGTATGATTAATTGTCGGAAAACAGATTTATGAATTTCCATAATTATAAATTCATAAATACCAAGCCATTATGAGATAAGTCGGTGAACATCCATTAAAATGAAGTTAACAAGAAAGTATAAATACGAGAACAGTTAACAGGGATTTTGGTGTTAAACCAAAGGTTAGGTTGAATTATCGTCGCACTAGAGCTACACGAGGGCTGTTAGCGACAGGCGTCATAATTTAGAAACACAGTCAAGTGACGAGCAGTCACCCAACGTATCTTTTTAAGGGCGACTTCGTACGCGTCTTCAGGAGCATATTTATTGTGCAGTTAATCTACACGGTGTATTTATTGCCGACTGCAAGGGGAAAACAATTTTGCAATTGCCTTCTCTTCCATTACAAGTTTAAGGGTTTTTTTTTCTCTAATAGGGCTGCAACATGGCGGTCAAGCCTTTTGCAGACTCGGCATATTCCCCACAAGTTTGAGGTTAGTAAATTATTTCCTTTGAAAGAGATATTAATGTATTCGATTGCTGCATCCTTACATCAGCGCAGATGCCAGTGCTGGAATTAGATTCTTTTCTTTAAGTCTGGATTAGTAATGACTTGATATCACAGAACTGACGGCTACGTTGAGTTCAGTACAGTGTTATTACATCCCTAGTTATTTTTAAAATATGTGTTTGTAATGAACGAAACTGCTATCTTTATTTTTTTTTAAATTTTATTTTGTACTAAATTAATGTTTTTACACTTACATCAATTAATTTATCCATTGCAATTTGTTAAAAAAAACACTTTTAATCTGTTTAATAGTGGTTGCACCAAAATTTCTGGGAAAAACATGGATTTTCATTTTCTACCATACAAAAAAAAGTGTCTTATCAAGGACGGCAAATCTTCATTAAAAACGACCAGACAGCAAAAAAAGCCAATCCACCGACTGCAAGAAAGAACAATTTTCTAGCACAATTGCCCCCTCCGCCATTAGGATTTTCAGGTCGGTAAATTATTTCCTTTGGTCGCGATATTAACTTATTCGATTGTGGCATCATTCGAACAGCAGCGTCGGAGTTTCCTTCTTTCTTTAAGTCCGGATTCACGTGACTTGATATCACAGATAAATTATTCGATTGCTGCATCCTTGCATGAGCGCTAATGCCAGTGCTGCAATTACGTTCTTTCTTTATGCCTGTATTAGTATAACTGGATATAACTTTGCTGCTGGCCACGTCGAGTTCCTTCGAGTCCCTGATGACATTTTTACAACTACCACAAACGTTCTCCGGTTTCTGACAGAAACATTCCTCTATTCTCATGTATTTTGTATCGATATTTTCAACAGGAGAACGATCTAACCTTGTACACGTGTTCCGAGAAACTTCATTCGGTTTTGAACAGATATCTTCGACAGCATCATGAACTTCTTTCAATTTTGAACTGATTTCATCGGCAGCATCCTGGACTTCTTCCAATTTCGAACTGAATTCATCGGCAGCATGCTGAACTTCTTCCAATTTCGAACTGATTTCATCGGCAGCATCCTGAACTCTCATTTAACTATTTCGCCATCCTGATTTCAATTAACTGATTTCATCGGCTTCATCCTGAACTTCTTCCAATTTCGAACTGAATTCATCGGCAGCATGCTGAACTTCTTCCAATTTCGAACTGAATTCATCGGCAGCATGCTGAACTTCTTCCAATTTTGAACTGATTTCATCGGCAGCATGCTGAACTTCTTCCAATTTTGAACTGATTTCATCGGCTTCATCCTGAACTTCTTCTAATTTTGAACTGAATTGATCGGCAGCATCCTGAACTTCTTTTAATTTTGAACTGATTTCATCGGCTTCATCCTGAACTTCTTCCAATTTCGAACTGATTTCATCAGCATCACGAATAAGCTTCGTTAGAAGTAATTTCAATCCATCGATATCTTCAACATCACCATAAATGTTTCGTTTTTCCACCCTAATACCCCCAACAACTTCCTTTATTTTCGTGGACTTTAGGCTAGAAGCTTCAGCAACATCAACAAGGCCTTCTTTTACTTTCGAAATCGTAGCTTCCTCGACAGTGCAACTTTTCTTTTCACAAATAGTATAGGAGCTTCCGACATCTCTCTTCAACTTCGTACCAATATTATCGGCCGTGTCGTTCTTTGGCTTCGAATAAGTATTTCTCGCAATCTCTTCCAACAACTTCTTTTCTGTGTCCTCTTTTTCTGGCACAATGTAGTCATCTTCTTCTAGTTCATATTCAGACTGGCGACTTTCGGTATGTCTTTCGTCTAGAATTTTCCGAAGATCGTTTATCAATGACTCAGAATCAGTCGAACGACAGGAAGTCCTCAAACCTAAAGTCTCTTCCCAACGATTCCAAAACTGACTGAAGTTACCTTGAATGACATCATAATTTCCATAAATATTTCCGTCAGTTTCTGTAATCTTTGGAAAAGCACATGGATCTTTGTTATCCATCGCAACATAGTTTGGCGACTTTTCAGGCAGAGCTGTAGAACTCTCGTACCTTGGTTCGGAAATGTTCCAAAACTGACTGATGCTATCTTGAATGACATCATAATTTCCATAAATATTTCTGTCAGATTCTGTAATCTTTGGAAAAGCACACGGATCTTTGTTATCCATAGCATCAACATAGTTTGGCGACTTTTCAGGCAGAGCTGTAGAACTCTCGCACCTCGGTTCGGAAATGTTATTGAAATATTTCACTCGTTCAGAAACTGGCAAGTATGGTTCGCTGTTCACTTCAAAGGTAACTTGAGGATATTTTTCATGTGTCTGATTTTTGTTCAACTTCCATGGACGTTTATTTCTTTCTAACCTAGCAAACTTTTGACGCCGCAGCCGACACTTGCGTTTTGCACTGTCCGCCAACGAAAAATACCAAGTTTCGGGGGAAGTACAGACAAATGTTTGGTCGGTTGCATCAGATTTGCTCAATTGATTTGTCTGAAGGCCGCTGGTTAAGAGAGCAGTGTTAGTTTTTTCACCAATAAAAGATTCGTTTGCATTATCTGAACATACAGTCTCATGGCGACTTTGTATCAAACTGTGAGTGGCAGGACCCCCATTTGGTTCTAATATGGAACTATAATTATTTTCTAAAAAATTCCCATTACACTTTGCTGCCCCAATCGGGTGTTTTTTCAGATTTCTAATGGGCAAATCGGCTTGTTCTATAGGGTAAAAAGTGTTAATTAGTGTAGATTCGGGAATTTCTTGGTCATTCCTGATGTAAATGCGTTGGCGACTTTTAGGTTGTAATTTTTCCAAGACAGAGCCGTAGATTCCACTATTCAGATTGTTAATCGAGCCGGAGTTAATTGAGTCGTTTCGTAATCGGCACTCTTTAAACATTTCGGAACAAATCTGATCCTTAAAATTGAATAAACTTTCAAAATCGGCGCTCTTGGCAGGTTCGTTTGAGACTCTGGCGTGGACATCGACATGAACAAAAGATTTCGGCGCCAAAAAATGATTTTCATTTTCGCTCATGTTTCTTTCACAATCCTGAATGCTGTCATCTTCATTCTTATGACTCTGACTTTTCACATCCAAATCAGTTGATGATTGTTCTTTATATTTGCCTTCGATGGAATGTGTGCTTGTTGGGTAATCTTGACGACTTTGATTTTCCAATTCGATTCGCGATGTATTCCAGTCAAATTGATTGTTACTTGGCGACGGATTCCGGTCGCTTGTGATATGTAAAGATGAAAACCCTTGACTACAGTTGGCTGTTGGCGAATGCTGATGCGTTCCTTTGCTTACTTTAGTTTCAGTACATGTCCTTCTTGTGTCGTACTTTTGCGCAATTCTTCCAAACTGTTGGTGTTTGTAATACGGTTTTCTTCTTTTAAATTTCTTTTTCGGTGCGCTTCTAGTGAAATGGCGACACTTCCCGTTCCTTGGCGACTGTTTTCGCGCACTGCTGATAATGGAATAATGTACATTTCTTGGTGACTGTTTCTGTCCACTGATGATATTAAAACCCGTCGACGCTACCTCCTCGTCTGGATCGAAGTGTGGATAGATATAATTAGACAACCCGTCATTAGTTCCAATACCGCTTTCATCATGTTCTTCTAGTCCTCTTACGTTTGAAAACCTTCCAAATGAAACATCGGCTTGTGTCGAACTATTTCGAATTCGGCAGTCAAGACCACAGTCTTGCAAAGAACTATCTTCGCCTTCGAATGTATCATCTTCGAAATTCATGAATGGCCGGCGATCGTTTAAAAATTCTTTACGATTTTTGATGAAGCCATCCGACAAGATTGTTGTTGAAGAAGGTATATGTGATTCCGTAATATTATAAGACAATTCCCGGTCATTAGACGAAATTCTTTCTAGATCAAATGAAACATCGGCTTGTGTCGAACTATTTTGAATTCGGCAGTCACAACCACAGTCTTTCAAAGAACTATCTTCGCCTTCGAATGTATCATCTTCGAAATTCATGAATGGCCGGCGATCGTTTAAAAATTCTTTACGATTTTTGATGAAGCCATCCGACAAGACTGTTGTTGAAGAAGGTATATGTGATTCCGTAATATTATAAGACAATTCCCGGTCCTTAGACGAGATTCTTTCTAGATCAAATGAAACATCGGCTTGTGTCGAACTATTTTGAATTCGGCAGTAACAACCACAGTCTTTCAAAGAACTATCTTCGCCTTCGAATGTATCATCTTCGAAATTCAGGAATGGCCGGCGATCGTTTAAAAATTTTTTACGATCCGACAAGCTTGTTGTTGAAGAAGATATATGTAATTCCGTAATATTATAAGACAATTCCTGGTCATTAGCCGAAATTCTTTCTAGATCTTGTTTTAGATTAGTATCAAATATTCCGCTGATTTTTTCAATGCTGAATTTCTCATCTTGTACCTTGCCTTTAGTCGATCCTCCTTGACTGATCGTTTGTGACTCACTGTCAGACAATTCCAGGTCGGGCATCAAAATTCTTTCCTGGTCTTCGTCCTTTTTTCGTGGTCCTCTATGACTATATAAAAGATTTTTCTTCTGAAACCGTTTCGATGCCCAATGTCTGCCAAACAAGAAACACTTTGGGCGACTTGGCGACTTATTCATGGCGACTTAGTCCTCAACTTTCGCAATTGGTGAAATCTATTCTGGTGATTTTATTTCACAACGGTCAAAAATATTCATAAGAAGCTAATCAAAATAACTACATTGTAAATTGAGTTTGAAATCAAAATTTGTTTGGAATTTTTATTTTTGTATAAGCCGTTGCCAAATTTGGCAATCACGGGAAAGTCAAAAACTATTATTTTTAAATAATTTTACATTTGAACTAGCTGAATAAGATGTCGGCACGTTGGTCAATAATTCAACTTGCAACGTTTAGTTTAAATCGATTAAAAACATTTTGCAAGTTGTGTATGAGTATACCAGAAATTTAATATTCAGTCTTCGCACGGGCTAAAAATGAAAGTTTGAACTGTATTTTCAAGTAATTATTTACCATTTAGTCTCGTATTAGTTGGCACTTCTGTTTTTTCCATTTAATCCCAATTAAGCTAATAAAGAAAATGTTATTTCTAGTCACCAACTCATTTCGGCTCAGTGGCTGAGAGGTTAAACGTGTCCGCCTGTAAGCCCAAGATCGCGGGTTCGAGCCCCGGCTGAGTCGTCGGATTTTCTGGATGGGAAAATCTTGGGCGCGCATGTCATATGATTATGTGGCATGTAAAAGATCCCTTGAGGGCCCATTTGGCTTGGGTTCTCTCGGCAAAATTAAATCTCGGCGTACTTTAACATCCACAGAGAGCTCAGATTCATTGTAATCTGGCGTCAAAATTGGTAGCGAGAGTCGCCTATATGGTGCCACAAAGAATGGCTCTCAGTTCTGGGGAATATGCCGAGTCTGCAAAAGGCTTGACCGCCAATATTGCAGCCCCATTAGAGAGAAAAAAACCCAACTCAATTAATATTAAAAAACGCATTTTCCTCTTTTCGACATATTTTTAGGGGAAACGTGCAGGTAGCCACAAAAGCACATTACAGATCAATAGAGCGGGGACCCCCCGAGCCAATCTATAATAATAAAAATGAAGTTTTGTATGTATGTGTGTGTCTTATAGATTCAAACACTAGACATTTGTTTGACTCGTAACTTGGCACAAATGCGTAGTTAATACTTAGATTATGATTTTTAAACTTTCAGGTTTCAAAATGTTCTATTTTTAGAGAAAATTCAAATTTTCTGAAAAAACTACACCACTTTGGCTCAAATCCGACCTTTTTTTTACACTTTCCCGATGCCATCGGCTGAAACAATTAAATAAAACTTTTAACGAAAACATTTAAAATTGAAAATGTTTATTTTATTATTTTTCCACTACCTTCAGAAACTAAATTAATTATTTGAAAAATCAAGGTCATTGTGTTAGAGCTGTATAATGGGTGTGTATGTAGCTATATCTATTTTCTCGCCAAATTATTTCCCAAAACGCGCCAAATGAGCTAAAAGGTTTTATGTATTTACGAGGGAATTGTGATGACATTTATAAGTGCATTTTATAGCTTATTTTTCATTTTGGAATTTTAAGGCAATGAAACGGTATTTTATATTTTATAACGAGCAGGAACAATTATATAAGTTTATGATCCTATAACAGGTTATGGTACACATATTCGGAACGATTTGATATGTTTTTAATCCGTGGGAAGAACGGGTATAAATTTGCTAATAAAACATATAGTAGCTCAAAATCGTACAAACCAACTTCAAAAACCGTACTCCTAAAAAAATAAAACAAAAGTTTGAAAAAATTCACGAACTTATTAATAATTTTCCCAAAGCAAAACAATCAGAAATATCAAATGTTTTTCGATAAATTTTCGTTAAACTATTTAGATAACCTTTTCATCTACACATAATTCACTCTATACTTTTGAACAGTTTACGTAACCTTTAAATTTATAAAAAAGGTAGTGAAGAAATATAGTATAGAATTTAAAGATGACTAATGGTAGTTGCTAAAAAGTGGTTTTAGAGTTGAGAATTTTCAAAAACGATTTTTTTTTAGAACAAAAAGAATTGTACAACGAAAATGTTTCTTAGTGACCGCATATCTACCGTTGTTCAAATATTTATGAAGTTCTGTCCCGGTTTTTCTAAGCCTATTTGTCACACGAAAAAAAACTGCTTTGTACGATAAAAGATAACACATTTGTTAAGTTTTATGGAAGCACTAGCTTTCTAAACCCGGCGTCGCACGGGTTAACCTTTAATAACGGTGATTTGTTTTTGACACAGCTGTAATAAAATGGTCGGTCTGTTCATTGGCTACTTTTGGCAATAGTATTTAAAATTTAACAACCCAAATGTGGTAATCATTCTACAATCAATAAATGAAATAAAATAATGATAGTCAAATAACAAGCCTACAAATTAAAACCTCTTGATATTTCGTGTTTATACTTAATTTTTGCTCGCGCTAAAGTTTCTTTCAAATTGAAAATTGAAAGTAGAAATCGAATTTGTGTCAATTTTTTAGCGGCTCTTCTCTTACTGGATTTCATGTTTATCTACGGATGACGTCAAGCCCCTGTTTCGGCCCGGCCCATGTGTTTTCAAGCCCCAGTTTGGGTCTCTCACTCTCAGGTGGAAGACGTATTTTTGCAAATAATTATATTAATTAAAAAATCTTAATCAAATATGAAAAAACTAAGCATCAGGTGCACACGTAGGTATTACAGGGAATCAATATTAAAAATTTCGAATTTTTTCGAGCAGTATAAGTATGTCTTTCACGATCCACAGACAGACAGACTTTTATTATTATAGATATAAACTCGGTCGAAAACTAGGATTAAGTAAAACAAAAAAAAAAATCAAGAAAAATCAACGATCGCCGATGCAGGGCTATCTGGAGTCAACTATTAGGGTTCTTTTACAAATTTGGCGATGGTTTTTGCTCATTTGAACTCTCTTTTAAAACTTAATCGCCATCATATAGCGATATAGTTCTAAATATGTAATTTTATGCAGTGGTTTTAGCATAGTCATACATAGATACCATAGTTAAAGTATTAGCTTGGCAGATCACGTGACCTCCAATGCTAACGACAGGACGCGCATGGAGGCCAAATAAGGGGGCAAAATGGCCAGTGTTGCTGCCACTTTAAGGAGAAAAATACTACGAAAAAATACCATTTAATTCTAAAATTACAAAAAAAAAAATACTACAAAAGGATTTAAAGTCATTAAAAATATTCCAAAATGCAGCTAGTATTTTTACGATATTTTTTGGTAGTTTTAGAATTATTCTTAAATGCTAATATCCTCCTTAAAAGTGTCGTAAAGATACTAGCTGCATTTTTGAATCTTTTTAGTGACTTTAAATCCTTTTCTAGTATATTTTTTGTAATTTTAGAAATAAATGGTATTTTTTCGTAGTATTTTTCTCCTTAAAGTGGCAGCAACACTGGCCATTTTGCCCCCTTATTTGGCCTCCATGCGCGTCCCATCGTTAGCATTGGAGGTCACGTGATCAGCCAATCTAATACTTTAACTATGATATCTATGGTGTCATACCATCAATCACCATCACCAACAATGACATCATATAAGTGCAGGAATAAAAGGAATTATCTACGTCACCTGAAACATGCCTATGCCAGTATTTATTTTTTTCTCATTTTTTTTTTATTACGGAGTAATTTATTATATTAGTTTACAGAGGCTTAAATCTTATTGAAAATTATTTATTACTAACAATTATTTGTTTTTTCATATTTATTTTTATTAATAAAGCATAAAACTATATGTTTACGAAATAGTTATTCATAACTAGTTCATTTTTTTTAACCCATTTAACTTTTTAAAAAGATAACAAGTAGGTTTGTAACAGAATCTGTCACTTAACCCGCTTTCACACAAAAGTTGCGTTAAACACGTAAAAAGGCGCCAAACACAGCATTCATTCTATATTAAACGTTTACATGCTAAATTTGGCTAGTTTCATTTATTTTATTTCGAAAATTCAATAATTATTACTTATCGTTTGCAAAAATTAATATTTTAAAGAATAAATATGTCATATTCCTCGCTTTTAAATAGAATGAAATTATTTCATATCAACGCACGAAGAATCTCGTAGTGAAATATATTTGACGTCACTTCACACGGATCGATGTCGCAAAAATAAATTTATTTTAATTTATTGTCTAAAAGAATTAAAGTTTCTCGAGCGAGATTGTTGCGAATGGCAATGGTGATTTAATTCTAATAAAAATGGCTTTCTATGCTTTTTAAATGAGCATTCAATGTTGCAGTTTTTTACATAATTGAAGTACTTCGAATTCGAATTCTTTTCTGAAATGTTCAATGTATTCTCATTTCGATGTGCAGAATTTTTTGACGTATCATACATTTGTAGTTTGGGCTACGAAAGTGGGTGACGGACAGACGGACTGAATGATTATAATACCTTCCACTTTTTACGTTATAAAAGTAGTGTGGAAGCTAAAACCAAAGTTTTAAGAGCTATACCCTACCTACTTTAGCCAAAACTCGTCATAACCATTACCGTCCGCATCAGGTGATATTTATGTTTTGGACCAAAATCCATATTTACGTTTCAAATATCCTTCGGTACTCGTTTTGGTTCAATTTGAAATGAGCACAGGCCATTTAAAAGCGTCATCGTGCGCATAATTTGGTCGTTTGTTTAGCATTTTTATAGTGCGAGATAGGAATCAGCGAGAGAAGGCTTATGTGTAGTAAGAAACGCTAAACATTTAAAACTGTTAAACTTCAATTCTTAGTACCGTAAATATAAAAAAAAAACTAGAGTTGTGTAACACAACACGACTTTCAATTACCGCGCAATGAATCAATACATTTAAGGGTAATTATATACCCCAAGTGTGCTTGGGAACTAAACACTGGGGGTTCCGCGTGAGGCTGACCACCTTACTTGGAGCTACCTTACTACACCTTACTATGTCTAGCACCCCAGAGCCCTAGGTCACGAAAGCTGAAATGGGCACGGCAGGCCTTGGCCCAGTAATGGACTTTTGTGCCGTGTTTTTTTATACCTTATAAAGAAGTTTCAATAATTTTTAAACCAAAAAAGTTCGATGGCAGCTTGCGCATGCTCCATTTTTTCAAAAACTTTATCATGATGTTCGACAGGTACTGGAAACTCGTGTGCCCAATTTGTCCGTAACTCTATAAGTTAGAGCTGTATAGGGGTTTCAGACATTCCGACAAACGGACCAAATGTTTGAAAACTGCTTTTTAAGAATCAGCACCCTCCAAAACTTGCAGAAAACACAAAATTTCGATTTGGGATTTTCGACCCCATCGCAATACGTCATACGTCATTACGTCATATTTAATATTAGGTAATGGAAAGTAAAAAACCAAACACAACGCAGAAAGTTTAGTATTTCTCGCCGCCAACCAAATTAGAACAAGTTAGGGATGGCGGTTTTTCAGAAAAAACAGTTTTTCAAAAACCGGTTTTTTACAAAGCCGGTAAAACCGACCCAGTTTAATCGAACCTTAAAAACCGGTTTTATAAAACCGGTTTCCACGAAACCGGTTTTTCAATGGCAAAAAAAAACGGTTTTCCATTTTTTTAAAAAAGTTTTTTCAGTTTCTTATTAATTAATTGAAAAAATCAATTAATTTGTAAACCTTACTTTCGGATTAAAAAAAAAAACATCTTACACAGTCAATTTTAAATGTTTAAAGTGTTTTGTTGAAAACTAAGTTCTAGGTTTTCTTCCTAATTCTTACTTTCTTATTATTTAAAATTATAATGTTCCTTTTTTATACCGGTTTTTCTAATCGTTTTGAGTATTTTTATTAAGCTTTGCATTATTCCATCTCTATTTCCTTTTCCTTTTTTTTTTAAATTTAATTCCTCCCATTTACTATATATACCGTTAACATAGTGCAAAACTAACATTTTTTAAATAAAAATTATATAATTAAAAAAAACACTGATGGCGGTTTTTGAGAAAAAAACGATATCCGGTTTTTAGACGGTTTTCCCCGCAGAAAACCGGTTTCCGGTTAGACCGGCCTCATGAAAAAAACGGTTTTTCAGTCAAAACCGAGGGCAAAAACCCGGTTTCGGTTTTCCATCCCTAAAGTGTAACAAAAAGGGTGGCGGGAACTATAGCATATTTTTTTCTAAAGGTCCAACAACTTTTTTCAAGGCATAGTTTTTAGGCGCAATACTTTTAAACAAAAATCTGTGTCGAAAATATAAACACATGAATTGTTCATCTGATCTTTTTTTTAAACATAATATAACCTCAAAATCTTTAAACAAATAAATAATTAACATGAAAACAACTGGCAGACATCAGCCTGGTATTCTAATATTTTTGTATGTATAAACGGGGAAAAAACCATCAATTTTTAATTTTTCGAGAATATTATTACTTTTAAATGTATTGTAACTGGTAATTGAAATTCGTGATGTTTTACACACCCCAAGTTTTGAAAGTTTTCGAAATTAGACATTTTCTGTGTAATTACTGGTCAACAATCATTTACCCTATCTAACTGTTTAAAACAAAATTTACAAATTATTCTTGAAGCATGGAATTACCTTGAAATCTGTTTTCGTTATGCTATTGCACGTTTGCAAATAAGAGCATTTCTAGTCTTCCATTAGTATAATTCCTTTTACATTTAAAGTAAGAGTGCTTAAAAATTGTGCTAACTAATATAATTTCCATCCGCTTTCAGTGAGATTGGTGATGGCACAACGGATACCCATGATCTCGTAGATTTTGCGGATTCGAAGTATTTTTTGGGGAACGGCTGTTCTTGATATTTGTTCTTTTTCCAAACACACTATTAAAAAAGTAGGTTTGTTACAGAATCTGTCACTTAAACCGCTTTCACACAACATTTGTGCTCAACAGGAAACAAACTATTTATACACCACAGAAAGAAATTCGCCAAACAGAGCCTTTAGCTAGTTGTAATTCAAACATAGTAAGTAGGTTTGTTACAGAATCTGATCCGCACTAGAACTACACGTCGGCTATTGGCGGCGGTCGTCAGATTTTAGAACCATAGTCAAGTGACGAGCCGATACCTGAGTAGGCAACCAACGCAACTATTAACCACCACGCCAAAACTATTTTCATTAATCTTCTTTCTCAGATTTAATAATTAGACTTTATCTTTTGCTAAATTTGTTTGAAGTTAGAAGAATAATGATGTAATGTTTTAATAAATATCTTTGTGTCGCCACAATTTCCCATTTACATTTCTTTCGAAAATTCAGTTATTTATCGTTTGTTTGATTAATTTACAGTTCGAAAAATATATCATTACTGCAATTGATGCTTTAATAATAAGAGCGAAACTTTGCATATTTTTTTATGCCAAGTTAGAATTAAGCTAAGAAAAAGGAAGCTAAAAGAAAAAGTGTTAAAGGTTTTTAATTTTTTTACTTTCAAATTACCTAACATCAAATATAAGAAAATGAAGGTATTACGAAATCCGAAAGGGAGATAGTGTGGTTTCCACACGTTTTTGAGGGTGCTGATTCTAAAAAGGGAGTTTTTGAACAGTGGTCCGTCTGTATGAAACCCACTCTACAGCTTAAACTTTAAAAAAAAGTTACGAACTTCAAATTTGGTAATTTGGCGTTTTTGAAGATTTCAATTCGTTTTTTTATTGGCTTGAAATGGAATCTAATGGCTTGAAATAACAATTCAAGCCATTAGAGCAAACTCAATATTCCTTAAAACTGATTTACGAAATATTTTTACACGTCTCTCTCCCTTGTCCTCTATTTTGCCTTAGTGCCAAAAGACTAGTTTAGTTTGAATTATCGTCGCACTAGAACTACAGGTCGGCTATTGGCGGCGGTCGTCAGATTTTAGAACCATAGTCAAGTGACGAGCCGACACCTGAGTAGGCAACCAACGCAACCATTAAGGGCGACATCGTACGCAGTGTTAGGACTTTGAAGGATATTTAACGTGCACTCCCTAGACACGGGGTATTATTCATCGGACATTTTTGGCTGTTCGGGCCGTTTATAAGGTCGGCAGTTATTTTGGCTATGCCCGGACCCGAACCTGGGACCTTCCGCACGCTAGGCGAATGCCTAACCGACTTGGCTCCCTAGCCCCTCCAAAAAAATAGTAATTTCACTCATTAGGTCGCCCAACAGAAAACCTTTAGTACCATCAGAATTTAACTATGAGAGATTACCATCAACATAAAATGAAAAACAGGTGAATTACAAACAAGTATTATTTCTTCCTCAAACTCCATTCCATAAATCTTGTTTTAAACAAAGTGATCGGGGAGAAAAAGATCACGCGACCCTAGAAAATGGAGTTTCCCGCCATCTCCCGGGGGAAATGGAGGTTCCCGCGCAAATGCGCATGTAATGGCAGGAAAACACGCATTCACAACCAATGTAAAGAAGGCCCTAGTCCTCAGTAAGACTTCCTTACACGCTACTTCTTTAACTAAAATATTAAAAGGGAAAAGAGTAGAGGGAAACTCCCCAAAGGACTTGATACTTTTTTGAATTATATTCCGATTACATCAAAGGGTTCCGAAATCTAGTTTCTAATGCTAATTACGATGTATCTTGAATTCGAAATGGGGTGGTAAATAACATTGTTCTGAGTTTGAAAAGATATGTTTAGATTAAATAATTTCGGAGAAAATGGCATGCCAACAAATCGAAGTTTTCAAATTAGTTTATCAACAAATTATCGGTTTTTAATCAACACATGTTTTTGATGTGTTACTTAACGTTATTACTTTCAATTGCGTAATCTATAACAATAAAAATGAAGTTTTGTATGTATGTGTCTTATAGATTAATAAACTAGACATTTGTTTGACTCGTAACTTGGCACAAATGCGCAGTTCATACTTAGATTATGATTTTTGAACTTTCAGGTATCAAAATGTTCTATTTTAAGAGAAAATTCGAATTTTCTGAAAAACTACACCACTTTGGCTGAAATCCGCTAATTTTTTTTCTTTCCTGATGCAATCTGCTGAAAAAAATTAAATAAAACTTTTAACGAAAATAATTAAAAATGAAAATGTTTATTTTATTCTGTTGCCATTACCTTCAGAAACTAAATTCATTATTTGAAAAATAATTGACATGTTTCAAGTGACGTAATTCCGCCAGTCTTCATTCCCAGATTTTATTGTGGGTTTATTTGATGATTTTTTCATTGATTTGTCTGTTGACTGCATGTATGCATATTTAAGCAATAAATGTATAGTTAAGCTATTACTGAACTATGATGGTTAATAAAGGCCATCGCACTAGAGCTATTAGTGTATTGTGTCTATTTTTTTCGCCAAATACGTTGCCAAACTCACCAAATTATTAACTAAAATTCGCCAAATAGGCAATTTCTTTTATAAATAATTTATAAGCTGGTCGGTTGTTCGAAGGTCATTGTGTTAGAGCTGTATAATGGGTGTGGGTAGCTATATCTATTTTCTCGCCAAATTATTTCCCAAAACGCGCCAAATGAGCTAAAAGGTTTTATGTATTTATGAGGGAATTGTGATGACATTTGAAGAGCTGAGTGGAAGAACGTGCTAAGTGACATTTTTGAAAAAATTGAGATTTTTGTGTTAATGATTATGTTATTACCTCCTTTAAACATAACAGCTTTCAATTTTTTAGAAAACAATTGATTTCGTAGATTTTTCGTGAACGAAGTTGGTAGGTGCACGCGTTTTCGTCACTTTTTCAATGGAAGAACGTGCTAAGAACCCTTGGCACTTTCTTCCGCCGAAATCGTCCCGATTCGGACGATCGTTCAGTGGAAGAACGTGCTAAGTGACACAGTTGAAGAAAATTGTCAGACTTTCGCTTTATTTATGTCGCATTAATCGCAAAGCACTTGTTTTTTTTGTAGTTTTAATCAAAAAGAATTTAAAAATATAATTAATTTTTCCAAATTAGCTTTAATTATTAAATATAACCAATGAATTATAATTCATATAGCGTATAACCGGGCTTTGAATGCATTTAGGAAAATAAGAGAAAATGCACTTTTATTTTAGAATTCTATCGGAGCTAAAGGTTTTAACATTTTATAAAATATCGTTTGCTTTTAAAGTCTTGTGTTTTTTATTCTAATAAACATAGACCATTTAGCAGTGAACAGATGGTATCATTAAAAGAAAGTTGCACCTGCCCTTTGGAGATCGCATGTTCACGTTAAAACAACATTACACCGCGAACCATCTGGTTTGTTTAAAAAAATGAATTAGGGGTTCAAAAATCTTTTAAAGCAATTTTACGATTGATCTCTAAAGCTATCGAACGCATTTTGTGCAATGTCCTAAACTCCCAAAATTATTAAAATGGAATTAAGAAATAAGCGGAAAGCTGAATTTTGGCTTGAAAGTGCGAATAGCAGCTTATACGGTAAGTACAAATTTAATCAAAATATTGCTTTGTTATGAAAAACTAACATATTTGTTATAATAACTCATATAACGTTTTATTCTCTATCTCTTTATATTTATAAATTCTTAATATTTATTAAAATATAGATGACTTTAAAAAAGTGCTTTGCATCACGATTGTAAAAATAAATTGTTTAAACGATCATGCTAAGCTTTTGTATATAGAAATGCTGTAAATTAAAGAAGCTTTCTTAAAATTGATTAAATCCTTAATTGAAAAGGGGAAAGAAAAACATAAATAACCTAACCTTAGGATTTATATTTTGCCAGACATCTTATTTTTACTTTTTTTTTTAATATGAATGTTTGTTTTTACATTCAATTATTCCTATCCAAAAACAATATAAAAATTTATTTTTCGAAAACTTACATCTTACATTATTATCTTTTTTATAAATCTTTTAAATTTAATATTTATTTTATTCACTTGCATTTGTGTTTCTTTTACTATCTTTTTGTATACTTTTTACTAAGTTGAGATTTGTCTTATTATTCTTTAAAGTAATTAGTTTATAATTTCAGTGATAATGGTATTTTTAAAAAATATTTTCAATTAAAAACTTACTAATCTAACATTAAGCAAGAAGTTCTAAAATAACTAATATAACCTACTTTCTTTTAACTTAAATACTCAGAGAAATCCTTTAGTAGGGACAGACGGACGAACAAAAAGTATATAAGATAGATGTCTGATATCATACATTAAAAAAATAAGGGTTGCGTAACACTATACGACTTTCAATTACCGATTAATATATCAATATGTTCGTTTAAAAGTTATTATATACCTTATAAAGTATTTTCATTTACTTTCAAACCTAAAAAGTTCTATGGCAGCTACTCTTTGCACATGCACAATATTGTTGAAATCTTTATTTTGTCGTCCGACTAGTACTAGGAGCAAGTGTATCAAATTTTAAGTCTGTATCTATTTTCGTTTTTCAGCACTATTTTTAAAACCCAAAAAGTTTATAGCAGCTGCTAATTGCGCATGCGTAATTTTCTCGAAAATATTATTATGACTTCCAACAGGTACTAGGAACCCGTGTACTAAATTTGAAGTCTGTAGCCCTTTTAGTTCGAACTGTAAAATAGTTTCAGACAAACAGACGAATCAATGAAAAAAACCCAGTTTTTTGTAATCAGCACCCTCCAAAACGTGTAGAGAGCACAAAATTTTCATTTTGGATGACCTCCATCGCAATAGTTTCATTTCCTTATATGTATTTCATATTAGATAATTGAAGGTAATAACTTTAAAAATTGGACGGGTAGAAAGAAAGTTGGGGGGGGGGGGGGGTAGACGGACGGACAGAAAAACAGACGTACAGGCAGGTGGCCGAACACTATACATTGTAGTCTTCTAATTTTTTAATTTTGAACCAAAACCGAATTTTTAAAATGAGACAGTTTAGATCGGAAATTGAAAGGGATATGGACGGACGGACAAAATGATGGACGTACAGGCAAACAAATAAAAAGTATTAAAAAAATCTGAAGTCCTATCTTCCAAACAAAAAAAGAATTTTGAAAATCGGAATGTTAGTACAGAAATTATGAAACTCGTATGGATCAAATATACCTAAAAAATGTCTTCTGGCACGTTCTTCCACTAAACGACTGAAAAAATCTGAAGCACTTCGGAGGAAGAACGTGCTAAGTGCAGGAGACGTTAAGCGCGTTTTGTAAATGACGTGTTATTACGTAAAGTACGGCTAAGCCAAAACCCACCAAGCATTTTGAAGAACCAAACTAAATTATCATGAAGAAAAAACTATGATTTTGTGAAGTAGAGAAAAGTTGCAAACTAAAAACTTTGAAGCTCATTATCTCGTTTTCACCTTTTTGTCACTTAGCACGTTCTTCCACTAAGCTCTTCATTTATGAGTGCATTTTATAGCGTATTTATCATTTTGGAATTTTAAGGCAATGAAACGGGATTTTATAATTTATAACAAGCGGAAACAATAGTACGTTTATGATCCTATAACATGTTATATGGTACACGTATTTGGAATCTATTTGATATTTTTTTTAATCCGTGCGAAGAACGGGTTTAAATTTGCTAGTATGAAATATAAAAAGGTGAATAATGCCTGAAGCCGCTGTATACTAATAAAACACCTCTAAAACAAATACTACTGGAATAAAACTAACGTGTCTAAAATCAACACATATTTTTAATAAAACCACAACACTCCATTCCTCAAGTCCAGTTGTCACTCAGTTTTCGTGCTCCATGGTGCGCCGGCCCAGATCGAACAACAGTTACGGTTACATCCTGGGGCCCTATGACCATGTCATCACAAGCAGATATGTAATACGATGGTATAAATATTAATAAAAGGTGACACAATTAAAACATGCTAAAAAATTACTGAATTAACACTTAAACTGTGATACAATATATTCTACTAAATATCAATTGGCAATTTAATTAATTTGTGAACTTTGCGAATATTACGTCAAAAAAATACGTCATTTGGAATTAATTTTTGTACGACGACGCTCGAAACAATTTTATATAGGCTAATACTAACTTACAGCAATACTTTTTTTGTAACAAACATAAATGAAAAGGAATTTATATAAGGCAGAATTTATTGACTTCAGTACTAGCATCTAAAATATTTTCAATTATTTTCTGGTATATATTTTGAGATTGGAAATCCTATTAAGACAACAAAAGGTGACACATTTATTACGTTAAAAAAATAAACGTCATTTGAAAAATATTTTTTAAGACAATGCTCAATTTGTGTTCTATTTATTTTTACAACAATTTTATACAACCCGTAAAAGAAAAAGAACTTATGTAATACAAAAAAAAATTATTGATTTCAATACAAACATCTAAAATATTTCTTTTGTGATATGACAAAAAAAAACGACTTTTGAAAACGTAAGCAAACGGGGATTTATAACAAAAAATTTCGACTTTTTAGTGTACGATTTCCTAGATATAATCAATAACTAAAATAAAATGTATCTATGATATTTTTTAAAAGTCTACCCAAAATAAAAAGGGATAGGAAACCATAGATATCATAGTTAAAGTATTAGATTGGTTGGATCACGTGACCTCCAATGCTAACGCATGGAGGCCTGTTAAGAGGGCAAAATGGCCAGTGTTGCTGCCACTTTAAGGAGAAAAATACTACGAAAAAATACCCTTTAATTATAAAATTACAAAAAAATACTAGAAAAGGATTTAAAGTCACTAAAAAGATTCCAAAATGCAGCTAGTATTTGTGGGGATTAGCACTGCCGACTCCCCGCTCACCGCACGAGGGCGCTTCCAGCGCAGGGACATCGCCATTCGGTAACGAGGAGAAAGAAGCCAGAATATGTTAGTACACCGAGGTGTCTGCTTCTCCTTCGCAGGGCGGCAAAAGCATCGCCATTCAGCAACCCGTTGGCTGCGGTCAACCGGCGTCTGTAATCGACGGACTAGTAACTGATAAACTCTTTGTAATCTGCATTTACGTGATCATCATAGTCATACTGTAATAATTGTAATTATATATAAACATCATTGCATCATCTCCTGAGTCATCGTTCCATGCCTCCCACAACTTTGGGAACTCGACCGAGATTCCTAGAATACTGAGCCAAAAGGATATTTTAACGAATTATCACTAAATCAGTGTGTGACTGGATTTTTTGTGAAAAAAAAAAACTGTTGCGACGGTGCAAAAAAGAAAACAGAACTGACTATATTTTTTTTTAACTTTTTGTTTCGGAACAAAAAGAACAGTGAGTAATCTGCGGATTACGTAACAGACATCATCACGGCATACGCGGCGACAGAAAACCTGGGGAAAATACTGGCGCCGTACCACCTGCTCGAAGGTAGCAGGAAACGTGAGTGATTGTTTTTCTTTTATTCCTGGAAAATATTAGAATTGAAAAGAAAAAAAAAATATGACTGCTTTTTTGTCAAAGGCTAGGAAAGCCGATTTAGTAAAATTGGCCGATGAATTAAATTTAGTTATTCCACGAAACCCGAAGATAGCTGGTTTAATAACACTAATTTCGCAGTCTGACAATTTCGACGCAGACATGACTCAAAATATGTTAACTGAAATTGTTAATGAAAGGGAGGAAATACGAAAACTAGAAACTATGCGTACGGAAAGCGATAACAATAGATCGCAAGAAAATGAAACTTTCGGTAGGTCAAAAAACTATGACATTAGAAAACTTTTACCAAATTTTGAAATGTCGGGGGACATTGGCATTTATTTAACATTATTTGAACGGCAACTAACACGTTTAAAGGTTCCAAAAACAGATTTTGTTGCCGAATTATTGGGACTGGTCCCATGGGAGATTGCAGGCGTCATTGCTAGGGAGCCAGACGACCTTGCTAATGATTTTGATCACATTAAGAAAACACTGTTACATCGTTATAAATTAACTAGTGAACAATTTCGTCACAAATTTCTGACAAACAAAAAGGAAACCTCCGTTTCTTGGCGGGATTTCGCCTTCGAAGTTAACCACTACTTTGAACAGTGGATATTCAGCATGAATGTTACAAAATTGGAGGAATTGAAAGAACTAATGGTTTGTGAACAGATTAAACGGAAAGTCCCTCCAGAGGTACGCGAACACCTCATAGACGAATTGCATAAAATTAAAACAGTCGAAGACTTAATTAAAAAGTTAGATGAGTACGATGCGGCCAGATCTTTTACCAGACGCCCCATAGCCGACACGAAAACAAACCGATACCATGATCAAAATAAACCTAGAAATCAGGATAAAAATAAGTCTCCGTGGTGGAATAACGACCCAAAAAACAAATGTGGAAGATGTTTGAAAAACATCATATTTCTGAGTGCCCCCATAAGGAGCCTAAATGCAAAATATGTTTACTTTTTGGCCACAAATCTTATGAATGTCCCAAAGGTGAAAAACGACCAAATGTTAGCGCTATGCAGGTACAGTCAGTAAACAAACCAAAAATTATGAAGACCGTAACGATTTTGAATAAAGATATAAATGCTTGTGTGGATACTGGTAGCGATTGTACAATTCTCAAATTTGATATGTATAAACAATTAGGGTCACCTAAATTAATGGCAACTGATGTTTCATTAAAAGGTATTACAGGAGAAGGAATTAATCCTGAAGGTTATTTTCAAGCATCTATTTCTATTGATAACTGTGTTGTACATACTATTGCATATGTGTTAAAAAATTTGAATTATGATTGTTTACTTGGTTTAGATGTACTGCAGCAGGTAAGGTCAGTTTTTGAAGGTTTTGCTTTAAAGTGTACTGATATGAATAATGATACAATGAGTGAATCTGCCAAAAATGAAACGGCTATTGAAGAGGGGGCGGGTGTAAAACAAAACGAAACTGTATCGTTTAGGGAAGAAATCGGAAACTTGGAGGGTGAAGATACCGATAATTTTTCTAAAATAGAAGATAGGCTAAGAAGGGTATTACTTGGCGAAATGACGATTGCTGAACCAGAAGTGTTCAACACCATAGACAGTGGCGAATTTTTAAATTTAAATCAAAGAAAGGATTTAATTAAGCTAGTTTCAAATTATGAACCAAAAAATCTTAAGTCAACAGACTTAAAAATGAAGTTAACTTTAAAAGACGAGGCTCCATTAAGCATAAAAAATCGAAGGTTAGGTTTTAGTGAACAAGCTATTGTTGACCAAATAGTGGACGAGTGGTTAGAAAAAGGCTGGATTAAAGAAAGTTTTTCTGATTACTCCGCACCTATAGTCTTGTGTAAAAAGAAAGATGGTTCACATAGACTGTGCCTAGATTACAGAGCTTTAAACAGAAAAATAATTCGTGATGTGTTCCCTATGCCCAACATGGAAGAAATTATCGATGAACTGGGACAAGCGAAGGTATTTTCGTGCCTGGATTTGAAAAATGGATATTTTCACGTGAACATGCATCCAGACTCGAAGAAATATACAGCTTTTCGCACAAGAAACAACGCTTACGAGTTCGAAGTAGTTCCGTTTGGCATCTGCAACTCACCATCTGTATTCATGAGATTTATCAACAACGTTTTTAAGGATTTGATCAGAGATAAAACAGTTTTAATTTATCTCGATGATATTATTGTGCCTTCCCAAAACGAAGAAGAAGGGTTAGTAAAGTTAAAACGTGTTTTTGCAGTAGCAGCTGAATATGGACTAGAAATAAATTTCAAAAAGTGCCAGTTTTTGAAACGGAAGATCGAGTACTTAGGGTATGTTATTAAAAACGGGACAATCAAACCGTCTCCAGCTAAAACAAAAGCCATTCAAGCCTACCCAACACCAAAAACAGTAAAACAAGTGCAAAGATTTGTTGGACTTTCATCTTACTTCAGAAAATTTATCCCCGGCTATTCGAGCATTGCTAAGCCGTTAAGTGATTTATTAAGAGACAACGTGAAGTTTCAATTTAAGCATGAACAAGAAAAGGCGTTCCAAGAACTCAAGAACTGTTTGACTGGCGAGTCAGTTCTCCACATCTTTAGACAGGGAGCACCTCTGGAAGTTCATACCGACGCTAGCTGCCGTGGATTTGGGGCCGTGCTGTTACAACAAGACCACGAAGGCGTGTTGCACCCACTCTACTACATGAGCAAGAAAACGAATACTCAACAAGAAAAGTATGGGTCATACGAATTGGAAATACTAGCTGTTGTAGAAGCACTGAAGAAGTTCAGAGTATATCTACTAGGATCAAAATTCAAGATCATCACTGACTGCGACGCTTTTCAGAAAACGATGAGCAAAAAGGACATAATTCCTAAGATTGCCAGGTGGGCACTAATGCTTGAAGAGTTCGACTACGAATTGATCCACAGATCAGGGAAACAGATGAAGCATGTGGATGCATTGAGCAGGGACACCGTACTAGTAATCACAAGATCTCAAACTGAACTCACGCATAAGATAGAAGTTGCACAAACTGAAGACGATTATGTGGGAACCATAAAGAAACTTATTGAAGAAGGAGCTGACAACACCCACGTTGTAATACGAGGAATTTTGTACAAACAAATAGAAGGAAGAAATTTAATGGTAGTACCTCAGTCAATGCAATTTGATATCATCAAAGAAACTCACAAAAAAGGTCATTTTGGAGTTGCCAAAACTGAAGAAATCCTAAAACAAGAATTTTTTATACCCAAGGCCAGAAAACAAATTGAGCATGTCATAGCCAATTGTGTGGAATGCATCTTAGTCAACAGGAAAAAAGGCAAAGCAGAGGGTCTTCTTAACCCCATTCCAAAAGAAGAAACCCCTTTCAGCACATATCACATAGACTTCATAGGACCTTTACCATCTACGTCGAAGAATTACGTCCATATATTTGCAGTGATAGATGCCTTTACGAAATTTGCCTGGTTTTACCCGGTTAAGACCACGTCAGCAAAAAATGCCATCGATAAGTTGAAATTACAGCAGACAACGTTTGGGTCACCACTAAGGATTATCAGTGACAGAGGATCGGCATTTACGTCACAAGAATTCAAGGATTTCTGCAATGAGGAAAAAATTGAACACGTTCTGATCACTACCGGGATCCCAAGAGGTAATGGACAGATAGAACGAATCTTCGGAACAATTGCACCTGTGCTAGCCAAGCTCTCAAGAGACGAACCGAAGAAATGGTTCAGTTATGTTCCCGAGGTTCAAAGAATAATGAATAGCACTAAAAGTCGTGCAACAAGGCATACACCGTTCGAATTGATGACGGGGGTAAAAATGAGACACAAAAACGACCTACATATCATGGACATTCTGGAAGAAGAAAATGAAAGAATGATCATAGACGACAGAGACTGTTTGCGTGCCGAGGCAAAGGCGAATATTTTGAAGATACAGGCAGAAAATATGCGCCAATTCAACCGGAAAAGAAAAAAAGCGCATACATATGCTGAAGATGATTTGGTGGCAATACAAAGGACACAAGGTGGTCCAGGTCTAAAGCTACGGTCAAGATTTTTCGGCCCGTACAAAGTAACGAAGGTGAAACCGAAGGATCGGTACAACGTCGAAAAAGTAGGGATCCATGAGGGACCTCAAAAAACTTCCACCGCTGCTGACCACATGAAGCCGTGGACTGAAGTTTTACAACAATAGAGGCACTCCTTGTATCATTGTATATAGACATTTTCCCCTTTTCCTTTTTTTTTTTTTATCTCTTGCCACAGGGTCATCTGGAGATCGGAATTATGCCGGGACGTCATAAAGTCAGGTAGGCCGATTGTGGGGATTAGCACTGCCGACTCCCCGCTCACCGCACGAGGGCGCTTCCAGCGCAGGGACATCGCCATTCGGTAACGAGGAGAAAGAAGCCAGAATATGTTAGTACACCGAGGTGTCTGCTTCTCCTTCGCAGGGCGGCAAAAGCATCGCCATTCAGCAACCCGTTAGCTGCGGTCAACCGGCGTCTGTAATCGACGGACTAGTAACTGATAAACTCTTTGTAATCTGCATTTACGTGATCATCATAGTCATACTGTAATAATTGTAATTATATATAAACATCATTGCATCATCTCCTGAGTCATCGTTCCATGCCTCCCACATATTTTTACGATATTTTTAAGGAGGATATTAGTATTTTAGAATAATTCTAAAATTACAAAAAAATATCGTAAAAATACTAGCTGCATTTTGGAATCTTTTTAGTGACTTTAAATCCTTTTCTAGTATTTTTTTGTAATTTTATAATTAAAGGGTATTTTTTCGTAGTATTTTTCTCCTTAAAGTGGCAGCAACACTGGCCATTTTGCCCCCTTATTTGGCCTCCATGCGCGTCCCGTCGTTAGCATTGGAGGTCACGTGATCAGCCAATCTAATACTTTAACTATGATATCTATGGAAGAAACCTAAAATCCTATAATTTCATCAAACTTCAAAAGAGAATTGCCAATAAAATCTATACTTGGAAATAAAAACAGCCCTTTTCAAAGCTTTTTTTTCTTATTTGATTTAGAAAAGAAACAAGAGCTTTCGAAAATATTTATTTTTATTGAATATTTGTGGGGGGTTGTGAAGCTCAATCGGTAAGCATGCATGCAAAATGTCCCGGGTTCGGGCCCGGGGATTTGCCAAATTAACTGCCGACCTATATGAACGGTCTTTGTAGAGAGATAGTCTCCGTGTAGAGGAAGTGCTTGTTAAATATGCTCTAAAATACTCTAAAACCATAGATATCATAGTTAAATTATTGGAAATGGCCAGTGTTGCTGCCACTTTAAGGAGAAAGATACTACAAAAAATACCATTTAATTCAAAAATTACAAAAAATTATCGTAAAAATACTAGCTGCATTTTGGAATCTTTTTAGTGACTTTAAATCCTTTTCTAGTTTTTTTTTTTTTTTGTAATTTTAGAATTAAATGGTATTTTTTCGTAGTATTTTTCTCCTTAATGTGGCAGCAACACTGGCCATTTTGCCCCCTTATTTGGCCTCCATGCGCGTCCCGTCGTTAGCATTGGAGGTCACGTGATCTGCCACTTTAACTATGATATCTATGGTTTAATCTGATTTCTGAAACACGTTTAGTGCTGGGGGGCCCAGTCGGTAAGGCTTGTCGGTAAGGCTATGATATCTATGTCTAAAACTTACTCGGAATATATAATTGGGTGCCTACTTAGGTGTCGGCTCGTCACTTGACAGTGGTTCTAATTTACGCCCACCGTCACCTCTTGTAGCTCTAGTGCGACAATAATTCAACCTAACTCTAACTACTTTGTGTCCTGTTGTATAAATATAATCAATAAATAAAATAAGACATATATATTTGTACCGAAAATAAAGAGATTAACCGATTTAAAAAAAAAAAAGATGAGGAACTCAAAAATCCCGCAATTTAATAACAAACATCAAAGAGATTTGCAAGTACAGAATTGAGTAATTAAAAAAAAAAACTTTTCAAAGCATTTTAGATTTGATTTAAAAAAAAAACAACTTTCGAAAATATGTATATTTAATTAAATATGTGTAGTGCTCGTCAAGGGAGAATTTTAGTAGTTTCATCTAGATAATTTTGCTAGATAATGAACGTCCGGAAGTTGCTTTCATGTCTGCGATTAGATGACGCGATTCAAAAATTTATCTTGTTTCAATTATTTCAAACTTGATACGTGGCGAAAGCTAAAAGAGGGGCGTGTCAAAGTAGTCGATGCGAACGAGTTTTTATTAATTAATTTTTTTTTTCCATTTCGTTACATAAATATCATATATTGACTATTAATGGGGTTGTTTCACGTCGGATCTGGCAACAGCTCCGCGGTCTTGTTTTCATTTTTCTCGAATTACTTTTGTTTTGGCATTCGAAAACGAGTTTTCCGAGAATATTTTAGTTGATATTTTTTTTAATGCCAACTTCTTACCGTGCTGTTGGTTCTTTTAATCATTTATTAAAGAAAACTTGCATATAAAGGAAAAGTTTCTTTTCATCTATTTCCGCATTCTGATCGTGAATTGAAACCGAAACAACCAATGAAATCGCAGTACGGTGAGCGTGACATCATAAGAAACATTCCCATTGCTTTACATTCACTACACTCTCAAAACAAAAGAGTGAAATCCACTCCTATAGGGGAAGTGCATTTTCGGCACCGGAAAGGAGTGGAAATTAACTCTGAGTAAAAACCGCTCGTTTGTTTTAAGAGTGTACCCATTTGGCTAGGGTTCTCCGTACAAAATATTAATTTTAAACAAACTTCGTCGTGTTATTGTTGATGTGATGATTTTTTCAGCACAAAAAAAAATGGTTAAAAATGATTTCATAGTGATATAAAAATCAAAGAAATATTAATTATACTTATATCCCGTTAATTCAAAAACTATTATACCTTGTCTATCCAGAATGCGAGCCTCGAAAGCATTTTCCTCCCCCATCCCCGCATGTGGTTTTCTTCGAAACGGCGTGAGCGTGTTTTCCCTGTTCGGAGCGTGGTTTGAACTGTTCGGATTGTTAACCTCCACAACAGAACCTCAAACGCGTTAGGTTTAGAAAAGCGATGCTCCCCCCGTTTCCTAGAAAACCAAGCGAAGGGATGGGGGAAGAAAGTCTTTTTGAGGCTCGCATAGTAAATAGACATACTATAGATTAGAAAAATGCGTTTAAAACGTATTATATTTATTTAATACCCCTGTAAGAGGTAACGACCGCGGGTTTCCAAACCAAACTGCCTCTGTGTTAATCCAGTAGGATTTTTTTTTTAATTATAAAAATTATTACTGTATTGAAAATTTCTACAGACGGTTTTTGTTGTATGATAAATGTAGATAACTTTCAGGTCTCTATAATTCCACGTTTTGGAATGGGTTCAAATATTTCGTTTCAAAATTATTTATTGAGAATTAAAAATCGAACCCATTTGAAATAGTGGTGTTACAGAGACCAGTAATTCAGCCACATTCATCTTATAAAACAACAAAAAAAATTTAAAAAATATTTAATACAGTCCGTTAGGTTAGGAGTTTGAATAATCTTCGCACTAGAGCTACACGAGGGCTATTGGCGACAGGCGTCGTAATTTAGAACCACAGTCAGGTGACGAGCCGACACCTGACTAGGCACCCAACGCAACCGTTAAGGGCGACATCGTACGCAGCATTGGGACTTGAGCAAATTTAACGAGCACTCCCTCTACACGGGGTACTATTCGTCGAACATTTTTGGCTGCACGAACCGTTTATACATAGTCCAGTAAAAAGGTAGTTTTTACAGGAAAAAAAATACAGGAATTGTTTTCTTAGCGGTTTTATATGTTTTCGAGGGTGCTGAATCCGAATATCAACTTTGTGAACAAATTCGGGCATGGGAACATTAAAAAATAGAAAAAAATCCAAAAATTTTACCCCTTTTTTGGTTTTTTCCTTCTAGCAGGAAAAGTATTGATTTCTCAACAAAAACGTCAATACAAAAGTTAAAGTACTCAAAACAAGCTAAATAAAAGTCAATTACATAATTTTTGTCAATCTAATAGTTTAGTTGCTACAGCGCGCTGAAAATCAGGCAAATTCCGCCCGAATGTAGAAAGTCCACATTTTCACTTGCAGCTCGTAAAATAGTATAGTCGAAATAGAGTTAAGGGTGAAATTAATTAGAACACAAGCTATTCTTGCTGCAAATGGTAGGAAACATACTTCTAATGAACATACTAAAAATTGCAACCCGAAATGTCGAGCAAAATACGTTTATAGGCCGCCATCTTGAAAAAACGTTAAATTTGAAAGTCGAGTTTGATATCAAATTAAAGGAAATTTTATGTTGACAAAGAATATACTATTGGTTTTTTAAAACTTAAATATATACAAAGATGATTTTGGAAGGAAACGATGAATAAACGGCCGAAAATTTTCACTGCACGCGACGGACCTTGTAACTATTGAGATGTCCAACAAAAGTTTGCTGCTTTGTGACTCAAAGCCATGCTTCAATGAATAACAAACATGGAGTCCCCAATAATAAGCAATATTGAACAAACCCTCATGAAATGAACTAAAAGAATGGAGAAGGAATAACTGAAAGTCAAACATGGAACCTGGAACATTCGAAATGCAGTGAAATAACTTATGCAATGAGTTTGCTGACCAGTGTTTCCGGTTGACCTAACTCATGCAATAATGACGAAAGATTTTTTAGGTCTAAACAAGGTAATAAAATTATTTTATAGACCACAGTCCATTTACTGATTTTTCAAGTGTTTTGTGGAATTCTGTTAATGGAATAACAGATTGTGCAGACAAGGGACATGATTGAAAGAGATCAAACTAAGCTAACATATCTTTTAGAGGTGGAACTATATCGAAAACTGAACCATGCAGTTATGATGAAAATATTGAAAAAAGGACTAGTTATTGCTGGTGAAAAGTTAATGCGTTGAAAAAAACTAAAGGTTTTTTTTAGATTGCATAATCGTCGCATAAGAGCTAGACGAGGGCAGGTTTTAAAATCTTCCTTCTGTATTAGATATTTAAAGCTGAATACCTGATTTTTAAAATATTGTGGCGAATGCATGTAATAAGTATTCTAAATGGTGAGAAGTAGCATTAAAATATCGGTATCATACTACTACAGTTATTGCCTTTATGGCTTTTAAGGCTTCTTTGTGAGGCTTCTCATGTGAACACATGTTGCAACATTGCACGAACAACAGAAATGACCACTTCTTTAAATGGCTTCCATATATTGAAAGCGTCGTTAAGCATTGGAAGAAAGAAGGAAGAAAGGTGTAGAAGGTAGCATTAAAATATCGGTATCATCAACTACTACAGTTACTTGCCTTTATTGGGCTATTCTGCTCAGTCAGTTTTAATAAAGTTCCATCTCTTAAAGGTATGTTAGTTTATTTTGAATATCTCTCCCGAACATGTCACGTTAGCCTTGTCTGCACTATCTGTTATTCAATTAACAGAATTCCACAAAGCACTTGAAATATCAGTAAATGAACTGTGGTCTATAAAGAATTGCATTACCTTGTTTAGACCTACAAAATCTTTCGTCATTCTTGCATGACTTGGGTCAACCGGAAACACTGGTCAGCAAACTCATTGCATAAGTTATTTCACTGCATTTCGAATGATCCAGGTTCCATGTTGACTTTCGGTCATTCCTTCTCCATTCTTTTAGTACATTTCATGAGGGTTTGTTCAATATCGCTTATTATTGGGGACTCTGTTATTCATTGAAGCATGGCTTTGAGTCACAAAGCAGCAAACTTTTGTTGGACATCTCAATAATTACAAGGGGTGGTTCCGTCGCGTGCAGTGAAAAATTTCGGCCATTTTTTCATCGTTTCCTTCCAAAATCATCTTTGTAAATATATAAGTTTTAAAAAACCAATAGTATATTCTTTGTCAACATAACATTTCCTTTAATTTGATATCAAACTCGACTTATTATGGTTTCTTGTTATTTTTTAAAAAAATTGACGTTTTTTTCAAGATGGCGGCCAATAAACGTATTTGGCGTGACATTTCGGGCTGCAAATTTTAGTATGTTAATTAGAAGCATGTTTCCTACCAATTTTAACAAAAATAGTTTCCGGCTTAATTTCACCCTTTTCGACTATACTATTTTTCGAGCTGCAAGTGAAAATTTTGGACTTTCTGCATTCGGGCGGAATTTGCCTGATTTTCAGCGCGCTGTAGTAACTAAACTATTAGATTGACAAAAATTATGTAATTGACTTTTATTTAGCTTGTTTAGAGTACTTTAACTTTTGTATTGACGTTTTTGTTGAGAAATCAATATATTTCCTGCAAGAAGGAAAAAAACAAAAAAAGGGGTAACATTTTGGGATTTTTTCTTTTTTTTTTAATGTTCCCATGCTCGAATTTGTTCACAAAGTGAATATTCGGATTCAGCACCCACGAAAACATATAAAACCGCTGAGAAAACAATTCCTTAGAACAATTCCTTACAAGAAACATTCCCATTGCTTTACATTCACTACACTCTCAAAACAAAATAGTGAAATCCACTCCTATAGGGGAAGTGCATTTTCGGCACCGGAAAGGAGTGGAAATTAACTCAGACTGAGTTAAAACCGCTCCTTTTAAGAGTGTAGGACGTAGATTGTTTTCTTTTATTTCTTTTACCCACTCCGCTAAAAGAGTGAATTCCACTCATTCATTTTCAGCACCGGAAAGGAGTGGAAATTAACTGACTAAATTAAAACCGCTCGTTTGCTTTAAGAGTGTAAGTCAGCCACATTTATCTTATAAAACAAAAAAAAAACTTTTGTAAAAAATATTCAATACAGTCGGAGAAATGCGGCTTAGAAAATTATTCTTTTTCCATTGGATTAACACAGGGACACTTTGGTTTGGAGACCCGCTCTTAAGTATAAAAGGGCGCTCCTGTACCTAAAAATACTTTTTTTTGTCTGGAAAATCGCAATAAAGAAGTTCAAATTTCAAGACGAAACACAAACTCAAATTTTCAAACAAAAATCACAAACATAGAAGAAAATTATAAAAAAAAAATGTAAAAAAACAACCAAAATATCAATATACTCATTATTTTTTGAAAAGCTTCTGCGCGGAAATAAAAGGGATAAACTTACAAAATCATAGAAAAAAATGTAAACAGCGCGTTTGATGACATGAATCTAAAACGGCGTCGACCCATCAGACCATCAGAAAAAGGGTTGGAGCGAGAATTGGTAAAAATAAACCGAACTGTTACCCAAGTCACGTGGGTTTAGTGCAAAGACTTGGTGTGTTTCATGTGACTGTGATAAGGAGTAGAAGAGGAAATTCGCCATTCAAAATTTGCGGAACAAAAACCCTCATGAGTTGAACTAACGTAATAATAGGCGAATTTTTTAAAACTGTTCTACTACTTTCTTTCAACTTCGAAATCCGGGAGGAGGGGTGCACTTGCCCTTGCAGCGACCATTTTTGCTACGAAATATTAGTTACTATATATACGTTTACGGTTTAGGCATTAATGTAAATTATTTGTTTTCTTTCTTAAAAATATTCGAATCTTTATAATAATTTTTTATGCCGAATATCGCTTTAAAATAGTCGTAAAATTTGCCGACAAAAAAATTCGCCGCTCTAGGCTACAGCCTACTTAGCCTATTTAGAAATCCGGCCCTGCGCCAATTTCCGCCAAGGAGACCTGAATACAGGAAGATTCCAAGTCAACCAAGATGTTCCTCCTTTCAAATGTTGAATGAAAATAAATTCTTTCCCGAGCCTCGATTGGTGAATCCATGTCACGTGGAAACAGGTGATCAATCGAAGCACCGATTGCAAGCAGAAATTTCCTTACCTGAAGAGGGACTGGCAGTCCCATAGTGCTTATGCATTAGTTTTGAAATCACAACTTTTGCAAAAGAATTGCATTGCCATGTTATCCCATTTTCACCAGGTATTTGAATCATCATAACATCCATTTAAAACAAAATTTAAAAGAAAATAACATCCGGTTATTTAATTATTCATTGATAAAGTTTTAAAATAGTGTCGCCATCTGCTGTATATTTTTGGCATTTTAAAACTTCAAAAATATATAATTAAATAACTAGATAACATTTCAGTTTCAAATTTGTTTCATTTCGATGTAATGTTGATTCCCATACCTGGGGGGGAAAGGGCTAACATGGCAAAGCAATACTTCTGCGGAATTTGTGATTCCAAAATTAATGCATTGGCTCTATGGGACTGACAATCCCTCTGAAACAACCCAATAGGGTATTTGACAGTATCGCTAAAATACCTTCCAATATTAATTAAGTTATAGTTTGAACCCAAATATAACAAACGTATATATTTTTTGGCAAAATAAATCTTTAAATAATTTATAAAAATCATTTTCAAATGGCTTTTTTTTTTCTTTATCGGTAAGGCGCGTGATCACAAACACGTCGACTTGGCTGACGTCACTAGTATGTATAAACAAACCGGTGGATGTTTTTTTTGCTTGCAATTAAAATATAGATAATGGGTGGAGGTTTTACAGAAGTGGATAGTTCAAATGTGCTTAAAGTAGATTCCAAAATGGTGTTTCAAAGTTTGTTTATAGTGACTAGTGACATCATAGATACCACGTGACAGCCACAATGCGTTTTCGGGAGTGATTTTTCGTCCTAATTTTAAAATTCATTTTTTCCCCTTTTTATGGGATATTTGAAAAAAAGAAAAAATACGGGTCTAATATTTTTGGCATAAGAATATTTTAAGCCAATAATTTTTTTTTAGTCAATTACCCTATTAGGACGGAAAAACACTCCCGAAAACGCTTTGTGGCTGTCACGTGGTATCTATGATGTCACTAGTACTTATAAACAGACTTTGGAACACCATTTTGGAATCTACTTTAAGCACATTTGAACTATCCGCTTCTGTAAAACCTCCACCCACTATCTATATAATTCTTATTTTAATAGTAAGTAGTTAGATTAAAACCAGTTTAATTACAAACAAAAAAAAACATGATACCGGTTTACTAGTACATACTAGTGACGTCAGCCAAGTCGACGTGTTTGTGATCACGTGACGTACCGATGAAAAAAAAAGCCATTTGAAAATGATTGTTATTAATTATTTAAAGATTTATTTTGCCAAAAAATATATACGTTTGTTATTTTTGGGTCCAAACTATAATTTAGTTAAGGAAGGTATTTTAGCGATACTGTCGAGTCCCTTGTATAAAATTTATCGGACTTTCAGCCATTTCCCGTCCATTCCGCTATTCATGTTAGCCCCTACTCAACTATTTCGTTCATCTATTAGATCCTCATTTTATATCACCGAAGTCGTTGCTCTAAGTAACAACAAACAAAGTTTTCAGTGGCTTTGTTAATATGACGCGGGGGAGATTTCATTCCGAAAAGCTTTTCAGAAAGTTCATTCATATTTGATTAAATATTGGGAGAGTCCTTTTAAAAGATGGAATAAAAAAAATATGTATCGAGAGTTCATCTAGTTAATTACTTTTAGAAGGGTTTATTTGAAAGAACATCTGGTTGTATTATTGCTACTTTTTATTTTCAATTGATAGTTTGAATTATCGCCGCACTAAAGGTACACGAGGGCTATTGGCGACATAATTTAGAAACACAGTCATTTGACGAGTCGACACCTGAGTAAGCACATAACGCAACTTTTAAGGGCGACATAGTATGCAGCGTTGGAAATTAGGATCATATTTAACTTGCAACCCCTCTGCACGGGGTATTATTAGTTGGACATTTTTGGCTGCTGCATTAAAAAAATATTTAAAAAAATGAAAGGCATGGGGTCGAATATACGAAATCAAGATTTTGGGCCTTTTTACACTCTTAAAACAAAAGAGTAAAATTCACTCCTATAGGAGAATTGCATTTTCGGCACCGGAAAGGAGTGGAAATTAACTCAGACTGAGATAAAACCGCTCGTTTGTTTTAAGAGTGTACGTGTTGGAGAATGCTGATTCTTAAAAAAGGGTTTTTGAAATGTGGTCAGTCTCACAACTTTTGCAGCTCGATCCATCTACGGACTTCTATTTTGTTATACGGTTTCCTACTATTTTTCCGACATAAAAATCAACAGACTAAAATCATCTTTTCAGACATAAAACGAGAAAATTCCACAAGGAGTAGCTGCCATAGAACTTTTTCGGTTTTGAAGGTATTACTGAAAAAACAACAATACACACTGCGAAAATGTAGTTGCTAAGTGTAACAACAAACTAAAACAAACTTTCAGTGGCTTTGTTAACATGACGCGTGGTATATATTTCGTCCCGAAAAGCTTTTCTGAAAGCATTCATATTTGATTAAATATTGAGAGAGTCTTTTTAAAAGATGGGGATATAAAAAAAAAACATTTCGAGAGTTCATCTAGTTAATTACTTTTAGAAGGGTTTATTTCAAAAGACAGCTGGTTTGTGTTACTGTTACTTTTTACTTTTAATTATCTAATATAAAATATAGGGAAAGGGTGCCTATAGATAAGCTCGTAGTTTCCTTGTACAGAAGCCACGACCACGGGCGGAGCTATAAAACGCGCGGAGCAATCAGATGAAGATAAAAATAAAACGGCTGAAATTTCCTTTTCATCTGATTGCTCCGCGCGTTTTATAGCTCCGCCCGTGGTCGTGGCTTCTGTACAAGGAAACTATGAGTAGTCGTTAAGGCGTTTACCTTGCATGCGGAAGTTCCCAGGTTCGGGTCCCGAACATCGCCAAAATAACTAACGACGACGTATAAACAGTCTGTGCAGCCAAGATGTCCTACGAATAATACCCCGTGCAGAGGTAGTGCACGTTAAATAGGGTCCGAAATCCCAACGCTGCGTACGATGTCGCCATTGACGGTTACGTTGGGTGCCTACTCAGAAATTGGCTCGTCACTTGACTGTGGTTCTAAAATACGACTCCCGTCAACAATAGCTCTCGTGTTGCTAGTGCTAAAGAATGTAAAAGGTAATGAAAGTTTAGTTTAGTTTAGTTTGAATTATCGTCCCACTAGAGCTACGCGATGGCTGTTGGCGACGGGGCGTCGTCATTTAGACCCCAGTCAAGTGACGAGCCGACACCTGAGTAGGCACCCAACGCAGCCGTTAAGGGCGACATCGTACGCAGCGTTGGGACTTTGAAGGATATTAAACGTGCACATCCTCCACACGGGGAATTATTCGTCGGACATTTTTGGCTGCGCGGGCCGTTTATAGAACGGCAGTTATTTTGGCGATGCCCGGACCCGAACCAGGGACCTTCCTCATGCTAGGCGAATGCCTAACCGACTGGGCCCCAAATGTAATGAAAGTGTTGCCATGGGGTCGAATATACGAATGAGAAATTGTTCTACACATTTTGAAGGGTGAAGATCCGGTCGCCAATTCGGGCGATATGCACGCCAAGCTTGGCGCGCGACATGGACAAAAAATGTGAACACCTGGTTGTGGACATAAAGGGACTTTTGCTAAAAGCGACAGGTAGAACTTTTTGGTACGAGTTGGAGCGGCCATGTTGGCCTTTTTGGAAATCATCTCAATTTAATAAATGTTGCTAATAAAATCGTAGCACAATAAACACGCGATAGTTTCTTTAAAGATGTCGCTTTTCTTCCAATTTTATTCAATTTACGAACTGTTTCAATAAAACCAAACTACCAATGCGGATCTGGTCCAAGGAGGCAGCAGGTAAACGTTATTGTGCCGATTCTTAAAAACGGGATATTCGAAATGTTGTCCGTCTGTCTAACTGCTCTATACAGCTCGATCTGGCCCGTCCGTGGCCGAGTGGTTAAGGCATCAGCCTAGAGGTTCAACCGTCTCAGGAGTGCGGGGGTTCGAATCCCACTTACTGCCAGTCATCCTATAAATCGGATCTGTGCTGGAAATAGTAGAAAATCCTCTTCACGGATGGGCCCGAGTACACAGGGACAGACGTGCTCGTTAAATCTGTGGAGTCCAAAGTCCCGACGGCGTTAGCGTACGATGTCGCTCGAAGTTCCGTTGGGTGCCCGCTCAGGGGTCGACCTCGTCACTTGACCAAGGTTCTAAAATACGAGGCGTTATTGGCTGTGTTAAAGCTCCTGAAGGAGGCTAGAAATAGGCAGCCGGAAACGATTACCTTACCTTACAGCTCGATCTAAAAACAGCTACGGACTTTAAATTTGGTACACGAGTTCCCAGTACCTGTCAGACAGCAAAATAAGGAAAACGAGAAAAATCCGCAAAGGGGTAGCTATGCCGTATAGAGCTTTTTTGGTTTTGAAGGTATTGCTGAAAATACACGAGGGCACTTGGTGACGGGCGTCGTCATTCAGAACCCCAGTCAAGTGACGAGCCGACACCTGAGTAGGCACCCAACGCAGCCGTTACGGGCGACATCGTACGCACCGTTGGGACTTTGAAGCATATTTAACGGGCACTACCTCTGCAAGGAGTATTATTCGTCGGACATTTTTGACTGCTTTTTTACTTTCAGTCAATTACCTAATTTAAAAAGGTATTGAAAGATTGCCATGGGGGTCGAATGTAGGAAATCGAGGTTTTTGTGTTTTCTACAAATTTTGGAGGGTGCTGATTCTCAAAAATAAGTGGTTTATGGAGCTGTGGTCTAACTACTCTACAAGCTCGATCTAAAATTTGGTACTGTCAGACATCAAAACAAGAAAAACGAGAAAAATTCCGCAAGGGGTAGCTGCCATAGAGCTTTTTCAGTTTTGAAGGTATTGCTGAAAAACAAACAACAATATACACTGCAGAAATGTAGTTGCTAAGTAACAACAAACAAAAACAAACTTTCAGCGGCTTTGTTAATATTACGCGTCTGAGATTTCATCCCGAAAAGCTTTTCTGAAGTTCATTCATATTTGATTAAATATTGATGGAGTACTTTTAAAAGATGGTGGAGATATAAAAAAAAATGTATCGAGAGTTCATCGAATTAATTTCTTTTAGAAGAGCTTATCTGAGAGGACAGCTGTTTTGAGTTTCTGTTACTTTTTAATATAACGAAATCGTGTTTCAAAGATACTTTTACGCACTAGTGCGACAAAGTAAATAAGAGCATCTGATTGGTGTAAAATTATTTATTTGAACGTGATTCTTTATTTGGAGTCGTATTTCCAATGCCAATCTAAGAAATACTTATTGCACGTGATTTTAAAATAATCATTAATATAAATAATCACCTCCAAGTCATTTGAACGTGATAATAAAATAACTAATAAGCCAATCCATAAATGCCAATTTAATAAATACTTTTTTGCACGTTATTATAAAAAATAGTTTAATGACAACATGTTGAAAATGGCCTTTTTTATACTCGTGAAATAATTTATTCAACTCGTTTAAAAAAGCCTTACTTTTCACACTAGTTGCATAAATAACTATTTTTTGCACGATATTATAAAAAAATATATCGAGAGTTCATCGAGTTAATTTCTTTTAGAAGAGCTTATTTGAGAGGAAAGTTGTTTTGAGTTACTGTTACTTTTTAAAATAATTCGCGGAAAAGTGACGTAAATATTACAAATTTAAAGATCTAGTAATGGGCTTGTGTCACGTCTTGAGTGGCAACAGTTCCAGATGTATCATCATTTTTGGTCCTGGTGGAATTACATTTGTTTCGGTTAATAATTTTCGACTTGGGGGGGGTAATTCCATGCAAAATTATCCTGTGTGTAGTGTAAGTCACGTTTGTAAAAAGTGATTATCACTACAACTTTTTAACATTAAATGAAAAAAAAATTGTGAAATAGTTGATCTACAATAATTATAACTAAATAATGTAACGTATTTTATTCAATTTGGTTTATTTTTTAAATTTAAAAAGCTTTTAATCTTCTCTTAAATCGTGACTTACACTACAGTTACCTGGAATTAGCCTTGGACATTGGATGCATTTGCAGGCACTTAAAGCATTCTAATAATAAATACAATCACACAAATTTAATGGTAATATATAAGTCTTTTTTCGTCATAAGTGAACTACACTGCTCAAAACAATTAGGGGAGTACTTTTCGTACTTTTGTTTACCCTTTCAGTTCCATCTTCTTATTTTTATTCTAAGAATCTAAAATTTGTGAAATAGATTCATTATGCATCCAGAATGAAAGGTAAAAACCATTTTTAAAAATCCTAATTTTTTAACTAAAATTTAAGGGGAAAAAAATCGGAAGCATAACTTTTGAATAAATTGTAACAATAACTTTTTCAAAACTTTATTTTTAAAAAAAAGTTAAAACCAATTTTTCAACATCTAGGAATGCAAACGTGAAGAATTTAGGGTCCATTTATTTCATAAAATTTTTTGGTTCAGTGAAATTTGTTTTACCATGTTTTTCATATTTTCATTTAATTAAAACAAACATTATTTAATTCTTCAAAATACATAATACGATAAAAAAAACTGCGAGCTCAACTTAGTGAGAAAAAAAATCGCAAGCTGATGATTCCAAATGGTATCATTGGGGGTGAAAGGGTTTAAACCATGCTTTCCCCTAATTGTTGTGAGCAGTGTATATAAGTCCATTTTCGTCATAAGTTAACTGTATTTTAGATCTATGAATGGTAACAGAATGAACTAAAGTCATTACTAGTTCAATAACGTATTAAAAGATTATTTAAAATTATAAATACTACTTGAAAATTGTTTAGTTTAGTTTGAATTATCGTCGCACTAGAGCTACACGAGGGCTATTGGTAACGGGCGTCGTACTTTAGAACCACAGTCAAGTGACGAGCCGACACCTGAGTAGGCACCCAACGCAACCGTCAATGGCGACATCGTACGCAGCGTTGGGATTTCGGACCATATTTAACGTGCACTACCCCTGCACGGGGTATTATTCGTTGCACATTTTAGGCTGCACGGGCCGTTTATAGGTCGGCAGCTATTTTGGCGATGCCCGGACCCGAACCTGGGACCTTTCGCATGCTAGGCGGATGCCTAACCGACTGGGCTCCCCAGCTCCCCATTGAAAATTGTAGGGTTTTTTTTGTTAAAGTGCAATAAATAGCAAAATTAAAAAACCGATTGTACTAAGAGATCTCCGAAATAATTTAACACAGCAAGCGAAATGTTCGTGCACTGAGAGTACACAACCAATGAAATCGCAGGAGACCTATAGTTAAACTCATAGTTTCCTTGCACAGAAGCCACGACCATGGGGCGGGGCTATAAAACGCGCGGAGCAATCAGATGAAGAGGAAATTTCAGCAGTTTTACACTGTTAAAAATTTTGTGCTTGGTTTCACCATGATATTGACTCCTAGTAGCTGCAACGGCTGTGTGGTGAAACGTTAAACCATATTTTTGGTATTCGGCTGAACGATTTCTCAGGTTTTTGTTTCCAAATCCAGAAAAATGGTTCAACCAAACACCGAAAAAAAAGGTGAAACATTTCACCACACAGCCGTTGCAGCTACTATAGGAACCAATATCATGGTGAAACCAAGCACAAAATTTTTAACAGTGTATTTTGTCTTCATCTGATTGCTTCGCGCGTTTTATTGCTCCGTCCGTGGTTATGGCTTCTGTGCAAGGAAACTATGAGTTTAACTATAGAAAGAAAATTAGAAAGAGTTACGAGAGAAACAGCAGGTAGAAAAAGAAGAAAAGTTATTCTTTTGTTCCGCATCTTCCTCGTCCGCTCACAAAAACATCGCCGGATGTGTCGATTTGTGTGGAACTTATTATTAATCGATGAATTTTTACACGTGTGAATCGATAATTTTTAATCGATAAGAGAGAGAGAGTGCGCTCGGGTGAAGGGTACCGGAGTCAAAAAGGGGTAAAAAAAATTCTCAACCTGTTCGATCAATCAGTATTTGATCAATTTGTCGCGGTTCGCCTATCAAATAATTTTACATGAAAAAAAAAATGTCAGCTGTTGCACCAGAAAAATATTTTAATTGGTGAATTTGTAATTAGTAAAGCAAAAGCTGTTTTTAGCAGACAAGTGGTGAAATAGTGAAAACGAGAAAAGGAGCTTTGAAGTGTTTCGTTTGCACTTAGATACGTTAAAAAAGATAAAAAATGGTTAAAAAATATACTTAAGTTTTGAAGAAAATGGGGAAACTTGTTATCTTTCAAGGAGTGAATAACATGATCATTGACACAAAAATCTCATTTTTTTTTTCAAAAATGTCACTTAGGACGTTCTTCCACTAAGCTCTTCAAATGAGCATCTGCAACATTTCGGCTAATGAGCGAGTCGTTTTCCAATTACATAGGTTTAGCTGTAAGTTCTCGAGACGAAATATAATTCTAGAACAAAAAGAAATTATATTCAAAGTAACGAAACGAAAGTAGTTAGATAATCCTTTTGCGAAATCTCCTTTTATTTTACGAATAAAGAAGGCATTTTATGGATGTGATGCAAAAGTATTTAAAATCTATACAAATATTTAATAAAGGCTCAATTGCTATTCTAATAGGTAAATAAATTGGACATTTTAGGTCAATAAGTATGTGTTTTACCATTGAGCAGCATGATTTCAGTATTAAAATCCTGTCTCTTTTTTTTTCCAAGATTTGAAATTTAACAACAAATTAAATTTTTAGGCAATACTTTTTAACCCTTTCAATCAGGGTTGGGTTATTCCCGTCCAAAACTAATATTTCCTATCCCAGCGGGAAAAACTGGGAATAACCTCTTTCTTTCAGAAAAAATATTGGAAATTCCATTTTTTTCTTGGATATACCTTACCTGGGAAATTCCTTTTAATTAAAAAGTTTTATAAAAGTAAAATCAGTTTTTCTTTTGTTTACATCCTAATTTTTGTATTCTGGCTGTGACTGCAATTATGCCATTGTCTGGGTGGGGGAACCCTTCTTAAGTTCATGCTTTTTGTTCCCTCTCATCCCCACTATAGCCGTTATAGTTTGCCAAGGCCTAGTGAAGTCGTTTGATATTATTTCTAAATAACTCAATATTTACCCTACAATCAATATTTACAATATTTACCCTACACAATATTTTAATGAATATTTACCACAGACAATATTCTAATTTCTAATTATTTATGTTTAAACAAATGGGAACCCTTAGATAATAATAAACAAGAGTACATGATTATTATGTTACCGTAGATGTAAAATATCTAAGGAAGGTTTGCCTATTTTTAAAAATATTAACGCCATGATAAATATTTATTACAATAAAAAATTCAAATTATTTTAATTAGTCCCATTAAATAACATTTAGTAATTGTTGTTTCAATATTTGAGTTTTTCCCAGGACGGTAAAAACCATGCCAACCCTGCTTTCAATCCCAACCTTTTATTTTTTTTTATTCTAAAAATCTAAAATTTGTTAAATACTCATTATGCATCCAGAATAAAATGGTCAAAAGTAGTGAAAAATCTTATTTTTTTTAGCTAAAATTTACGGCAAAAATTCTTTAGAATCATAATATTTGAATAAATTATAACAATAATTTTTTCGAAACTTTATTTGTTAAAAATAGTCTGAATTCAATTTTGTTTTACAGGGCATCTTATGTTTTACAGGGAGAAAGTATCCAAGATAGTGAGTTCGTTAGAGATTTAGGGGTTTTGGTGAGCAATGATTTCAAAATGAGCAAACAGTGTGTTGAGGCCAATAAGCCAATCGAATATTAGGATATATTAGAAAGACAATATCCTAACATTGTAAAAGAAAAAGTATCACTTCTAAACCTTTGAAGATTATTTTGCCATTGTATAGTATAGGGGATTAGTAAGGCCACATCTGGAATATGCTGTTCAGTTTTGGTCTCCCTTCCTCAGAAAAGATATAGAGTTGCTTGAAAAAGTTAGTTTGTGTGCTAGAAGCCCTAGCACACAAAGAAAACGGAAATACCAACAAAGACACCTTTAAAGGCCATTTCACTCCCCATCAAACGTTGACAGTTCTCTTGAATTTTAATTAGATAACCCGGAACAAAGACTTTAGGCGGAGATATAAATTGACAAGAAGTTAAGTGGCTTAAATATTTTACAGCAAACAAATTTACATCATTAGTTTTCGAACTTCAAAACAAATTTAGCAAAGTAAAAAGACTAAATTAAATCAGCTGGTTTTAAATAACATTTACTTTTGCAAAAAAAAATTGCCTTTTTATTTAACTTTTTTCAAAAATCTGCAAAAAAATACCGAATGGCAGCCTTAGCACAAACAAAACAAGAAAATATTGCGAATAACAGAGCTGCATTACGCCTCTAAAGGCCTGGTACACCCATCAAATATTGTCATCTCCCTTAAATTTTAATTAGATAGGGGGCTCCCCTGACAAAGATTCAGGCTCAGATATAAATTGACATGAACAGCTAATGTGCGTACAAGGAGGTGGGGGGAGGGGTGATTGCTTTTAACCCCCAACATTATTTCCTTTCGTGTTTGTATACGAAAGTACGAAATTGAGGTGAAGAGAGGTGTCATCAGGTCAAGCTTTGAACTGCCCATTAATTTAACAAACAATAACCAATATTTATTGTTAACTAATATTAACTGAGGTGAAGAGAGGTGTCATCAGGTCAAGCTTTGAACTGCCCATTAATTTAACAAACAATGACTAATAATTATTACAGGAAAGAAGGTCTTAACAAAATGTGAAGTTTGTGAAAGAAGGTCTTAACAAAAATGGGCAATTATGGTGGACCAAAGGTTGCTATTAAGAAAACGACGGGACATACTTTTTCGCATAAAAATCTGTTTTTTAATTTTCAGAATGATGTGAAGTTAAATGATATTACTTTCGCTTTAATTTTTACAGCAAACAACTTTGAGTGGCATTATCGTCGCACTAGACGTCGCACTAGCTATACGAACGCAATTGTCACCGCAATTTAGGTGAGGTTAGGTTAGGTTAGTTTGAATTATCGTCGCATTAGAGCTACACGATTGCTATTGGCGACGGGCGTCGTATTTTAGAACCACAATCAAGTGACGAGCCGACACCTGAGTAGGCACCCAACGCAACCGTTAAGGGCGACATCGTGCGCAGCGTTAGGACTTTGAAGGATATTTAACGTGCACTCCCACCACACGGGGTGTTATTCGTCGGACATTTTTGGCTGCACGGGCCGTTTATAGGTCGGCAGCTATTTTGGCGATGCCCGGACCCGAACCTGGGACCTTCCGCATGCTAGGCGAATGCTTAACCGACTGGGCTCCCCAGCCCCCGCAATTTAGAGAAACGGTCAAGTGACGCGCCGACACCCAACGCAACTTTTAAGAGCGACATCTTACGCGGCGTCGGGCTTTTGAAGACTACTTAACGTGCACTTCGTCCACACAGCGTATTATTCACCGTACCTTTTTGAATGAACAGACCCGTTTACAGTTTAGCAGTTATGTCCGGACCCGGACCTGGGACCTTCCGCATGCAAGGCAAGTGCCTTACCCACTGGGCTCCCCCCACCCCACTCACTGTTCGGAGATTTTTTGCTAAAGTGTATAGTGTGTGAGAGCGGTTCTAAGTAACAGTTGCTGTTACACACACCTACCTTATGTCTTAAAAAAAATCCGCAAAAATAACAACTTTCAGCCCTACCACAAATAAAACAAAAAGAGCAGCAGGGCCGGATTTAAAGATTTGCCGCTTGGAAGCTACGTTTCATTTGCCGCCCCTGTCACAATATTCTCCCCCTTCGGGGAAAGGTAGCTGGTTAGCTGCAAAATAGGGTGGTATAAAATAGATACACATATTAAAATCATCTATGTACTTTTACACAATAAATCGAAAGCGAAATTTTTTTAACAGTTCTACTATTTTTCTTTCAACTTCGAAATCCGGGAGGAGGGGGTGCAATTGCCCTCGCAACGACCATGTTTGCTACGAAATATTAGTACTAAATATACGTTTACGGTTTACGTATTAAAGTAAATTATTTGTTTTCTTTCTTAAAAATATTCGTATTCTTTATAATAATTTTTTGGTGCCGAATGACGCTTTAATGGGTCGTAAAATTTGCCGCCTCCAAAAATTCGCCGCTCTAGCTTACAGCCAACTTAGCCTATTTAGAAATCCGGCCCTGTAGAGCAGAAAATATTGCGAGTAAAACAAAAACGCAATACGCCTCGAGTATCCCTCATCAGATGTTGTCAGCTCTCTTAAATTTTAATTAGATAGGGAGCTCCCCGGACAAAGATTTCAGGCGCAGAGATATAAATTGACAGGAACAGCCAATCTGCGTCTACTTTGGGACAAAGAGGTTGGGGGATGCTGTGGCTGATTTTAACCCCCTTTCCTATCAAGTTTGTTTGAAACTGAGGGTTGAATTATCGTCGCACTACAACTACACGAGGGTTTTCTAGCCGCTTTCTACACCCAAATAATACGCAGGATTCAGGAATCTGAAAATGGGACTTTGTTTTCAGAGATTTAAGGAAATATTTTACAACCTAAACTTGTTTTTCCAAAAATAGAGTAAAACATGAATTGTACATGAATTGAACCACAATCAAGTGACGAGCCGACACCTGAGTAGGCACCCAACGCAACCGTTAAGGGCGACATCGTACGCAGCGTTAGGACTTTGAAGGATATTTAACGTGCACTCCCACCACACGGGGTATTATTCGTCAGACATTTTTGGCTGCACGGGCCGTTTATAGGTCGGCAGCTATTTTGGCGATGCCCGGACCCGGACCTGGGACCTTCCGCATGCTAGGCGAATGCTTAACCGGCTGGGCTCCCCAGCCCCCGCAATTTAGAGAAACGGTCAAGTGACGTAAAATTATTTTTCTTGTAACTAAAAACGGGAAAAAAAAACAAATAAGAGTAAATCGCTTTCCTAAAAAAAAGTTAAATATTTTAGAAACATCACTGTAAAAAGTCCAGATTCAGGAAGGGACACACAGAGTTTGAAGTTTGAGGCCGGAACCAAGCTGTTCCCAGACTGCCCCAACTGTCGTGATGGAAGTGCTCAAGCCAGTCTCGAACGCATACTCCATTGGTTTGACGTGGAAGGACATCAACGACGACCCACTTTTATTTTTGGACTTTCTCAGGGTCACAAACATTATGGAACTGGTCTAATTTTGACCCAGGGATATGTAAAAAAAAACCTGTAACAAGTAATTTTGTGACAACATTCAATGTTTAAATATCCGGTAAACTGATTTCACCGCAATCACTATTCAGAATAAACAGGCTTTTACTAATTGCACGCTAAACGAGTCCGATTTATCGTTTGTCAACCACCTATAAGACATTCATCCGAAAACGTTACCGATTTATAAATATCTTTTAGGACGGTCAAGTGTCGAGGTCGTCGCCTGAACGCGACGTCTGAACATGACATTGAATTCCAAAGATTTAGCGTGCACCAGTATACCCATACACACGGCACTAATTATCGGAATAATTTTTTCATATTTGTGCCCTGCACAATTCGTTCATAACACAACATTGAGCTAGAAGGGAAACTGGAGTGAAGTGTCAGTGAGCCGAAAACCCACTCACACCCTTTTGAGCGAACCGGGCAGAAGAGGACTATTTTCCCTACACTTGTATGCAATGCTTGTATGAGAACCCCTCTATCATATGCACTTGGGCTCCTAAATGTGTTTGAACATTTTTACTTCGAAAGAATCAAGTTTCTTTAACTTTAAATTTCCAACTTTTTTAAGAAATAACCATGTGGATCACTAACTAAGAACCAGCGAAGACGAACCCAATAGCGAAATAGGCAAGTTTCTAGGTTTTCTGCCCGGTTCGTTTCCGCCAGGGGCGGCGGCAGCAGAGGGGCTAGGGGGGCTCAAGCCCCCCTGTCGGGCAAGGCTAGCCCCCCCGTCGGGGGAATTTTGAATTTCGTCGGGGTAAAACTAACTTATGATATCGGAAAAATTTGAGTCTAAAAAAAAACCTTTTAACCGTTTCAAAATTCAACACTGTTTCGCATTTGCCACAACTGTCGTCTCAGTCGTGGTTCGCACCCTTCTTCAATTGACCTTGAGTGCATACCACTAAGCGGCGAAATGTAATTTCTCTTTTATCGTCCCACCACCCCAAACAGTGGGGGTGTAGCTGTAGAAACCCTCTAAAAGCTGAGAAAAACAAAAACAAAAAAAGGACGTTCTTTTGAGTTTCCAGCTAGTATCATATGTCACCACTGCTGACAAATTTATGGCCTCGGGGAACTTGTCGTGGGGTGCATAGTTGACCTTCGTAGGAAGGTTCATTACCACTAAGTGTTTTCTTCAGAACGGATTTACTTAGTGCACTTTTAAAAGATTTGCTTTTTTGTAAGAAATAAAGAATGTAAAAGAACAGACTATCTTGTGGTATGTTAAACCTCAATTAATTTTATTGGATTTTTTGGAAGTATTTTAATATATATATTTTAATTTTAAAAGAATGATTTCCCCGATTATTGATATTTTTTTGTGTTAAAATTAAATAGCAGCAAATTTGTTGTTTGTGCTCGTCTCGGCACGTAAAAAATGCAACACAGTTTGAAATCTCTTAAAATGTTGTTTTCAAAATTGCTTTCAAATTTTGTACGTTTTTTTAAATACAAAATATGTATATCCTAATCGGCAACTTCAAAATTTTGTAACCCCCCCCCCCCCCCCCCCCTTGAACAATCCTGGCTACGCCACTGATTCTAATAGTTCTCATTCCATGTGTACCACTACCACGGTATTTTGGAGATAATGATGCAAAAAAAATATAATCTGTAAGAATCCTCCTAGACTAGGGTCACCTCGATTTTGTCGTCCAATACCTGTACAGTTTTGTAGAGGAATCAACACTAGCTGAATTTACCAACACGTAGGGAATACTTAGAGCTAAAAAAAAGTTGTAATTTTAGCCTAAATTAGTTTAAATAAGAAAAAATAGGGCTTCATACTTCTAAAAACATGTAAAATTAGATGTTTTTAGCCCATTGGAAAACTTTCAGAGTTTAAGCCATGTTTGTACCCCTTTTGTCAAAATGTGCATACCTAAAAATCATTTGGCAAGGCATCCTACTGTTTGTTTTGTGGAAATTTTTGAGGATTTGTATCGAGTGTAAAAAGAAATCTGTATAGTAGCGCGTTTAGCTTTAAAAAAGTTTGAAATAGAATTTTATAATTGAACAAAACTATTAATCGATTTCTAAATTTTTTGATTAATTGCGTTTTTTGTTTCATTTTTGAATATTAATAATAACCTTGCGAAGTGTTCACGGTTTTATGTTGATTGTTGGTTATATTTGGACCAATTCGAGAATGAATATGTTAAAAAAACTTTATTTTTTAAATTATACCGAAGCCCCCCCCGTCGGGGTACGCCAGCCCACCCGTCGGGCAATTCCTAGCGCCACCACTGGTTTCCGCTGCAGTGCTGTGTATTCCTCCGCGTTTCGTTATTGGACCGGCTCGTTTGCTGCCCCGTTTAGTGAATCACTCCAGTTTTCCTTCTAGCTCAATGTAACTCAAGGACAGAACCCGTGAAGGTGTCCTCAGCGGCATGACTAATTAACCCGGCAACGCGCTAAGCCAGCTCCCACAACAATTTTTGTGATTTTTAGAACATGCTGACTCGTAAAAATAAAAAAGCCACACAAAAAAGGAACGTTTTTCCTTCAAAATCGATTGATATGAAGTTTTCCCTTCAAAAGAACCAACTTCGTATTAATCGATTGTACACCGAACATTTCCGATTTATCGGTTGTCCGATACCGATACGATATATATTTATCCGAAAACTTCTATCGATTATCTGTAATGTGTTCCCCACAGACGGTTATTTAGTATTAGAAAAAAATAACATAAACTTGTTTTGAAGATGAAGTACAAGGCAATATCACATTTTTTAAAAACTGAATCTACAGTCTCTGGACAAATTATTAAACGCACTGTATATTTTTTAGGAATTTTATATTTCTTAAGAGCTTTTATGCAAAAATGGTATATTTAAACTACAATATTATTGATGTTTATTTAAAAGAATTGTTGTAGACTACATATTTGTATTTATTTTAAGATAATTATGATTAAGATTATTTATGTGTGGAATCCTCCTCCTCAAATGCAGGAGACAGTACAGTCTTGCATTGATAGCATGCCGCGCAGAATGAAAGCTTTAATAGCGGCTAAAGGTGGCTCCACTCAATATTGACTTTTACTAACATTCATTTCACTTTTCTTTAAAACTTAAAAAACTTCTGCTTTTCTAAATGAATGCTGTTTTATTGATGTCCAATAAATCGGTAATGGATTGGATAATTAAAAAATAAAAAACAAATCAATTTAAAATAATAAAACGGTACAATATCACCCGGTAATTAATATTTTACATGAAATCTTGCAGTGCGTCTAATAATTTGTCCAGGGACTGTATGATGATTCGGAGGCGAAGGGGACTTTTATTTTCAGTTATACCTAATATAAGGTATTGCGAATGGGTAAAAAATTATACAATAATTAATAAAATACATTAAATAAAGTATTTTTTCATTTTAAAGTATATTTGTTATGACAATATAAAACGAACCAAGATATCTTGGCAAAATATACACCGATAGTTGAGCCACTTTACCGATCTGAATTTTGAAAACTTCAAAACTTTCCCAGTAAGAAATAAACACATTTTAAGGGAAAAAAATCGTGTCTAAGTACGGGAAATAGTTTAAGAGTCTTTAAAAATATTATAAAAGTTGGTCTAGTTGCCAAAGAACCATTTTCATCATATTTTTCAAATGCCAGTCATTAACAAATTAGTCATGACACTTCTGACTCTAATACTTTTCAGCAGTGCAACTAAAAACAAGAAGTTCTTAAAGAACGAAAATAGCCTACTTTTCTGTTACTTAAATACTTACTGAAATTCTAATCGGTAAACAACTAGGTTCCTAACGGTAAATATCATCAACAACCGTTTCTGATGCACTAGATTTATACACATTCGAAATAAAATCGCTAAACAAAACATCCAGCTATAATTTAAACTTCTAAAAGCCAAAATCAACTATTTTCCTTAATATTCTTTCTCAAATTAACTTAATGTTTATTATCGTCTGCACGACTTATTTGTAGTTCGAAGAATAATCAAATATTTATTAATAACAAAAATAATGAAACTACTCCAAACTGCATTAAAAAAATAAGAAATGTAAATTAAAACTAATATGCAAAAAATATGCATATCTGCCTTTCTGGGTAAACAATTAATGAACAATCAAAAAAACACATTGGAATGACGTCATAAAATGTAGCACAAACTGAATCATGAAAAAAATTTTGCTTCAAATATTTTTAAATAAATAAAGTTTCTCATGCCATTGTTGATTTGGCAACAGTGATTTAAAAATGACTCAAAATTGAATTTCTATGCTAATTCAATGGGAAATTCGCCGACAGATAGTAGATTTATGTCCGTCCGGACGTACAGACAGGCGGACAAAAAGTATGAAAGTTGGGTCTCTGAGGTAATAGCTTTCTAACAAAAAAAAAAAGAAATTTTAAGATCCGAATGATAGAACCTATTTTGGAAGGGGGGGGGGGGGGTACGGACAGACGGACATCGACCGCATGTCAATACCTACTTTTTCATTTTTTAATTCTTTCGAATTAAAAAAAGAAAAGTAGGCTATAAAACAATACAGATTTTCAGCAATACAACTGTACTATTTTGTGTTTAAGAACTGCTCTTAGGACGAGTTTTTATTTCGGACCAACACAAACGTACAAGTCAAAACGGTAGAATTCTGTAAGATCCAGCACAAAACGACAGTCCCAATCTCAGCAAGTTCTCACCAATGTGTCGCCAAGGCAACCACGAATTTGATACATTCTTCAATTCACTACAGTTCAATTATGAAAGTCAGTCATTACGAAAAATATTGTTTTTTGATGAGAAAGTCACTTCACTATAACAACTTTTCATAACATTAACCTATATATATTTTAAAAACCTCCAAAGTCCCTAAAACCGGCGAATGCAGGTTTTTGTTATTTACTTCGCTGAAACGCGTCTGGATAACAGCCATAAAAGGGAGGGGGGGGGTATTAGTTCAATACCCCTCCTCTCAAAAGGGCGTCCCTCGTCCATAGTTCACTGTTAAGGGCGCTTTGACGGACAGCCCCTTTTCGCGCCCTTAATGGACGACAATGGACTGTCCATAACACCCCCGATGGAGGTGAAAGGGGTCGGTAATGTGAAAGGAGTGGGGCGCCGTTGTTTTATATCTGTTGCACGTAGAGGCTGAATTATCGTCGTATTAGAGTTACACTCAACCTTGATAAAAATCAAGCTTCAACCCCTCTAAGTTGACTAATTGAAGAGCTTAGTGGAAAAACGTGCTAAGTGACATTTTTGAAAAAATTGAGATTTTTGTAGCAATGAACATATTATTCCACCCTTTAAAGATAGCAAGTTTCCCCTTATTCAAAAACTTAGTTAAGTATATTTTTTATCGTTTGCAAGTACCGTTTTAAACGGAAATAAGTCCAAACGAAAAACTTTGAAGCTCATTTTCTCGTTTTCACCTTTTTGCCACTTAGCACGTTCTTCCACTAAGCTCTTCAATTCTTCTATTAATTCTGTAATCAATGGCGTTAATTGTTGTAAGTTACACGTAGAGGGTTAGGCTGAATTATAGTCGTACTAGAGTTACACAGGGTCGTAATTTAGAACGAAAGTAAAGTTAGGAGTCAACAACTGAATAGTCATCATAGATATCATAGTTAAAGTATTAGATTGGTAGATCACGTGACCTCCAATAAGAGGGCAAAATGGCCAGTGTTGCTGCCACTTTAAGGAGAAAAATACTACGAAAAATACCCATTTAATTCTAAAATTACAAAACAATACCATAAAAATTTTAGCTGCATTTTGGAATCTTTTTTGTGACTTTAAAAAAAAACGTGAAACGCTTTGCTAGTATTTTTATGGTATGTTTTTGTAATTTAAAATTAAATGGTATTTTTTCGTAGTGTTTTTCTCTTAAAACTGGTGGCAACACTGGCCCCATTGCTCTCTTATTCTGGTCTCCATGCGCGTCCCGTCGTTAGCATTGGAGGTCACGTGATCTGCCAATCTAATACTTCAACTATGATATCTATGATAGTCATCCAATCATAAATGATATTCTGTCTTTTGATGCGGAGAAATTAAGCGAAATTGTGGGACAGCAATGTAGCGTGAATCACGAATAGAGAAAAGTTTTAGTTCTACTGAAAGAAAAGAGTGTCTTCAACATTCGTTTCAGTAAGATAAGCAAATATTGTATTCTCCAAAAAAAAAAAAAATGAAATTCCAGGAGGACCAGGAATAAAAACTGGAACTGTTGCCACTCAAGATGTGAAACATGCCTATTAGATATTGACTACTCAGATTCAAAAAAAATAATTCTATTTTTTTTGCACCTATAGGTAGCTCAAAACCCTGTACGAGAATGCTTGATTTAGCTCCAGAAAAAAAACAAATCAGATTTTTGTAATAACTTATTTTAAAAAAGAAAAACTAACAAAGGAGAAATATTATATCAGGAACAGTACCAAATACGAACAGCTCTCTAATAGGAACCCGTCGTTTCTGCATAGAAAATCCCTCCGGTCAGAAACTTTTAGGGAGTAGAAGGGGGAATATAAAAGAGAAGGGTTATAAACAACGGGACATTTGGCCTGTTTCAAGATATAAATATGGACGGCATTACACTTCTACGCCTGGGAGTGAAATAAACAACAAAGGACTAAAAGCACGGGCTTTATAAAGATAGTAACCCCTTAAAAGGTCTATATTTAAGTGGAACCCAGTCGGTTAGGCGTTAGAATGCGGCTTGTCCCAGGTTAGGGTCCGGGCATCGCCAAAATAACTGCCGGCCTATAAACGGCCCGTGCAGCCAAAAATGTCCGACGAATAATACCCCGTGTGGCGGGAGTGCACATTAAATATCCTTCAAATCCATCCTTCCCGCTGCGTACGACGTCGCCTTAATGGTGGCGTTGGGTGCCTACTCAGGTGTCGGCTCGTCACTTGACTGGTGGTTCTAAAATACGACGCCCGTCGCCAATAGCCCTCGTGTAGCTCCACTGCGACGATAATTCAAACTAAACAAATCTATATTCAATTTTTTGATGCCTCATTTTATACTACACCAGTAAGGTATTGAAATTTGTATTGTTCGTTGAGTTGCCGGAGCGCTAGAGCTACAAGAGGGTAATCGTCATCTGTAATGTGGTCAGGTGACGAAGCTGTCGAGACCATTGAGCTAGAAGGAAAACTGGAGTGAGGTGTGTGATGCACTGAACAGGGCAGCAAACGAGCCGGTTCAATAACGAAACGCGGAGGAAGACACGGCACTGCAGCAGAAACGAACCGGGCAGGAAACCTAGAAACTTGCCTATTTCGCTATTGGGTTCGTCTTCGCTGGTTCTTAGTGAGTGATCCACATGCTTATTTCTTAAAAAAGTTGGAATTTAAAGTTAAAGAAAGTTAATTTCTTTCGAACTAAAAATGTTCAAATACATTTAGGAGCCCAAGTCCATAATATGATAGAGGGGTCTCATACAAGCATTGCATACAAGTGTAGGGAAAAAAGTCCGTTCCTGCCCGGTTCGCTCAAAAAGGTGCGAGTGGGTTTTCGACTCGCTGACACCTCACTCCAGTTTCCCTTCTAGATCAATGGTTGAGACGAGTTGAATTGTCGTCGTACTAGAGCTAACAGGGCGACGAACTTCGTCATTTTGAACAACAGCCAAGTGACGGGCGGACACCCGAGTAAGCACCCAACGCAAGCTTTACCTTCGCACCCATCGTTGGGGTTTCGAAACATATTTATCCCTCTACAAGTGGTATTATTCGTCGGACTTGAACAGGCCCATTTATAGGTTAGCATTTATTTCAGCAAATCCCGGCGTCGAACTTAAGACCTTTCACATGCAAGTCCAGCGCCTTGCCGACAGGGCTCCTCAGCCCCCGAGCAAAGGAGAGTTAGTATACAGGGTGTCCGTAAAAGAATGTCCGAGTTTTAATGGATTATTACAGGAGTTTATTTTATACTAAATATAACAAATCATACAAGTTTTGTGTTTAAATTTGGGTATCGTTAAAGTTTTTTATATTCCTTAAGGTGCCGACCCGGTGGCGCAATGGTTAGGGCGCTAGCCTTTGGAGCCTCTGGGTTCGGGTTCGAATCCCGGTAAGGCATGGATGTTTGTGTTTGTCGAGTATATGCGGAGTACGTGCTCGTTAAATCTGTTGGGTCCGAAAGTCCTGTGGTCGGTCATGCGCAGTTACCACGGGTACAGGTCCTGGAGACTATTTCCCTCCCTTCAGGGACATGTCTAAATTGTGGAGGTGGCGACAGATGGCAGCATCTGTCAGCACGATGCCAAGTCGGATTCTGCGTGTGGTCTCTACACGGGCATCTCTCCTCAGGAAACCGCACCCATTTGCCATAATCCTTGCCCGCTCCGCGGGAAGAACTTGGGTTTTCCAAGTGGCATTAGTAACAACAACAACAACATATTCCTTAAGGTATAAAAAATATAATATAATTTAAGTTTAACCCCAAAAAAAACCCTTCTTAGATTTGTAAAACATATGTCAATATTTCAGAAATATAAACAGTTTAACTCTTGCCAAGTTTTTCTCAACGCATTTTGAACAGAGTGAAAAAAATTTCAGAATTTATTGATTATAAGAAAAAGAACTTAAAGCAGAAACTTGCATAAGACTTAATGATGTATGTGTGTATATATAAGTTCAAATATAATAAGTTTGTAGTTCCGGAGACCTCTTCAATTTTTGCCATATTTTCTTCAATAATATAGCACTATTTTCAGTACTAAAATTTTTAAAAATTGTGTAAATATATGTGTGTTTTTGCTGGGGGAAACTGCCAGTCAACTTGATATATTTTTATACTCCCTCATGTGGTTAAACAAGGTATAGTTATACTTGACTAGTTAGGAAAGCTAAATGTTAGTCATAATTACTATCAACAGTGCTTCTTTTAATATTGTGTCTGCTTTTAAAAAAAATTGATTTAATTTTCTTTTTCAGTACCAAACATTTTATAATGTCATCACCATCACATACTGCAGAATACTCATATTTGGGACCATTATCAACATCCAATCTTTATGGTCACGCTGAAGAGTGGCAGTGGTCACCTGAAGATCAGTACAATCATTACACATACCTCACATCCAGTAGTACTAGTCAAGAACCTTTAGATTATAGTATTGGATCTTCTATGTTTTTCTCTGGAGAAGAAAATGTTGATAGTTCCTCTTACAAAGAAAAAACCATGAGTTCTGATAATAGTTATCCTATCGACAGCAACGAAAGATTTGATGACAGACCACCAGATGAGCAAGTTTTTGAAACCTTGGGACAAACTGTTAAGACTGATCCGTATCAGTATAAGACTACGATGACCTTCCTCCACAGCCAAAGAAAAGGGGTAGGAAAAAGAAGGAACCAAATGGTGTGAGGTATATAAAAAAAATCGTTGATTATTTTATTAGTTAATAATTATTTATTGATTAATTATTTAATGATTATTAGTGCATTTAAAAACAATCAAACTAAAGGTTTTTAACTTTGTAATGTTATAACTCCTTCTAATTACATACCTTTATATTTTATAAAAAGTTATGTTTTGCCACTTATTCCTCCAAATGTTGTAATATAAATTTACCAATTAAGATCGCTGAAGAAGTCCCCTTCACAAAATTACGACGGCCTTGTCCTAATTTTCACAAAATTACGATCATGGAAAACGGCTCCTCAGTTCATAAAATTGTCGAAACAACAAGTTAATGAGTGCAAGCAGAAGCGCGGAGGATTGTTGATGTTGTCTTGTCTATGGATAGGTTGAGGGATTAGATGTGACCGTGTGTGTTCCACACAGCCTCAGCAATGTGAAGGCAATTTTGGGAATAAAGGTCATTTAGGAGAGAGTCACTAATCTGTTACATAAATATTCATATGCAAGTGAAGTTCAAGTTTTTTTTAAAAGAACAGAAGATATTTTGATGTATTAAAATGCATCATTTTTATCTTTCACGAGCAGTAGTTTTTAAGGTAATCTTAATGTTTTTAAATGTAAAAAAATGTTTTACATTTGCAAAAAATTAAATTTATAAATAATGTTAAATGTTTTAATGTTTGTTTAAATGTTTTTAAATGTATTATTCACAAAAATACTAAGTTTTCACAAAATTGCTTCATAAATTCACAAAAAAAAGGGCCCTGTTAAAAAAAACCTGGATGGACAACTGCTGAAGGTTACTTTTTTGCACGACAGATTTAACTTGCACCTGTCTCATATACATACTGTTTATTAGGTTTTTTTTTACAGTGATTGGTTTATAGGATGTCTAAGACTATGTTGAACCTGCATTGATGTATCTGCTGCATGATGTTTTAAACCACCTGCACCGTTTTATTGTTGGGTATGACATTGGAGGAAAACTAAACTAGTTTTTCCTATATGGGCTCAATGTGTGCGCCTTTAGTGGCACACATCCAAACGAAAATGCAATTCTTCCCATACTGCCTGCAGCTGGTCCGGAGTAATGGAAACCTGTGCAATTCTACCTTTCACGGTTGGTAAATCGTGGGGTAGGGGTGGAACGCAGACCCGATCTCTGACGAAGCCCCAAAGGAAGAAATCACGCGGCATGATGTCAGGTCACAATTTGAAACTCGGACATCCTTTTACGGACACCCTGTATATCAAGAACAGTACCAGATACAATCTGCTCTCCAATAGAAACACGTCTTTTCTGGATAGAAAATCCCTTCGCGGTCAGAAACTTTTAGGGAGTGGGGGGAGGGAAATATAACAGAAGAGATAAATGACGAATTTATGTTGATAAACAAAGGATCATTTTAGACCTTTTAAAGATAAAGCTTAACTCATGAGATTATTCGTGCAAATACACTTCTATAATGACCTTTGGATGTAGAAATGAAACGTCTAACTAAAGGTACGTGAGTACAATTTGTGAGCAGGAGGATTATCTTTGTTTAAAAAGATAGTAAGTACCGAAAAGAGCGATATTTCATTTTTTGTGGAATTTTTTTATGCTCTATTTTACAATACTAGGGGCCGGCGGGCAAGCTCGCACGTCACTGGATTAAAGAATGTCACATTCTTACGAATCACTATTCCTGAGATATCACCATTTCAAAAGTTGAAGTCGCATTCAACATACTATGCACACATTTCCGCATCACCTGTGAATGACCCTTAATACGCGAATCGTTCGTATGCAAACTAAATGCTGATTTTGTTAAATTGACTTTTTTAATTTACGAAGCGTTCGTTGAAGGTGTTAAATGACGCAGTGACGCATGGCGCAAAAATAATAAAAATGTAAACAAGTTTTTTAAAAAAATTTTTAAAAATTGAACTTTTTTTTTAAATGCTACTCCTCCTACAATTTTAAGAATTTTCTGCTGGATTTTTTTTCAAAATGTTTCCACAACATCTATTAATAAAAGCTGGTATGAATATTGAGATATCAGTTAAACAAGAACAGTTATGTAGCTTTATGTATAAAAATGGCCAAAAAATAAGATATTTTATAAATTTTCAACTTCACCATTTTTTTTAAAAAATCTATTTACACTAGACCTTATCCCATACCAGCTTTTGTTAATCGTACATGTCTCAACGCAGGAAAAAAAAATTTGGAGCTCTACATTAATTTTCCTAAAAGCCTTAGGGTTTTCCATTCCCAAGCTGAAAAAATTTAAAAAAATTAAAAAATCAACATGGGGGCTGGGGAGCCCAGTCGGTTAGGCATTCGCCTAGCATGCGAAAGGTCCCAGGTTCGGGTCCGGGCACCGCCAAAATAACTGCCGACCTATAAACGGCCCGTGCAGCCTAAAATGTGCAACGAATAATACCCCGTGTAGCGGGAGTGTACGTTAAATATCCTTCAAAGTCCTAACGCTGCGTACGATGTCGCCATTACCGGTTGCGTTTGGTGCCTACTCAGGTGTCGGCTCGTCACTTGACTGTGGTTCTAAAATACGATGCCCGTCGCCAATAGCCCTCGTGTAGCTCTAGTGCGATGATAATTCAAACTAAAACTAAAAAAATCAACATAAAATTTTAAAAACCATTTTACCAAACCACTATATCATTTTCAATAAACCTCCCCATTATTAGGTATTCCTTCATTTTTTTTGCAATATCCTTACATCACAGCATTCGAGCATGTTTAATTATTTTCCGAGTAGCCCTAAATTTTGGGTAATGCGTCCCCTTAAATATCACGAAATAATACCAGCAGTACTAACTAAAGATCAAAGTGTGAGTTTAAAATTGAGATTAAAAGTTGAATTCATTATTCAAAACTATGAGAGTTATATAGAAGCCATTAAGGATCAAACAGAATGTTTAAATATTTAAACTATAGCATTTAAAGGACTTCACATTAAATATTCGGCAATTTTAAGTCCTTCTTAGAAAATTTGATGCACGAGTTAAATATTCCTTGGAATTTCTTTTGAGCTTATTTCGAATTCAAGGCTTCTCTATCAAGCATGAGATTTTAATTCGAAACACACTCGTTAGAAGCTATCACAAAATTCAGTTTTAGGTGTGTGACTTCTTTTATTTCATAATTACTAAATATGAAATATATCAAGTAATTGCGATGGGGGTCGAAAATCCGAAATGACGATTTTGTGCTATCTTACACGGTGTGGAGGGTGCTGATTACGGAAAAGTGGTTTTTTTTTGCTTCCACACTACGTTTATAACGTAAAAAGTGGAAGGTATTATAATCGTTCAGTCCGTCCGTCACCCACTTTCATAGCCCAAACTACAAATGCTACAGACAAGTGTGATACGTCAAAAAATTCAGCGCATCGAAATTAGAATACATTGAAAATTGCAGAAAAGAATTGGAGTTCGAAGTACTTCAATTATTTAAAAAAAAAACTGCAAAATTGAATGCTCATTTAAAAAGCATAGGAAGCCTATTATAAGAATATATATAAGAATACATTATACATTATTAATACATTATAAGAATTAAATCACCATTGCCATTCTCAACAATCGCTTAAGAAACTTAATTCTTTTAGACAATAAATTAATATAAATTTATTTTTGCGACATCGATCCGTTTGAAATGACGTCAAATATATTTCACTACGAGATTCTTTGTACGTTGATATGAAATATTTTCATTCTATTTAAAAGCGAGAAATATGACATATTTATTCTTTGAAATATAAATTAATTTTTGCAAACGATAAGTAATAAATCATTGAATTTTCGAAATAAAATAAATGAAACATGAATACAATTTAGCACGTAAATATTTAATATAGAATATCAATGCTGTGTTTGTCGCCTTTTTACCTGTTAAACACAACTGTTGTGTGGAAGCGGGTTAAGTGACAGATTCTGTTACAAACCTACTTGTTTAATTACTAAATATGAAATAATATAAAGAAGAGATTGTGTGATTTGTGTGAAGAGATTGAATAATATAAAGAAAGATTTTGTGCTATCATACACGGTGTGTGTGGAGGGTGCTGATTACGGAAAGTGGTTCTTGAACATTGTTCCGTCTGTCAGTATATCTAAAACCAACTTAAAAGAGACTTCACATTTGGTACACTAGTTCCTAGAACCTGTCGGTTTGGTTCTAAATTACGACGCCCGTTAAAAATAGTCCTCGAGTCTTGGTTGCTCAAGTGCGACGATAATTCAACTCAACTGGTCAAAATCTATATTTCCAGAAAGAAATTATATGAAAGTGGGTGACGGACAGACAGACGGACTGAACGATTCTAATACCTTCCAATTTTTACGTTATAAACGTAGCGTGGAAGCTAAAACAAGAAGTTCATAAAGAACTAAAATAGCCTACTTTCCTGTTACTTAAGGGTAGTGGGTAGTCAAAAATTATCAAAATTTTGAATTTTCAAAATCTGTTGTACTGCATGGAGGACATTCATAGCTATCGAATGATATCAACTTTTTGCTGAAATTCAAACTAGAAGAGAGTAAAATAATAATTAAAAACATTCTTTTTTAGTTTTGGTTTCGATTTTGCAAAATTATTTCGCTTGTTTCGGATTTATTTAAAATTATTTCGATAATTATTAATATATTTTTGGTTTGGTTAACTGAACATAAGTTTAACTGTAACTGTGATTACGGTTTGGTGTTGTTTATTCCCTCGTGTATTTATTATTCTTACTTTTTTGCGCGTTATCTTCAAGCGAATTATTTTCATTTAGTTTTTGAGAAACATTACTTTCCTTTATTTCATTTTTTAAAAATGGGTCGTGCGAAATCTTTTGGAAAACGGAAACTTCGGCCGAATCAGCATAAGAATTCAGCGATCCAATACATTTCAAAAGTTCTAGAACCATGCAGTGCTTCAAAAAAAAAGGTAGTATTTGAAAATATTCCTACATCAGACATCGCTAAAAATCGTGTTGTTGTTGAAGTTGGAATTTTGTCACAGCTAGTTAGGAACTTTACGAAATGTAAATTTTGTGAAATACCCGACACTATTGTAGTTTCTGAAGTGATTTCCAGCAGAAAAGGATTGGCTTCCAACCTCATGATAAGCTGCAGTCATTGTGCAAACGCTGCAAGTGCGATGACTTCGTCAGTAACAAACAGTTCCTATGATGTAAATGTACGCCTTGTGTACGGTATGAGATGCATTGGGCAGGCTAAAAATGCTGCAGAGACCCTGCTAGGAATATTAAACTTGCCACCTCCACCCACCAAGTTTGCAAGCCAGTATGCAAAACTACTACTCAGCTTGAAGGATGTTTCGGAGAAATCGATGCTGTCTGCTGTCGAAGAAACTGTCAAATTGAATGGCCACGACCGAGATATTTGTGGAGTTTTCGATGGAACGTGGCAGAAGCGCGGACATACATCCAAAAATGGAGTTGCTGTTGTGACATCCCTGGAGGGTAAGGTGTTGGATATTGAAAGCATGTCTAAGTACTGTGTTTTGTGCTCAAAAAAACCCGCAGTTACCCATGTGTGCCAGAACAATTACACAGGATCGAGTGGCGGCATGGAAGCACACGGTGTGATGAAAATTTTTGAGCGATCGGAACACACAAAATTTGTTCGATACACTCGTTTCCTGGGAGACGGGGACTCCAAAGCTTTTGATTTGGTGTCATCGTCAAAAGTTTATGGTAATGGCACAGAGATAAAAAAAACTGGAATGCATTGCTCATGTACAAAAGCGTATGGGTGCTAGACTTCGAAACATAGTTTCTGACTATAAAAGAAAAAACTTTCAGATGGTAAGAGTTTGTCCGGAAGGAATAGGTTGACAAAAGATCAAATTGCAGCTTTTCAGACTTATTATGGCAAAGCCATAAGAGCAAATATAGGTAAGGACGTCACTGCGATGAGTCAAGCTGTGTGGGCCATATATTTTCACAAATTGTCGACAGATAATAACCCACAGCATGGACTTTGTCCAACAGACGCAGACACTTGGTGTAAATATAACAAGGCTTTACTTCATAATGGACCAAAATATACACATAAGAGTAGTTTACCCGAACCAGTTATGCTTGCGATCAAGCCTGTTTTCCGTGCTCTTTCAAGTAAAGAGTTGCTTGAAAGATGTTTGCATGGAAAGACCCAGAATCCGAACGAGAGTTTTAATAAATGTATCTGGCAGCGACTGCCGAAGACAACTTTTGTGGGCATAACAGCTCTAGAAATTGGTGTTCTAGATGCAGTGATCTGTTTCAATAATGGTGTAAGCACCCGAAAAAATGTTCTAATAAATCTAGGCATGGAACCAGGCCAAAACATGCTCGAATGCTTCAAAAAAATTGATCAGCGACGAGTTGCCGCAGCCGAAAGATCCTTCAAAAATGCCACTAAAGAAGCCCGGAAGAAAAAAAAGCAGCAGCAAAAGGTGGCAGAGATATCTGCAAAGAAAGACAGTTCTCTCTATGGGCCTGGATTACACTAAAATGGGACATATAGGTAAATATGTGTTAAGATTTTGTTTTTTAGCTTTTTCTCAAAACGTTGATTTTTTTTACTTAAGGTGCGCACGAAGCAAAAAGTATTGAAGATATTGACTTGAAATTTTGTACATAGTTTAATCAATCACTAAACTGTATTTTAAAACAAAAAAATAATTATTACTGCATGAATATTTTTTTAAAATTGTTATTATGTAGTTTTAAGAATGATGTTTTTTGTAAATTTTGTAGTTTGGAGCAAAATATCACACAAAAAAATAATTTTTCTAAGACTATTTTGTATTTAATATAAAGTTTCAACCCTTTAGTACAAAATAAAACCATCAAAAGTAAAAAAAAATAATAATTTTTTTTTTTCGTGCGCACCTTAGTCAAACTCACTTTAAGATAACCGATAGAAACTGACCCATAGATAGTTGCTTGTTAAAAAAAATTGGCAACACTATACTGGTTTTTTTTGGTAAATTCACACTTAAATATATTCATACTATGTGTATACCAAAAATTACTTAAATTAAGGAAATATTGTATCAATGGCATTGATTTTTACATGGTTTTACATTTCACCATTTTCCCCTGTCGTAGACTACCCACTACCCTTAAATACTTACTGAAGTTCTAATCGGGAAAAAAACTAGGTTCCTAAAGTAAATATCATCAACAGCCGTTTCTACACTAGATTTATACACATTAGAAAAAAAAATCGAAACACAGCACCCAGCTATAATTTAAACTTCTAAAAGCCAAAATCAACTATTTTCCTTAATATTCTTTCGCAAATTAATTAAATATTATTTATCATCTGCTCGTGATTTATTTGTAGTTCGAAGAATAATTAAATATTTATTAATAACAAAAGTAATGAAACTACTCCGAACTGCATTAAAAAATAAGAAATGTAAATTAAAACTAAGCATAATTGCATGCAAAAGTATGCCTTGCCGCTTTCTTGGTAGATAAATAATGAATAATCAAAGAATCAAATTGTGCTACATTTTATGACGTCATTCCAAACTGATTCATGAAAATATTATTTTGCTTCAAATATGTTTAAATAAATAAAGTTTCTCATGCCATTGTTGATTTAGCAACAGTGATTTAAATGACTCAAAATTGAATTTCAATAATAATTCAATGGGAAATTCGCCGACAGATAGTAGATTTATGTCCGTCCGGACGTACAGATAGACGGACAAAAAGTATGAAAGTTGGGTATCTGAGGTCATAGCTTTCTAACAAAAAAAGAATTTTTAAGATCCGATGATTAGAACCGATTTTGGAAGGGGGGTACGGACAGACAGACGGACATCGACCGCATGTCAATACCTACTTTTTCATTTTTGTAATTCTTTCGAATTAAAAAAAGAAAAGTAGGCTAAAAAAACTCGATTTAAAGTATAAATAAGAGTATCATAGTTTATACTACTACACTCACTTAAAGTAACCCACTAAGGCGTTAATAAAAGTATAAACCAAAAGGTATGAATAAGCATACTGTATGTATTGAGGCTCATTTTGGATTCTGCTCCCGTACCTAACTCAAGTTACAGTTCAGACGCTCTTTATTAAGTTTGGCTTGCGGTGCCTTTTGAATCATGCAGCCACTTTTATTTTGTCATAAAACCCATTCCGAGTTTCAGCCACCTTTTCTCAGAAAAGATACCGATTTGCTCGAAAAGGGCTTACAAAAATGATTGAGGGTTTATCAGGTATCGATTTTGAACCGCGGATTAATATCTTTACGTATGTAATCCCTGAAAAATATGAGAACTAGAAGTAATTTAATAGAGTATTTGACTTTAAAAAAATTTTTGGCTTAAAATATTCTTGTGCCAAAAATATTAGACCCGTATTTTTTCTTTTTTTTTCAAATCTATATACATAAAAGACAACTTCCGTTTGTTTGTTTGTATAAGACACGAGATCTAAAGAACCACGCAACAGATCGTCACGAAATTTGGCACAAAAATTCATCTCATCTCCGGAACAAACATAGGCTAAGAATTTTTCGAATCAAAACATTCCTTCTATCGTTTTCGAACGTTTTTATGTTTCCCATTCAATGCATTGAAGACCTTAGAGGTTTATTGCTCCTTCAACAGCACGTTTTCACGGATTGTTTATTTAGTTTTATTTTACACATTTTTTAAAAACGATTTTTAAGTATATTTAGTTTAATTACAGCTAAAAAATTAGATATAAACATCTAAAACAAAAATCGTTTGCTAGCTTTTTAGCAGTTAGAAAAATAATTATTATTAAAAATAAAAATCGTCTGATTTAGTATCACAGTTTTAAAAAAAATACAAATAAATATAAAAAATGCAAATCGTTTGCTGTTTGCTGGAGTAGCTTTATAACATCTAAACAATTAGATCATGTAATTCGCTTTCATTAAGAATATAGAACTCCCTTGAATTGCGTTAAAATAAATGTTTGATACCCTTTTAAGATTTAGCGGTTTTTTCATTTTTAATTCTTACTGATTATTTTTTACTTAAATATGTATTCTTTTTAATTTGAACTTCTTATCAAAGGTATTTTTGAAATTAATATTAATCATTACTATATCCAAGTTGGGTTATTAAATGGAAAATTACTGGGTACTCTTCATATATCTTATGTAACTTAAAAAGAAAAAAAAAGTTAAATTGACTGTTAAATTATTGTTCCACCTCTACCTGTGCAACGTCGGGTATAACAGCTAGTACCCCATAAAAAGGGAGAAAAATGAATTTTAAAATTAGGACGAAAAATCCGCGAATAGTACAGAGCAGCGACACTGCTTACTCGGGCCCGGTTTAGTTTAGTTTTGAATTGAAGAGCTTTAGTGGAAGAACGTGCTAAGTGACAAAAAGGTGAAAACGAGAAAACGTGCTTTAAAGTTTCTCATTTGCACTCAGATCTGTTGAAAGTGGAACTTGTAAAGCGTAAAATATATGTTGCACTTAAAGTTTCTGAAAAAGGGGAAACTTGTTATCGTTAAAGAAGTTAGTAACATGTTCATTGACACAAAAATCTCAATTTTTTCAAAAATGTCACTTAGCACGTTCTTCCACTAAGCTCTTCAATTATCGTCGCACTAGAGCTACGCGAGGGCTATTGGCGGACGGGCGTCGTATTTTAGAACCACAGTCAAGTGACGAGCCGACACCTGACTAGGCACCCAACGCAACCGTGAAGGACGACATCGTGCGCTGCGTCAGGACTTTGAAGGATATTTAACGTGCACTCCCTCTATATGGGGTATTATTCGTCGGACATTTTGGGCTGCACGGGCCGTTTATAGGACGGCGACCCGACACCTGACTAGGCACCCAACGCAACCGTGAAGGACGACATCGTACGCTGCGTTAGGACTTTGAAGGATATTTAACGTGCACTCCCTCTATATGGGGTATTATTCGTCGGACATTTTGGGCTGCACGGGCCGTTTATAGGTCGGCAGTTATTGTGGCGATGCCCGGACCCGAACCTTTCGCATGCTAGGCGAATGCTTAATCGACTGGGCTCGGTTCTTCTTTCCCGGTACAAACGTGCGACTCGTGTCCACTGATCTCTGGCGTGAATCAGGGTTGCTGCGGAAACTGGTTTCCTTACACCCAGTTTAGGCGATGACTCGCTTTCATCGCCAAAGAGGCCTGACGAGGAAAGTTTTCTACGAAATTAAGCGGTTTTCCCCCCTGTACTCTTCAATTGTTGAGGTAAGCCTGGTCTTCACCTGAGTATTCGGTGGCCGGTAACTTTAGAAGGTATCCTGAGGTGGCAAAACGCCTTACTGAAAATATGCTCCGTCCGCCTCGTTTCCGATTCAGCTGGTGTAACACACATTTTAATTCGGACTAGTTTTATTTTCGTTCGCTTGAGGGTGCGTGTGCGGGACTTTTATCAGAAAACCCCACCCGCCCTTAACGATACCCAAGAGAGACGTCTGCAGAAAACTTTTGAACGGGGTTGGGACAACGACCTGGGAAGAGACTGGTCATTCTAATAAGTTCGTAGCGGCCTCGGCAGGGCTGTATTTTAGTGGGAAAAAATATCCAGAATGCAATTAAATGGAATGTACGAAAATGAAATGAAATGGAATGTATATTGTGTTCGTTAAACGTCCTATTTTCAGAGGATTTCCGATGCTAGAAACTTTCGTTTTATTTAAGTATTAAACTTTTCCGCGTATATCCATTGAAACATGTTGTCAAAGTGTGTTGATAATGAAACTAGTTAACTATTATAAATATGTATTGAAACACCTTTTCATGGAGTCTAAACCGAAGTAGTGTGGCAAGCACTCTCATGATGGAACTGTAGCAATAGATTCTTCAAATGAAGAAACATGGCAGTAAAAACAGTATTGCACGAACTTGTGGACATTTGTCGGTATTATAGTCGGTATTATGGTCGGTATTCGGCCAAATGTTCTACTAAGACACGTAAATATCCTGATCTTCCCTGTCGTAGTGTTAGAATATTCTTTTCAACAAGATGGCCCCGAATCGCAAAGTGTCGAAAAGACAAGAAAATTACTCTATCCGGCAGGACTGGATTTACCAATAGGCCCGGGCCTAGGGGCGCCCCATGATGAAGGGCGCAAAATTATTCCGCATTTTTTTTAAAGAAATTTTCCATAAAATTTTATAAAGACTACAATACATGTCTACATCTACATGCTCTCCACGAATAAAAGTCCCATTCGCCTTCCTCGTATAGGTGACGCTGGACGGGCGAATCTTTCGCTTGGCTGTCAGTGTGTATCTACAGCGCGTTATTTATTTTATTTAATTTGTTATTTATTTTACTTAATTAATTTTACTTCACGATAAATTAGAATAAAATACAAATTATCTTCACAAAGACCTTTCTGAGGTCAAATTTTTCCCCTCCTTTACGATGGTGTGAAGAGGGGGCGACCAACAAACCACGGGCCTAGGGGCGCATCCGAGCAGTTCGATTTGTCCATTCAAACAAAAATGATTATTTTCGGCATCGTTGAAAACACGTCCAAGCGTTATATGCCTCTACTCTGATATTCATGAATAACCTCACATAGCGTTATTAGTTCTTTCTCTCTACCCGTATAAGCCGTTGCATTTTGAATCTTAGGAACTTTTTTATTTACTAGGAAAGATGCAGAAAAGTTTTGGGCATGGGGGAGAAACAGAAAAAGATGGAACGTGAGGTTGGCTCGTAATTATATCTCTCGCCAGGAGAAAACCTTTTACCATCACAAAATACAACCCAGTGGTAGAAGTTACAAGAAAAAAATTGGGGGGTGCTCACATTTCGGTTACAAGTACATAGAACTACAATCAAGTGAATACACATTACAGCACCTGAGTAGGCCCCCAGCGCAACTTTTTAAGGGCGCCATCGTACACAGCTTCCGGACTTTGAAGCATATTTAACGTGCACTCCCTTTACACGGGGTATTCGTATTTCTTTTTGTGGCTGCCCAAATCCTTTATAGTTTATAGGTCGGCAGTTATTTTGGCAATGCCCGGATCTGAACCTGGGACCTTTCGCATGCTAGGCGGACGCCTAACCGACTGGGCTCCCCAGCCCCTCAACTCAAAGTAGAATTAAGCAGTAAACCTTCCGATGTCACTTGACCTGGTTTAAAAACGACTCGACCCATCACTTGACTGTGGGGACGTACATAAATTACGTCACGCACAGAGGGGGGAGGGGAGGTGTATGTGCCAACGTTACGGGTCGTGACATGGAGGGGGGGGAGGGGTAATCGCTTGCGTGACGTAACGATTCGAAAAATTTCACTTTTGCAAGGAAAATCTGTTTTACATAAAATGAAGTTTTTGAGAAAAAAAAATTCAGAAATCTATTTTTATCATAAGAAACACTTTATGTCAGAAAGAGGATGGGGAGATTATTATCTGCCACAACGTTGCCATTATTAGTCTCCTATATTTTACAGACCTTTTCGTAAGGGTACTTCGTAACACGCTAAATTGCGACACTATCTTGACCAATTAGAGGACTATTAGCTAACTGGACGAACACCAAAAGACCCAGAACTAGATAGATCGGATTACACCCAGACCCCCTTTTTAGAAGACATTAATGAATGGCTATAAAATTAAATTCTACTTTTACTTCAAAATAAAAATAAAAATAAATTAACGTGCCTTATTTTTAACTTTCAGAAACAAAGGGAAATATTAAAATTAACTTTTTCTTTGGGGGGGGGGAAGTGCAACAACGTGACGTTATTTTAAGGGGAGGGGTTCGATCAAACGTGATGCAGCGTGACATAGGGGGAGGGAGGGGTAAAAAAAAAGTCAAAATTTTGCGTGACGTAATTTATGTACGTCCCTTGTGGTTGTAAATTACGATTTGTAATTAGCTGTGTTAAAGCTTCTAAAAGAAGGCTAGAAGATGCCGGAAAAAAGGCCGGAAAAGATTAAATTACATCCCCAGTCGTTACGTCTCAACTTTGGTATAACCTCACGTAGAGGTTCGCTCACTTTGCGTTTTGAATCTTGAAAACTCTTTTTACTAGAAAAGTTGCAGAAAAGTTTTGGGCATGGAAGAGAAACAGAAAAAGATATGAGACGTGAGGTTGATTCTTGATTATATCGCCCGCCAAACTCAGCAAGCCGGAGGAAATATAATCACTTTGGGGGATTAAATTTCTTTATCTTGAGATAGAAAATATTCTTTGGAATAAAGGAATTAGGGTTGGTTTAGTTAAATTAAATCAAATTAACTTGGTTTGGTTAAATTTAAGAAAATTAGCGGAATTAAATGAAGCGTTGGGGCTGGGGAGCCCAGTCGGTTAGGCGTTCGCCTAGCATGCGAAAGGTCCCAAGTTCGGGTCCGGGCATCGCCAAATTAACTGCCGACCTATAAACGGCCCGTGCAGCCGAAAATGTCCGACGAATAATCCCGTGTGGAGGGAGTGCACGTTAAATACGCTCCAAAGTCCCAACGCTGCGTACGATGTCGCCCTTAACGGTTGCGTTGGGTGCCTACTCAGGTGTCGGCTCTCCACTTGACTGTGGTTCTAAAATACGACGCCCGTCGCCAATAGCCCTCGTGTAGCTCTAGTGCGACGATAATTCAAACTAAACTAAATAAAATTAGCGTAAGTTTATGCACCGATGGAGAAAGGAAGACTGCAGAATCTCTTATCAGTATTTTTCAAAACTTTAATCGAAATATTAATGTTTCTTACTATAGACGTAATTTGTAGTGGGGGAAAAAAATCTCTCAAAGGTGCCCGAGTACAATGCAATATAAGTGCTACTGAAACTGCTGCTATTGAAAATACAGGGTGTCCGTAAAATAATGTCAGAGTTTTAATGGTATATTACAGGAGTTTATTTCATACTAAATATAACAAATCATACATGACATTGAAGGAAAACTAACCTTGTTTTTCCTATAAGGCCATTATTTTACTTTTAACAATATTTTTTACTATTGCAGGAAGTAATTCACTTTTATATTTATTCACTTTTAAAAAAATATTTCTTAAATGTTTCCAAAATTATCTATATGCCATTATTGAAGTAGCTGAGACTTTTAAATTCAGTATTATTTTGTGTTTTCAGCTTTGCATTATCTTTTTTTTGTGTAATTTTTAAAAAAAACTATTTATATCCCATCAAGTTATATATTTTTACCATTATCCGTGTCTTTTAAATATGATCTTAATATAGTGAAAATATTAATAATATATGTATATTGTATTTAATCTATTATGATTTTTTTAAAAATATTTTTAAGAGCTGATATATTTTTATATATTTGTTTCCATTGTGTTTTAAACACGTTTGTTCTGGGAAAGCCTGACACTTTTTTTACTTTTATATTTTTCTGTTTTTTTTGTTTCTTGAATATCAAAATATGATTTTGTGTACATATATAGTGAAGCGACAGTTGTGATATTGAAATGAATTGAGTGAATTTGAATAAAGTTGACACAGTTAAATTGAATGTCAATATAAAATACAGGGTGTCCGTAAAAGAATGTCCGAGTTTTAATGGTATATTACAGGAGTTTATTTCACACTAAATATAACAAATCATACATGACACATCCAAACGAAAATGCAATTCTTCCCATACTTGTCTGCAGCAAGTCCGGAGTAATGGAAGCAACAGCCTGTGCAATTCTACCTTTCAAGGTTGGTAAATCGTGGGTAGGGGTGGAACGTAGACCCGATCTAATACGAAGCCCCAAAGGAAGAAATCACAAGGGATGTCAGGTGGACGAGGCGGCCAGGGTAACAGAACTCGGACATTCTTTTACGGACACCCTGTACTTTAGAGTATATAATTAACTTTAAATGTGCATTGATTTATTGCGTGGAAGTTGAAACCCGTGTAGTATAACACGCCAATAGTTTTATCATTAAACTACAAAGAAAGAGTTAATACTAACTCCGAGGAGTTTTGCTTGTAAAATGTCTCTTAAAGCAGCAATTTGAATCATTAATTATTCTATACCGTAGATAATTTTGAGCAACAAATTCAATTTAATTTAATTTTTTTTTTTTACAACGAGGTATAAAGGAGACACACATACCAGAAAAATAATGGAGTTCTAAGATGAATATTTCATGCCGTTATCGCTTCGGACATGTTAAAAAAAGATACTTTAACATAGATACTAATTTTTATTTTTAATTAAAAAACTAATTGGAAATTTGAAAAAAAAGGCATCGAGGGAGACACACATTCCAGAAAAAGAATGGAGTTCTAAGATGAATTTTTCATGTTGTTATGGCTCCGGACATATTAAAAGAGCTAACTTTTTTTAATATAGAGAGAAACCCCATTTAATTAGCAGTTGATAATGTCACTGATCAACTTAATCATAGAAATACAAACCCACCTTAGCGAAATATCTACACCAGTTTGTAGTTCCAGTCAATAATCAAAACGCATTTTCGAAACAAAATATTTTTCAATCATTAATTACATTTAATTATTTCCTGCTGATTGGATAAGTTTCGGGCGCGTTCGCATTTTCATTTGCTAATGAATTAAATACAGGGTGAGGCAAATAAAAGCGGCCCCGGTCTAGAGATAGGAATACGTTGAAATGCTTGGCGAGAAAAACTCTTGAGGCCGCCTGAAAGCTTTCAAGTGGAAATAAAAGATTATTTAAGCGTGCAATGGTTTCACTTGACAAACCTGTTTTTGCATTGGTTGGATTGGATTAGCATCACATTAGAGCTACTCATGGACTATTGGCCAGTTCAGATCGTAGTGTGTATTGTATGAAGACGGCTTCTTATGCAATTTTTTTTTTGTCTTGCAATCAATTTAGAATGTTTTGTAGTAACAAAAACAAAAGGTCCGATTCTCTACGATAAATAACAACCGAAATAATCACTAGTGGGCACTTTTTTTTATCAGCTCACAAACCTTGTTTATATTTCATTTCAACTAGCTTTTCAAACCATAGCGTAGTTGGTAGTCGCCAAGCGTTTGTTTGGGCTTAATATTGAAGCGATCAATGGCTTCATGTTAGCAAACCTGTTTTTGTATTGGTTTTGACTTGGCAACATTTTTGTCGTATTCTTATCTCCACGTTGGGGCCGCTTTTATTTGCTTCCCCCTGTATTTAAAAACTCATCTGCCGATAACCATAATAAATGAATATTTATACCGGCTCAAATAGCGCGATACTAATTAATCATGCTGGTTATTAATTACCTATTATTGCAATTAATATTGAGGAATGATTAAAAATTGCTATTTTCTCATAAAACTTCATCATTTTTATTGATTTGTAACGAGTGCATAAATGCTAAACCTACAACTGATTTAAACTAAACTCCTCGGCGCAACAGCCCATTACTGGGCCAAGGCCTGCCGTGCCCATTACAGCTTTCGTGACCTAGGGCCCTGGAGTGCTAGGCATATGTACCGGTAAGGTTGGTCAGCCTCACGCGGTATCCCCAGTGTTTAGTTCCCAAGCATGCTTGGTACACATTTTATCGACCCACTCAAGGGGTGAAAGGATGACCTTGCCCAATCCGGGATTCGATCCCCGGACCTGTGGCGTGGCAATGCACACTACCACTAAACCACTTTCTACAACTGATTTGGATTGCTCAAAAACACTTAACAATTAATACCGAAGATCAATTATGTTTTTTAGTTAGAATTTGTTATGCAATTATATACAATTTATAATTCAGATATATATGACATATCATAACTTAACCCCCTCAATATAACTTAAATCTTATATTTTGTACCCCAATTAAACTTAATAACTTAAATTATCTTTCTCATATATCCTTAATATCACATAGTACTTTAACATCCCAACCACACCCTGTCGGCGACAAACAGTCGCTTAGATCAATTCGTTCCCACAAAAACTATTTAGTCAGCACATATTTTTAATTGATCTTTCAACTGGAAATGGATGGATGTAATTGGTCAGTGAAACAGAGCACGGATGCCATTTTTTGTACACATTCGATCACACTCTTTCGTCGACTGCGGACGTCGAATCAATCTCTTCCTGAATCCTGATGAATAAGTCTTAATAAAAGATCTTTAATTTCTACGAAGTTTCCCTGTCGACTTATTTGACATATATTATAGAATATAATGACACATGAGGAGTTAAAGGTTAATGGAAAATAGTGGACTTTACATACAATATTTGATTTGTAGTGGCAGAGAGCCCGGAGCAGGAGCTACCGATTATAAGTGTTTTTATTAGCCTACTTTCTTTTTTTAATTCGAAAGAATTAAAAAAATGAAAAAGTAGGTATTGACATGCGGTCGATGTCCGTCTGTCCGTCTGTCTGTCTGTCTGTCTGTCCGTCTGTCCGTCTGTCCGTCTGTCCGTCCGTACCCCCCTTCCAAATCGGTTCTAATCATCGGATATTAAAAATTCTTTTTTTGTTAGAAAGCTATAACCTCAGATACCCAACTTTCATACTTTTTGTCCGTCTGTCTGTACGTCCGGACGGACATAAATCTACTATCTGTCGGCGAATTTCCCATTGAATTAGCATTGAAATTCAATTTTGAGTCATTTAAATCACTGTAGGTATTGAAATGCGGTTGATGTCCAACTGTATGTCTGTCCATCTGTCTGTCTGTTCGTATGTCTGTCTGTTCGTATGTCTGTCCGTCTGTCTGTCCGCCTGTCTGTCCGCCTGTCTGTCCGTTTGTCTGTCTGTCTGTACCCCCCTTCCAAAATCGGTTCTAATCATCGGATCTTAAAAATTCTTTTTTTGTTAGAAAGCTATGACCTCAGATACCCAACTTTCATACTTTTTGTCCGTCTGTCTGTACGTCCGGACGGACATAAATCTACTATCTGTCGGCGAATTTCCCATTGAATTAGCATTGAAATTCAATTTTGAGTCATTTAAATCACTGTTGCCAAATCAACAATGGCATGAGAAACTTTATTATTTAAACATATTCGAAGCAAAATAATATTTTCATGAATCAGTTTGGAATGACGTCATAAAATGTAGCACAATTTGATTCTTTGATTATTCATTAATTATCTAACAAGAAAGCGGCAAGGCATACTTTTGCATGCAATTATGCTAAGTTTTAATTTACATTTCTTATTTTTTTAATGCAGTTTGGAGTTTCATTACTTTTGTTATTAATGAATATTTAATTATTCCTCGAACTACAAATAAATCGCGAGCAGACGATAAATAATGTTTAATTGATTTGCGAAATAATAATAAGGAAAATAGTTGATTTTGGCTTTTTAGAAGTTTAAATTATTAGCTGGATGCTGTGTTTCGATTTTTTTTTCTAATATGTATAAATCTAGTGTAGAAACGGCTGTTGATGATATTTACTGTTAGAAACCTAGTTTTTTCCCGATTAGAACTTCAGTAAGTATTTAAGTAACAGGAAAGTAGGCTATTTTAGTTCTTTATGAACTTCTTGTTTAAGAAGTAAGAAATGTAGAAGAATGTATAGAATGGACAAGTTGCATGAAACGCGAAATTCATAATATGTGTGTTTTTCTGGTACATTAGAAGCTGCAGATTCCGAATGTAAGCTTAAATATTCACAAATATGTTTAATTTCAACAAAAAATGCATTTGAAATTTGCCGAAAATGTACGTCACTGAAAACAGCTCTGACGTCAACTGTTATGTTTTTGGCGATGTTTCGATCTATGCTGTAATACACTTTATAAAATAGTAAACCTTACAATTTCTGCGAAACCTCATTAAAAGAAGACAATATTATTTGTAACCAGTTCATATCAAGGAAGTTAAACAGCTTGTTCCAAGTTTTGGTTGTTAGTTAAAATACACACACTAGAGCGCGTATGAGCTATTGCAGAACTATTGACTGTTGGATCTGATCGGAATGGTCGAGTGAAATCGTTCAACGTTTGAAGAAATTAACTGGAATGAACATGCCATGTTTCTGTAAAATAGCATAACTTTTTTTAAGAGTTTGATATTGATAAGGATGAAAGCACGTTTCACAGTTTCAAAAGCGATACAGTGAAACGTGATACGAAATAACACGCCAAGAACAAAAAAAAAAGCCAACCGTGACGTCATCTGTTATGCTAAGAGAGGTTTAACAGGAGTGACGTATCATTAACTTTAAAAATGAATTTAAAAATAAATACATCTTTAAAACCAGAAATACTTGAATTTTAGAGGTTTTTTAATATGCTTAATCGAATAAATAGGTTTGTGGAAAACGCTGTAATTGTCCATTGCGTGAAGTGGTAGTGAAGTGAGCGAGTGAATTCTGCAGTACTTGTGCGATTTTGTTTCAAAACTACAATTAAAGTGCATTGGAGTTTTTTTTTAAAAATATTAGAATTAAAGGGACGCAGTACCCTAAAAATTAAATCTTGTATTTTTATCGATAGCATTCAAATTAAACTATTTTTACATTACATTAGAACTAACATTCAATAAGCATATACGAAAAAATAATACAAATTGGAACAAGTTTTTTTTTTTAATTAAAAAAAAACTGAAAAATTTAACGCTTTTTCAAAATGCTACTTCTACAATTTTAAGAATTTTTTGATGGATTTTTTTGCAAAATGTTCCCACAACATCTCTTAATAAAAGTTGGTATGGATATTGAGCTATCAGTTAAACAAGCAGTTATGTAGCTTTATGTATAAAAATGGCCAAAAAAGATTTTTTTATAAATTTTCAACTTCATTTAAAAAAAAAAAAAATTTAATCACACTAGACCTTATCCCATACCAACTTTTGTTAATCGTACATGTCTCAACGCAGGGGGAAAAAATTTGGAGCTCTACATTAATTTGCCTAAAAGCCTACACTGTTAAAAATTTGGTGCTAGGTTTCACCATGATATTGGTTGGTTTCACCATGATATTGGTTCCTAGTAGCTGCAACGGCTGAATGGTGAAATGTTTCACCTTTTTTTCGGTTTTTGGTTGAACCATTTTTCTGGATTTGGAAACAAAAACCTGAGAAATGGTTCAACCGATAATACCAAAAATATGGTGGAACGTTTCACCATTCAGCCGTTGCAGCTACAAGGAACCAATATCATGGTGAAACCAAGCACAAAATTTTTAACAGTGTAGGGTTTTAACCATTCACAAGCTGAAAAAATTTAAAATTAAAAAAAATCAACATAAAATTTCAAAAACCATTTTATCAAACCACTATATCATTTTCAATAAACCTCCATTATTAAGTGTTCCTTTTTTTGCAATATCCTTACATCACGGCATTCGAGCATGTTTAATTATTTTCTGAGTAGCCCTAAATTTTGGGTAAGGCGTCCCCTTAATGGTAAAACACCAAGTCCCGACGCTGCGTAAGATGTCACCTTTAAAAGTTGCGTTGGGTGCCTACTCCGGTGTCAACTCGACACTTGACTGTGGTTCTAAACGACGACACCCGTCGCCTATAGCCCTCGTGTAGAACTAGTGCGACCATAACTCAAAGTAGTTTTGTTTGAATTATCGTCGCACTAGAGCTACACGAGGGCTATTGGCGACGGCCATCGTATTTTAGAACCACAGTCAAGTGGCGAGCCGACACCTGAGTAGGCACCCAACGCAACCGTTAAGGGCGACATCGTACGCAGCGTTAGGACTTTGAAGGATATTTAGCGTGCACTCCCTCTACACGGGGAATTATTCGTCGGGCATTTTTGGCTGTACGGGCCGTTTATAGGTCGGCAGTTGTTATTTTAGCGATGCCCGGACCCGAACCTGGGACCTTTCGCATGCTAGGCGAATGCCTAACCGACTGGGCTACCCAGCCCCCAAAGCAGCTAAGTCGGTAAGGCGCTTTCTATGCATGCAAAAGATTCCACGTCCAGAGCCGAGCATTTCCAAAATAAATGTCGACAAATAAACGGTCGTCTGTACAGCCAAAAAAAAAAGTCTGAAGAATAATACCCTGTGTAGAGAGAGGGCACATTAAATATTTCCAAAGTCCCGACGTTGCGTACGATGTCGCCCTTAACGGTTGCGTTGGGTGCCTATACTCAGGTGTCGGCTCGTCACTTGCCCGTGGTTTTTAAATTACGAAGCCCCTCAACAATATCCCTCGTGTAGCTCGAGTGCAACGATACTTCAACCTTCAACCCAAAGTAGAATCGAGTAGTAAACTCACATCATAACTCGTTTATTACTCTATAAAACAGTTTTTTTTTTTGCGCCAGCTTTTCGACCATCCATCACAGGACTCGTTAAAAAGAGCGCCAAAACTTGCCACGTTGGCGAAAACGGCGGCTGAGATTTTCAATCCTTTTGTTATAAAAACAGAATCTATCCATTTACAAGCGAGACGAGAGATGTTAAGGTAAGGAATGGCAAGTTATATGTCGCCTGTTCTTCAGGGATGAGGGATTGCAGTAAAATCCGGTTTGGCCCATTTACGCTTTCAGACCTACGCAGGGCCGGATTTCTAAATAGGCTAAGTAGGCTGTAGCCTAGAGCGGCGAATTTCTGGGGGCGGTAAATTTTACGACCCATTAAAGCGGCATTCGACATAAAAAATTAATATAAAGATACGAATATTTTTAAGAAATAAAACAAATTATTTACATTAATGCGTAAACCGTAAACGTATATATAGTACGAATATTTCGTAGCAAACATGGTCGCTGCGCGGGCAATTGCACCCCATCCGGGTTTTCGAAGTTGAAAGAAAAATAGTAGGAACAGTTTAAAAAATTCGCCTATTTCGCTTTCGATTTAGTGTGTAAAGGTACTTGGATGATTCTAAAATATGTATCTATTTTAAACAGCACATACCACCCTATTTTGCAGCTAACCAGCTACCTTTCCCCGAAGGGGGGAAATATTGTGACAGGGGCGGCAAATCAATCAACATACAGGCGGCAAATCTTTAAATCCGGCCCTGCTTTCAGACTTACGTCATCTAAAAAATTCGTCCTTGTTATGGTTTTCTTTACTTTCGACGACTATCAAATATTAAATGCAAGGTAATGAAAGCCTTGAAATGGTAATGGAGTCGAAAATCCGAAATGGAGTTTTCAGTTTCAATGGAGTTTTCCCGAAATCAGTTAAAACTAGAATTAACTAGTGATAACTAGCTTTTACTGATGTCATTAGTGAAAATTAGCTTCCTCTCTAAACCTCCCCAGCTAATACCAGTTTTGACCAAATGTATTGGTTAAGTAAATGGTAATACCCAAACTTAGAAAGATTTGTTTGCTGCAAAGCGTCGCTGTTGCGCTGGTTTTTACTGCGAAATTTATAATCTCAATTTTACTTTTTTATTATTAATTTAACTAGTCCGGGCCTATTTTCCTAAATCGAGCTATTTGTCGTTCATTTTAATTTTATCTAATACACGTTTTTTATGGTATAAACATCACTAATCTATTTCGTCAAAACTAGTATTAGCTGGGGAAAACTGGTTTTAGCAAGTGGAAACTAATTTTAACTAATGGTCTCAGTTAAAACTAATTCTCACTACTAGTTAATTCTAGTTCTAGATGATTTCGGGTGTTAACGGTAACATATATACGTTTTGGAAGGTGCGGATTCCGAAAAAGTGGTTTTTGAACACTGGTTCGTCTGTCTGTCGAATATTTCGTGTATATATATATTCAAACCCATTTCAAAGATTGAAGTTATAGAGACCTGTAAGTCAACTACATTTATCATATAAAAAATCCGTTTGTAAAAATATTCAATACAGCGAGGGATATGTTGCTTATTTTTTTCTTCTTTTGGATTAGCACAGAAGTACTTTGTTTTGGAGACCTACGGTCAGGCGGGCTCATTCGCCCGTTAAAAATAGTTATTTATGCAACTAGTGTGAAAAGTAAGGCATTTTTAAACGAGTTGAATAAATTCACGAGTTTAAAAAAGGCTATTTTCAACGTGTTGTCATACACTATTTTTTATAATAACGTGCAAAAAAAAAGTATTTATTAAATTGGCATTTATTGATTGGCTTATTAATTATTTTATTATCCCGTTCAAATGATTTGAAGGCGATTATTTATATTAATGATTATTTTAAAATCACGTGCAAAAAGTATTTCTTAGACTGGCATTGGAAATAAGACGCCAAATAAAGAATCACGTTCAAATGAAGATGTTTACACCCATCACAAAGCCGCCGCATAAAATATCACGCTCAAATAAAGAATTTTACACCAATCAGATGCTCTTATTTACTTTGTCGCACTAGTGCGTCAAAGTAACTTTGAAACACGATTTCGATAAAAGCATCCCTTTTGCCACGATTATTGATTTGAAAGGTTTTTTTTTATAATATCGTGCAAAAAAACTAACACTTTTAGAATCAGCATCCTCCGAAAAGAGGAGTAGAAAAGTAAAAACTGTTCACTTAAAAAGAACTGCAATCCCTCACCAAAAACACGTGTTCCCTCTCCCAAGTGTCTGGCTTTGTTTGTCCTTTTTTAACGAGAGTTTTCTTACAGCGAGTAAGGTTACAGTTAAACGTAAGTCGGGGAAATTCAAATGGCGGCTCCTTTCAGCGAATTTAAGCGAGGAGGAAAACGATTTTTTTCTCTTTCGGGGTTCGTGTAACAGACGCGTCAGAATAGTTTTAGTTGGTGATCAGTTTGTTTTAAAGTCCCGGAAGACAATTTGTTTAACACAAATAAAAAGATTTCTTAACTAGTTCTAATCTTAGTTAGTCTTAGTAATCTTGTCTTAGTTTGAAAATAAGTTTAGGTTAGTTTGAATTATCGTCACACTAGAGCTACACGAGGGCTATTGGCGACGGGCGTTGTATTTTAGAACCAAAGTCAAGTGACGAGCCGACACCCGAGTAGGCACCCAACGCAACCGTTAAGGGCGACATCGTACGCAGCGTTAGGACTTTGAAGGATATTTAACGTGCACTCCCGCCACACGGGCGTCGGTCATTTTTGATTTAAAGTCCATTTTGTCCATTCGTCGGACATTTTCGGCTGCACGGGCCGTTTATAGGTCGGCAGTTATTTTGGCGATGCCCGGACCCGAACCTGGGACCTTCCGCATGCTAGGTGAATGCCTAACCGACTGGGCTCCCCAGCCCAGTTTGAAAATAAGAGAAATAGGCCTGAAGTTTCGGGTTTCCATCGTTTGAAATTTTTATCTCACTTTTTTTTACTTTCGATTAACTAAAAGGAAATATAAGGTTATGAAAGAGAGAGTATTGAACGGGTTGAATTTCTGAAATAAGGATTTTGTGGAAGGTGCTGATCCACGGCCTACTCAACTACTAAAGCCGAAGAAGCTTTCCCAAACAAGCTCGGGAACGGAAATGTTGACGTCATAGTTCCGAGTGACGTTGGTTCCGAAGATGAAGACAACCTGTCTAGAAACCACTCGTTCACGGCTGACCACATTTTTAGGGTTCCGAATGCGTCCGAACTCGTTTCTCGATCACTGGGAACAGTGACGTCAAAATTTCCGTCTACGCTCATGTTTAGGAGAGCTTCTCTGGCCTTGAAGTTGGCCGTGGCTGATCCCGAAAAGTGGTTTTTGAACGTTGATCCATCTGTCGAAACCACTCTATAACTCGAACTAAAAGAGACTTCAAATTAGGTACACGAGTTTCTAGTATCCGTCAGACGTCAGAAATAAAGTTTTCGAGAAAATTGAGCATGTGCATGTGCAAGGATTAGCTACCATAGAACTTCAGATATATATAAAATTATCCTATATATGACATATTATAACTTAACCCCCTCAAAATCTTATATTTTGTACCCCAATTAAACTTAATAATTTAAATTACCTTTTTAAAATATCCTTAATATCACTTAGTACTTTAACATCCCAACCACACCCTGTCGGCGACAAACAGTCGCCTAGATCAATCGTTCCCACAGAAACTGTTTAGTCATCACATTTTTAAAGTTGATCTTTCAAACTTTCTCATTACTCTGATTGGTCAGTGAAGCAGAGCTCGAGATTTTTCGCCATTTTTGTGAGCATTGGATCACACTCTCTCGTCGGCTGCAGACGACAAATCAACCTCCTCCTGATGAATAACCCTTAAATAAAAGATCTTTAGTTATTCCGAAGTTTCCCTGTCGACTTATTTGACATATATATTATAATTAACTGTAACCTTACTCGCTGTAAGTCGGCGAAATTCAAAATGGCGGCTCGTTTCAGAGAATTTAAGCGAGGGAGAAAACTATTTTTTCACTTTGAGGGTTGTCTAACTAGCTGACGCGTCGAAAAGTTGGTGATCAGTTTGTTTAAAAGTCCCGGTAGGCGATTTGTTTAGGAACTAGTTAAGAAATCTTTTTAGTTGTTGATCTTATGAAGGTTTTCTTTGTGTTAGTTTGAAATGAAGAGAAATAGGTCTTGAAGCTTTCAGATTACCATCGTTTAAAGTTGTTCATCAACTTCAATTCCCAAACACGAAATATAAGGTTAATGAAAGTGTTCCTTTAAGGTCTCTAAAATGGTGGTATTGTGTTTTTTACGCGTTTCGGAGGGTGCTGATTCTAAAAAAAGAAGGTATTTTTTTTTTTTAAAAATCACTAAATCATCTTCAATCTAATATACAGCATCCTACGCCAGAAAAGTTTAAGTAACGGCCAAAACAAATTTCAGAAAAATAGTTAAAGTTTTAGGTTTTCATTGCATTTTATATGCAGAAAGAGAAAAAACTTTATTTTCTTAATTTTAAGTTGATCATTTTATTACAAACATAAAATAGTTAATTATACAACAAGTGTGAAAAGTAACACTTTTTAAAACTAGTGGATTTTATTTCACGAGCGAGTGAAATAATGACACGTGTTTTAAAAAGTGTTACTTTTCACACGTGTTTCATGCACTATTTTTTATAATTACGTGAAAAAAATCAAATCTCATGGGTTCAAAAATAATTCACGTGCTAATTTTTTTACGTAAAGAAGATCGGCATCGATAAATCTCTGGAACTACAAAAGGCAAACTTACATTTTAGTTTAAAGTCAAACATTTGAACATGGATACTGATTCAAAAATAAAATAACATTCACGCGCATAATATTTATAAATAAAGCAGATCAATAAATTTCTGGATTTTATGAATATTATGAAATAGAAATTTAACTTGAAATGTTGGCATCTTATGAAAAGTGAAAAAAGTACTTTTTTTTTCACTGGTTTTGGGTGAAAAAAAGTAATTTTTTTATCACTGTTTCTAAAAAGTACAACTTTTCGCACGCGTCTGATATTAAAATTATAGTGTAAAAATCGGATTTTTTTCACGCAATTATAAAAAAAATTGCAATATTATCTATAATAATAAAAGAAAGAGTCTGTCTGTGTGTCTGTCTTCGGATCGTAAAAGACCTACTTATACTGCCCACAGGAATTCGAAATTTTAAAGATAGATTCCCTTTAATACTAACGTGTTCACCTGAGGCTTAGTTTTTTCATATTTGTTTCATTTTTAGAGAAAATTCGAATTTTCTGAAAAAAATACACCACTTTCGCTCAAATCCGGTCATTTTTTTCTCTTTCCTGATGCCATCGGCTGAAAAAATTAAATAAAACTTTTAACGAAAACATTTAAAATTCAAAATGTTTATTTTATTCTTTTGCCATTACTTTCAGAAACTAAATTCATTATTTGAAAAATAAGTGACACGTTTCAAGTGACGTAATTCCGCCAGTCTTCATTCCCGGATTTTATTGTGGGTTTATTTGATGATTTATTCATTGATTTTTCTGTTGACTGCATGTATGCATATTTAAGCAATAAATGTATAGTTAAGCTATTACTGAACTATGATGGTTAATAAAGGCCATCGCACTAGAGCTATTAGTGTGTTATGTCTTTATTTTTTTGCCAAATACGTTGCCAAACTCGCCAAATTATTAACTAAAATTCGCCAAATAGGCAATTTCTTTTATAAATAATTTATAGGCTGGTCGGTTGTTCGAAGGTCATTGTGTTTGAGCTGTATAATGGGTGTGGGTAGCTATATCTATTTTATCGCCAAATTATTTCCCAAAACGCGCCAATTGAGCTAAAAGGTTTTATGTATTTATGAGGGAATTGTGATGACATTTATGAGTGCATTTTATAGCGTATTTTTCATTTTGGAATTTTAAGGCAATGAAACGGGATTTTATAATTTATAACGAGCGGAAACAATAATAAGTTTATGGTCCTATAGCAGGTTATATGGTACACCATATTTGGAATCTATTTGATATTTTTTATTCCGTGCGAAGAACGGGTATAAATTTGCTAGTCATTTATAATTCCCTTTCTTTTTCAATTACGTCGCTTTTATAGTTTTATGATAAAATAACGTTTAACTATTCCAAAGCAGCAAAAATAATTTAATTTAGTATGCCCATAATACAGCGCTCATTTAAAATTAATTGTAATTAACCTTATCTAAAGATTTACCGAGAAAGTAAACTGCTATCATTATTCACAAAGCTAGTCACATTTTCAAACGCTAATTAAAGTTTGGATTCAACCGAGATATTTCCATAATGCTTCCCAGTTATTTAATTATTAATCATTTGGACATTTTGCTTCATTTTAAAAGATCATTCCGCTATTTGAAAGGTTTAGTATTTTTTTTCCCTTTTGAATTGAATTTCTTTAAAAATGTTATAATCCACTCATTATTTTTAATAATAATTCGAATTTACGTAAAATAACACGAAATAATTTCCCCTTTTTGTTGCATTTCAAAATTACTTTTAGCTTCCACACTACGTTTAAAACGTAAAAAGTGGAAGGTATTATAATTGTTCAGTCCGTCTGTCTGTCCGTCACCCACTTTCATAGCCCAAACTACAAACGCTACAGACAAGTGTGATACGTCAAAAATTCAGCGCGTCGAAATTTGAAGACATTGAAAATCTCAGAAAAAATTCGAATTCGAAGTACTTCAATTATTTAAAAAACTGCAAAATATAAATGCTCATTTAAAAAGCATAGGAAGCCATTTTTATTGGAATTAAATTACCATTGCCATTCACAACAATCACTCGAGAAACTTTAATTCTTTGAGATAATAAATTAAAAGAAATTTATTTTGGCGACATCAATCCGTTTGAAATGACGTCAAATATATTTTTTTACCAAGAGATCCTTTGTTTTTTATATGAAACGTTTTGGTTATATTTAAAAGAGAAGAATATTACATTTATTCATTGAAATAAATTAATTTTTGCAAACGATAATAGTTATTAAAGAAATAATTATTGAATTTTCGAATTATAAACTAAATGAAACTAATCAAATTTAGCGTTTAAAGGTTTATAATAGAATTAATATTGCGTTTGGCGACTTTTTTCCTGTTGAACACAAATTTTGTGTGGAAGCGGGTTAAGTGACAGATTCTGTTACAAACCTACTTGTCAAATTACCTGAAATGAAATATAAGGAAATGAAAGTATTGCGGCAGAAAATCCGAAATGGAGATTGTGTTTTTAATACATTTTGAAGGGTGCTGATTCTAAAAAAAAAGGTGGTTTTTGAACATTCGTCTGTATGTCAAACGACTGTCGGTCTGAAACCCCTCTAGACCTCGAACTGAAAGAGCTACTGACTTCAAATTTGGTACACAAGTTCCTAGTACTTGAACGTCAAAATAAGGCTTTCGAAATAATCGCGCATGCGCAAGTGGAAGCTGCCATAGATTTTTTTATTTTAAAGTAATTGAAAGTTACTTGTATTGATTTATTGAATTGTAATTGAAAGTAATGTAATGTTATACACCGCTAGTTTAATGTAGCAATGACTGATGTTTACTGCTAATCGCTCCTGATATGACTTGATATGTAATTAAGCCGAAATATTTTCATATAATTCAAATTAGATTGAAAATAGTTATTTCAAATGTTCCCTTATTCAAATTAACAATGCGATATTTTCGTTTAATTTCATTCACTTTTCGATTTCATTCAATTTTGGGAAACTCAAGCGAAAATATTGGCTTTTCATTTTAAAAGTCGCTATAGCAACAATTAAAGTTAAAGACATAGTATGTTCATCTCAATTCATATGACTTTTGTCGATAAAACAATGACAAAAATATATTGAGATATATATTAGTACTAGCTGTTATACCCGACGTTGCACGGGTAGAGGTGGAAAAATAATTTAACAGTCAATTTAACTATATTTTTCTTTCATTTTAGTTACATAAGGTATGAAGATTACCCAGTAATTTTCCATTTAATTACCCATCTCACTTTTAACTGATCACTCTTGGTCTGCGTACAGAAAATAAAATATTCTTAATGAAAGGGAATTACATGATCTAAAGGGGGTATCACACGAGCGTTTTCCTCCAACCCAACTCCCAACGCAACTTTCTCCCCCAATTTCGGCCCCCACAAAGTTGTTAAAGGGTTGCCAGAGTATGAGAAGATTTCTCTTTTCCGACTGTCATAACTAAAACGATATCTCTACAGTAGGCGACAATTTATTAAAAATCGGACCTTTGGATTGATTTGAGTTTTATTGTATCGCATGCTTAGGATTTCTCTTATAATTATTAATTTTTCTTTCATTATTTTGTAGTAAAACAAATAAACACTGAGAGATACAAGTTAAAAAGTTTTATTTTCCCAACTATAGATTGTTAAATTGCGTTGAGAGATATTTTGAAGGCTATAAAATTGTTGGATTTTTGCTTAAAATATCAAATATTTTTTTTACAAATTTTAAATTAAAGCTGATATACAGTATAGCTTTCACATTTAGAACAAAAGGGGCAATTGTACCCATCTACTTTACATATTATAGCAAATGATATATAAAATTATTGAATTAACGTAAGAAAGTCCTTAAAAAGTAGCTTTTTTTCTTACAATTAAAGTTGAACTAAAAGCTGTGCTAAGGATTTTTTTCTAAGATATATAAATAAATATTGTGTGGAATTGGCCCTAAGTAACAATTTCCGTTTAAAAAAAACCCTCAACTTTTCAACATTTTTTATCTAAAAAATAAGAAGATATGTCAAATCAAAGAGTTTTATTTCCTCTTTGTGTCAAATAGCTTATTATACTTCAGATTGAAAATCAAAATATCGTCCATGTAAAATAAATAAACAACAGCTTGGCAATTTGGCGCAATATGACCTAAAGATTTGGCTTCAACCAAAACAGAGCCGTGACGTCAGTGTAGCGACCGTCACCGATTCACCTGATTGGTTGTTGGGACCAAGTTGATCAACTCCGTTGCGATGAAACGACAGAGTTGTAGAAAATTTCTCCAACGCCTACGTCATAGCACGTGGCAATTTTCACCAATCACGGTTCGAACAGAAGTTGGGTTGAGGGTTGGGTTGGGGAAAAATCTCTCGTGTGATATGGCCTTAATTGTTTAGATGTTATAAAGCTACTCCAGCAAACGATTTGCATTTTTTTATATTTATTTGTATTTTTTTTAACTGTGATAAAGATACTAAAGCAAACGATTTTTATTTTTAATATTAAATATTTTTCTAACTGCTAAAAAGCTAGCAAGCGATTTTGTTTTAGATGTTTATTTCTAATTTTTTAGCTGTAATTAAACTAAATATACTTAAAAATCGTTTTAAAAAATGTGTAAAATAAAACTAAATAAACAATCCGTGAAAACGTGCTGTTGAAGGAGCAATAAACCTGTAAGGTCTTCAATGCATTGAATGGGAAACATAAAAACGTTCGAAAACGATAGAAGGAATGGTCTTATTCGAAAAATTCTTAGCCTATATTTGTTCCGGAGATGAGATGAATTTTTGTGCCAAATTTCGTGACGATCTGTTGCGTGGTTCTTTAGATCTCGTGTCTTATACAAACAAACGGAAGTTGCCTTTTATGTATATAGATTTCAATTTGTGTGGATATAAATTTTATTAGCTTTCCATTCAAACATTGATATTTCATTTTCACATTTAAAAGAAAATGCAACATTATTTTGTTACCAAAATATTTGTCTATTTTATTAACATAAAAGCGTTATGTTAATAAAATAGACAAATATTTTGGTAACAAAATTTTAGAGTAAACACTAACTTAAGGGAAGAAAGACTATAATAAACAAAGCACATTTTGTTTGCGTCTTGATAGAGAATTCCTGAGAAAACCTTTATTCAATCAATGGCCGAATTTCTAAAAGGAAAAAGTAGGGGAAAAGTAGGTTCTTAGAAAGCTTTAATAGTTATTTTTATAATTGCGTGAAAAAAATCCGATTTTTACACTATAATTTTAATATCAGACGCGTGCGAAAAGTTGTACTTTTTAGAAACAGTGATACAAAATTACTTTTTTTCACCCAAAAGCAGTGAAAAAAAGTACTTTTTTTCACTCTTTTCATAAGATGCCAACATTTCAAGTAAAATTTCTATTTCTATTCATAAAATCCAGAAATTTATTGATCTGCTTTATTTATTAATATTATGCGCGTGAATGTTATTATTATTTTTATTTTTGAATCAGTATCCATGTTCAAATGTTTGACTTTAAAATAAAAAAATAAGTTTGCCTTTTGTAGTTCCAGAGATTTATCGATGCCGATCTTCTTTATGTAAAAAAATTAGCACGTGATTTATTTTTGAACCAATGAGATTTGATTTTTTTCACGTAATTATAAAAAATAGTGTATGAAACACGTGTGAAAAGTAAACTTTTTAAAACACGTGTCATTATTAAAAGCCACTAGTTTTAAAAAGTGTTACTTTTCGCACTTGTTGCATAAATAACTATTATGCAACTAGTGTGAAAAGTAAGGCTTTTTTAAACGAGTTGAATAAATTATTTCACGAGTTTAAGAAAGGCTGTTTTCGACGTGTTGTCATACACTATTTTTAATAATAACGTGCAAAAAAAAGTATTTATTAAATTGGCATTGAAAATTAACCAGGCAAAAAGTAAATTCTCTTTTGAAGAAAATAAACGTAAACGTTGGGGCTGTTAAAAATATGGAATTAGAAATGCTATGCGATAATAATTCATGTGAAATAGTTTCTAAAATTGTAACTAGTTGGCGGTAAAACGATCATCAAATAATTTTCACCGATTTAAAAAGGAAATTATCACGTGTTTTTTATGAAACCATTGAGTTTTGAAGATACTTTTGCAGGAATTGCTTATTAATTATTTCATTATCACGTTCAAATGATTTGAACGTAATTATTTATATTAATGATTATTTTAAAATTACGTGCAAAATGTATTTCTTAGATTGGCATTGGAAATAAGACGCCAAATAAGGAATCACGCTCAAATAAAGAATTTTAAACCAATCACAAAGCCGCCGAATAAAATATCACGCTCAAATAAAAAAATTTACACCAATCAGATGCTCTCATTTACTTTGTCGCACTAGTGCGTAAAAGTCACTTTGAAACACGATTTTGTTAAAAGCATCACTTTTGCCACGATTATTGATTTGAAAAAGTTTTTTTGCACGATATTATAAAAAATTAATTTATTAGCTGAAGTTACCATTACCGTTAAAATTTATTAGCACTTCAATCTTTGTCGGGAAAAATCGAGTTTTCAAAATCGAATTTACAAAATTAATAATACAACATTGAGAGACATATTGCTTGTACGCTGTGTACAAGCTAAATTTTTTGCATAAAATCAAATTTCATTTCATTAAAATACAACCTTTAGTGAAAGTTAGATTAAATTACAATAATGCACAGAAAAAGTAATTTTCTTTAGAGACAAATTGAAGATAGATTAAATTGAATTTTAAAAAAGAAATAAATTCATACACTTTCTTGGAGACCGCATATACTTCCATAAACTCTTTTGATTAACTTAATTTTTTGAGTTAATAATATTTACATAACTATTTGAGAATTTTCTCTATTTCAATTTTATGAAAATTGTAATAGTGTTCGAGATATTGTTGTTTTATATTTTATGTCTTATTCTGAGTTTAAGAAAATTTGCATACGTAAAATTTTGTTATCTTAATATATTTCTTATTGTATACTTTTTGGCTGACTTCGCGTTTTATCTGTAATTTATAATTGATTTTACTGGCTTCTTGTATTTCTGAAGTCTCTGACATCATAGCTTTCTAACAATAAAAGAATTTTTAAGATCCGAATGATAGAACCGATTTTGGAAGGGGGTACGGACGGACAGACAGACAGACAGACGGACGGAAAGACAGACAGACATACGAACAGACCATAGAGTTAAGAAAGAGAATAGAGAGGTCCATGTATATGCGCAGTAGCGCACAAATGAAGCAGGCTAGAGCGGGCATCTTGGGATACCTCAGTGCCAGTTTCGGTCACTATGTTATGCGCAGTAGCTCAAAACACGCTAGAGCGGTGCATCTTGGGATACCTCAGTGCCAGTATGTGATGCGCAGTAGCTCGAAAAACCTGACAGCCCTGCTTCAAACCATTTGAACTCATAGACCCCTCTACCTCTCCTTCCTAACTCTATGGAACAGACAGACAGACGAACATCAACCGCATTTCAATACCTACAGTGATTTAAATGACTCAAAATTGAATTTCAATGCTAATTCAATGGGAAATTCGCCGACAGATAGTAGATTTATGTCCGTCCGGACGTACACACAGACGGACAAAAAGTATGAAAGTTGGGTCTCTGAGGTCATAGCTTTCTAACAAAAAAAGAATTTTTAAGATCCGATGGATAGAACCGATTTTGGAAGGGGGGTACGGACAGACAGCCGGACATCGACCGCATGTCAATACCTACTTTTTCATTTTTAGCCTACTTTTCTTTTTTTAATTCGAAAGAATTAAAAAAATGAAAAAGTAGGTATTGACATGCGGTCGATGTCCGTCTGTCCGTCCGTACCCCCCTTCCAAAATCGGTTCTATCCATCGGATCTTAAAAATTCTTTTTTGTTAGAAAGCTATGACCTCATATACCCAACTTTCATACTTTTTGTCCGTCTGTCTGTACGTCCGGACGGACATAAATCTACTATCTGTCGGCGAATTTCCCATTGAATTAGCATTGAAATTCAATTTTGAGTTATTTAAATCACTGTTGCCAAATCAACAATGGCATGAGAAACTTTATTTAAACATATTTGAAGCAAAATATTTTCATGAATCAGTTTGGAATGACGTCATAAAATATAGCACAATTTGATTCTTTGATTATTCATTAATTATCTACCAAGAAAGCGGCAAGGCATACTTTTGCATGCAATTATGCTTAGTTTTAATTTACATTCTTGTTTTTTAATGCAGTTCGGAGTAGTTTCATTACTTTTGTTATTAATAAATATTTATTCTTCGAACTACAAATAAATCACGAGCAGATGATAAATAATATTTAATTAATTTGCGAACGAATATTAAGGAAAATAGTTGATTTTGGCTTTTAGAAGTTTAAATTATAGCTGGGTGCTGTGTTTCGATTTTTTTTTCTAATGTGTATAAATCTAGTGTAGAAACGGCTGTTGATGATATTTACTTTAGGAACCGTTTTTTTCCCGATTAGAACTTCAGTAAGTATTTAAGTAACAGGAAAGTAGGCTATTTTAGTTCTTTATGAACTTCTTGTTTTAATTCTTTCGAATTCAAAAAAGTAGGCTAAAAAAAAATCAGCACACCCACCTCCCAGCACCAGATTCACACACATTAACTATTTTCCTTAATATTCTTTCACAAATAACTGAATATTATTTATCAGCTGCTCTATTTATTTGTAGTTCAAAGAATAATTAAATATTTATTAATAACAAAAATAATGAAACTACTTCAAACTGCATTAAAAAAATAAATGTAAATTAAAACTAAGCAGAATTGTATGCAAACAAGAAGTTCATAAAGAACTAAAATAGCCTACTTTCCTGTTACTTAAATACTTACTGAAGTTCTAATCGGGAAAAACTAGGTTTCTAACAGTAAATATCTTCAACAGCCGTTTCTACACTGATTTATACATATTAGAAAAAAATCGAAACACAGCATCCAGCTAATAATTTAAACTTCTAAAAGCCAAAATCAACTATTTTCCTTAATATTATTTCGCAAATTAATTAAATATTATTTATCGTCTGCTCGCGATTTATTTGTAGTTCGAAGAATAATTAAATATTTATTAATAACAAAAGTAATGAAACTCCAAACTGCATTAAAAAATAAGAAATGTAAATTAAAACTAAGCATAATTGTATGCAAAAGTATGCCTTGCCGCTTTCTTGTTAGATAATTAATGAATAATCAAAGAATCAAATTGTGTTACATTTTATGACGTCATTCCAAACTGATTCATGAAAATATTATTTTGCTTCAAATATGTTTATATAAATAAAGTTTCTCATGCCATTGTTGATTTGGCAACAGTGATTTAAATGACTCAAAATTGAATTTCAATGCTAATTCAATGGGAAATTCGCCGAAAGATAGTAGATTTATGTCCTTCCGGACGTACAGACAGACGGACAAAAAGTATGAAAGTTGGGTATCTGAGGTCATAGCTTTCTAACAAAAAAAGAATTTTTAAGATCCGATGGATAGAACCGATTTTGGAAGGGGAGTACGGACAGACAGACGGACATCGACCGCATGTCAATACCTACTTTTTCATTTTTTTAATTCTTTCGAATTAAAAAAAGAAAAGTAGGCTAAAAATGAAAAAGTAGGTATTGACATGCGGTCGGTTCTATCAATCGGATCTTAAAAATTCTTTTTTGTTAGAAAGATATGACATCAGAGACCTAACTTTCATACTTTTTGTCCGCCTTTCTGTACGTCCGGACGGACATAAATCTACTATCTGTCGGCGAATTTCCCATTGAATTAGCATTGAAATTCAATTATGAGTCATTTAAATCACTGTTGCCAAATAGACAATGGCATGAGAAACTTTATTTAAAAATAGTAGGTATTGACATGCGGTCGATGTCCGGAAATCATTAAGAACTATAACAATTTATTTGATTATTATAGCAATAGGAAAGTAGGCTATTTTAGTTCTTACAGAACTTCTTGTTTTAATTGAAAATAAAAAATAAAATATTGCTTAAATTATAGTTCACAAAACAAATATCTCTCAGACTGCAAATGACCTATTTTTTATTTTCCTCACCCCCTTAAGTATGCTTGCTTATCTTTATTAATTCCAAAAAAAGGTATCTGAATAATGGTAATTTGCAACATTATTCTTACAACTTTTGGAAATCTCGCCAAGAGTATGCAAGAATCATTAGAATCCAGACAGAGCTAAAATTAAATGACATTACTCAAATACAGTGCGTCTACAACTAAACTTATTTTATAAAGTGAAGATCTAAATTAAATTGCCATTCAAAGCAGATGAATATATATTTTTATATTTTAGCTTCCACACTACGTTTATAAGGTAAAAAGTGGAAGGTATTATAATCGTTCGGTCTGTCTGTCCGTCACCCACTTTCATAGCACAAACTACAATAACAAATGCTACGGACAAGTGTGATACGTCAAAAAATTCAGCGCATCGAAATTAGAATACATTGAAAATTTCAAAAAAAGAATTCGAAGTACTTCAATTATCGAACTGCAAAATTGAATGCTCATTTAAAAAGCATAAGAAGCCATTTTTATTAGAATTAAATCGCCATTGTCATTCGCAGCCATCGCTCGAGAAACTTTAATTCTTTTAAACAATAAATTAAGTTCAATTTATTTTTGAGTCATAAATCAGTTTAAAATGACGTCAAATATATTTCACCAAGAGATTCTTTGATTGTATGTTAATATGAACTTTTTTCATTCTATTTCAAAGCGAGGAATATGACATATTTATTCTTTGAAATATAAATTAATTTTTGCAAACGATAAGTAATAATTATTGAATTTTCGAAATAAAATAAATGAAACTAGCCAAATTTTAGCATGTAAATGTTTAATATAGAATATCAATGCTGTGTTTGTCGCCTTTTTACCTGTTAAACACAACTGTTGTGTGGAAGCGGGTTAAGTGACAGATTCTGTTACAAACCTACTTGTTTACTTTAAGAATTTATCGAAGTTAAAAATTGGACTGAAGAAAATGAATTGTTACTTGGGCGAAGCTGTATTTAAATTACAATGCTACCCAATACGGCATAGGTTTTTTTTTTTTAATCAGGAATAGGTTAAACTAGACTGCAAACATTTTTCTATCAAAATATACTACTTACATCACAGCTTGCAAACAAAATCAATTTAATTTGCGAATAAAAATTTATGCAAATAACCCATTTTAGCTTTTGAAAGTTTTAAATACAACTAAATGACTGTGTTTGCGCGATTTTTTTTTCTAAGGCTTATAAATCTTGTGTAGAGACTGTTCTTAGTGACAGTTACTGTTACACATATTCTGGATTTTTTTTAAAATAAGAATTTCAGTAGGTATTTAAGTAACAGGAAAGTAGAATATATTTTTCCTACCATTGCGTATGGTTATCTTTTTGAATTTTGGAGGGAAAAAATACGGAAGGAAAATTCGCAAAAATATTCTCTCAATTCTTAGGAGTTTTTATCGCAAAATATTGAACAGAAAATTTAATTTCATTTTTCGAAAATACACCCTACACATACCTAAATCAAATTCCAACATTACCTTACATTTCATAGAATACTTAATTTTAGTTTCATATAATATGAATAAGTAGATTAAATTACAATTCAAAACATATGAATACGTATTTTTATACGATCCTTTATACCACATACATATTTATTTCCTTTGCTTACATATGTAAAGCATAGCCCCAAGCATTGCAATTAGCATAAAGATTTTTCTCTCAAAAGAAAATATGGCCTGGGTATGTTTTGTATGATAAATGAAGGGAGGAGAATTGGCGAGTTTGGCAACGTATTTGGCGAAATAATGAAAACGTTAAACCCTAATATGCAGCTCTAGTACGATGGCTTTGAACAATCATTATAGTTATAATTCACGGAAAATGGCTTAAATATGCATATTTGCAAACAGAACCATCTATGAAAAAATCATTACCTAAACCCACAATAAAATCCTGGAATGAAGACTAAACGGAATTACGTCACTTGAAACATGTCAATCATTTTTCAAATAATGAATTAGTTTCTGAAGGTATTGGCAACAGAATAAAATAATAATTTTTAATTTTAATTATTTTTCTAAAAGTTTTATTTAATTTCTTCTGCCGAATGGCATCACGAAAGGGAAAAAAAATGATGGGAATTCGAGCGAAAGTGGTGTATTTTTTAAGAATATTCCAATTTTCTCTAAAAATAGAACATTTTGAGCTCTGAAAGTTCAAAATCTGTAACATAAGTATGAACTACACATTTGTGCCATGGTTACGAGTCAAACAAATGCCTAGTTTAAGAGTCTATAAGAGACAAACTCACAAAACTTTTATAGATTTTTCAAGTGAATTATTTTTTAACGTTACACCTCCTTAAAGGTGTGAAATTCAAAATATATTAATAACAAACCAGGCTCGAATGACAATTTCTAGAGGCACGGAACAACTCCAATTTGTAGATTTGACAAAAATCAAAAGATGATTTTTATTAAAAAACAAAAATATATGTATTCCAGTATCTGAAGTTCCGTTTTTAGCGAAGATGGGCTCTATTTTCAATTACGGAACGCTCTAGTATTTCATTCAGAGTAAATAGAAATGACAACACTAGAAATCGAAAAGTTAAAAAGTCGGTAACATATGGATTGTGGAAATAGATGAAGATAACTTGGCGCGAAAAAAATGAAACCGTCGCCAAATCGATGTGATAAGCCACAAAGTTAAGTTCGCGATTAACTTTTAATATAAACTAGCAAATAAATACCCGTTCTGCGCACAAACTAAAAAAAGTTCTAATTGGTCCAAGTATGTGTACCATTTTTAATCCGTTATACGTTCGTTATAGGATAATAAGATTATGTTATTGTTCCCATTAGTTATAAGTAACGGGATTTTTTAAGCTTTATATTACCTTAAAAATCTAAAATACGCTATAAAATAGACAACACAAGAAATCGAAAAGTTAAAAAAGTCATATGGATTGGAAATAGATGAAGATACTTGGCGCGAAAAAAAATGAAACCATCGCCAACATCCATGATACGCTAAAACAAACCACAAGACGCAACGTCTCACTATTTTTCAATCCTCAATTTATCTGCCCAATAAAGTAATTTCAATAACTTAAAAATCTCAAAAGTTCTGTGGCGGCTACCCTTTGCGCTAATTTTTTGTAAACCCTGCTATGACGTCGAACAGTCTCGTGTTCCAAATCCATTCATTTTTAGCCTACTTTTCTTTTTTTAATTCGAAAGAATTAAAAAAATGAAAAAGTAGGTATTGACATGCGGTCGATGTCCGTCTGTCTGTCCGTACCCCCCTTCCAAAATCGGTTCTATCCATCGGATCTTAAAAATTCTTTTTTTGTTAGAAAGCTATGACCTCAGATACCCAACTTTCATACTTTTTGTCCGTCTGTCTGTACGTCCGGACGGACATAAATCTACTATCTGTCGGCGAATTTCCCATTGAATTAGCATTGAAATTCAATTTTGAGTCATTTAAATCACTGTAGGTATTGAAATGCGGTTGATGTCCATCTGTCTGTCTGTTCGTATGTCGGTCTGTCTTTCCGTCTGTCTGTCTGTCCGTCTGTCCGTATCCCCCTTCCAAAATCGGTTCTATCCATCGGATCTTAAAAATTCTTTTTTTGTTAGAAAGCTATGACCTCAGATACCCAACTTTCATACTTTTTGTTTAACAAACATATTTGAAGACTTTTTGTTTATTTAAACATATTTGAAGCAAAATAATATTTTCATGAATCAGTTTGGAATGACGTCATAAAATGTAGCACAATTTAATTCTTTGATTATTCATTAATTATCTACCAAGAAAGCGGCAAGGCATACTTTTGCATGCAATTATGCTTAGTTTTAATTTACATTTCTTATTTTTTAATGCAGTTCGGAGTAGTTTCATTACTTTTGTTATTAATAAATATTTAATTATTCTTCGAACTACAAATAAATCACGAGCAGATGATAAATAATATTTAATTAATTTGCGAAAGAATATTAGTTATAAGTTTAGTTGAAAAGAAAAATAGTTGATTTTGGAAAATTTTTTTTAAAGGAATTTAATGATTTTTTTAAAAGGAAAATAGTTGATTTTGGCTTTTAGAAGTTTAAATTATAGCTGGGTGCTGTGTTTCGATATTTTTTTTCTAATGTGCATAAATCTAGTGTAGAAACGGCTGTTGATGATATTTACAGGAACCTAGTTTTTTTTCCCGATTAGAACTTCAGTAAGTGTTTAAGTAACAGGAAAGTAGGCTATTTTAGTTCTTTATGAACTTCTTGTTTTAATTCGAGCTGTAGAATGGTTTTCAGATTCAGTGGTTCCATGGTCAAAAACAACTTTTGGAATCAGCAGTCTCAAAAACGTATAAAAACAAGTAGGTTTGTTACAGAATCTGTCACTTAAACAGCTTCCACACAACAGTTGTGCTCAGCAGGAAACAAACTATTTTTACACCTCAGAAATTCGCCAAACAGGGCTTTTAGCTAGTTCAATTCACATTTGTAAACGCCAAAATTAACGATTTTCATTAATATTCTTTCTCAGATTTAACAATTAGTCTTTATCGTTTGCTAAATTTGTTTGAAGTTCGAAGAATAAAGATGTAATTTTTTTTAATAAATATATTTGAGTCTCCACAATTTCCCATTTACATTAACTTCCTTCCAAAAATTCAGTTATTATTTATCGTTTGTTAAATTAATTTACAGTTCGAAAAATAAATTAGTAAAATGATGCTATAAAAAAAAAATTGACGTTTCATTTATTTTATTTCGAAAATTCAATAATTATTACTTATCGTTTGCAAAAATTAATTTATATTTCAAAGAATAAATATGTCATATTCCTCGTTTTTAGGTAGAATGAAAACATTTCATGTCAACGTACAAAGAATCTCGTAGTGAAATATATTTGACGTCATTTCAAACAGATCGATGTCACAAAAATACTTATTTTAATTTATTGTCGAAAAGAATTAAAGTTTCTCAAGCGATTGTTGCGATGGCAATGGTGATATAATTCTAATGAAAATGGCTTCCTATGCTTTTTTAATGAGCATTAAATTTAGCAGGTTTTTTTAAATAATTGAAGTACTTCGAATTCGATTTTTTTCTGAAATTTTCAATGTGAATGCTGCATTTTTTTACCTATTACACTTGTCCGTAGCATTTGTAGTTTGGGCTATGACAGTGGGTGACGGACGGACAGACAGACTGACTGACGGACTGAACGATTATACCTTCCACTTTTTACGTTATAAACGTAGTGTGGAAGCTAAAATATAAAATTTTTTTAAAGTAGAACGAAATCTAAATAACACTAAGGTTTCTTTTAATCAATAATTACATTAATCATTTAATATTTTTATTATACTTAACTTAGTACCAAATAATTCGCCAACAGTTCGTTTGGGCGTACCGCTG